>JAAWXA010000043.1:30695-198444 GCA_038090715.1 Florisuga fusca
TAGACTCCTACTTTGGCTCTGTCTTGAATATATTTGACCTATTGCATGATAGGAATTATGGCATGCAGAGACGCTTTACATCCTATTGTGAGTTGTTCTAGTTCTAGTGCAGTCCAAAAACGTGCTAATAACTGTAGTTGTTTTCTGCTGCGTGCCATGGAACATCACAATAAACACTGCCACGCACTGAATGGAATCCGATACAAAGCCATTGACCAGCAGTCGGCTTTTTTTTTAGCGAAAAACTACAAATGAGTCCCCGGAAGTCAGCCATTTTGTTACAGGAAGTCGGCCATCTTTTTTGCGAAAAACTACAACTGAGCCTCCGGCAATCGGACAAACTAGAAGTTAAAAATTTAGAATCCCCCTCGTCCCCAGTAACCCACAACGGCCCCTGAGCATAGAAACACACCATCTGGGTAATCCTCTGATCTTTGCCAAAACCTCTCAATTTTCTCTCGTACTTCATAGATTCAAGCAAGCACGTGCCATGATATCACCTCAAACAACAGGCAGCCCGCTGCGGTGTCCACCTCCTGCTCGCTCCTTTACCTTAGCTCCTCGCCCACCTGCCTGCCATCCTTGCGCGGTGCCAAAATGAGGTTCAGAGGGCACCGGGAAAACACTAAAAAACAGGGGATGCCAATGTCTCCAACAGCAGTACAACACCTGAGAAATAACTGCTTCTGCAGCCCACCAGCCTTTGCTCACCTTTCCAGAGCCATCTGAAAAACACTATTGCTCAAGTCATATGAATGCTGCTCAACACTTGGATAATTCCCTTAAGACTCTTCCAAGGGCCCCTGATCCTACAGTGTGGGCAGGGCAGCTCCAAGCCAAACTCTCAACGCTGAGGCCAACCCAAGACACAATGCTGCAAACCACAAGATTTGACCTCAAGAGAAAACTCTTGGGAAGAAGAATGATTCCAGGATGCTAGACTGCTGGGCAGGAAGACCCACAGGGATGAAACAGTGACACATGGAGGCTCCATTATGGCCCCAAGAGTGCCATAGGACACCACCTTTCAGAAGAAACTACTCCTTAAGCTAAGATGACAGGTAAATGAGAAGCCTGGATTCAAGACCTAAGGATACAGGGAACAAAGTCCCAGTCTAAGAAAATCCACAATTAGAGATGCTGACACAGTTAGAAAGAACATGTGAGAAGAGAACCTTTGAGAAAGCAACAATACACAAGACTGTTCTATGATGTGAATTTGTTATGCAAGACAATGCATCACTGAATTGTGCTAAGGTGATAAATAAATGCGTTTCAGAGCCTAGGGATGGTGCCCAAGGTGAAAGACTTGCTCTGTGAGTACAAAGAGGACATCAAGGCCATAGAAAGCTCTAAGACAACAAAGACAGACAGCAAAAACTACACACCACCACATACAAAGGATAGAGCTGCCCTGCCCATGTTAGCATCATACTGGAATCCAACCTGGTCCCTTCACCTGATTCAAGAGGGCTGCTCCTGGACAGCCCTCTCACCTACACTGACTTCCAAACCCCTCCCTGCAATTCACAACTTTGCCCCCCCCCGCCCTTCCTCACACCTGGTTCCACTTATTTTTCAGAGGGATGGGCATCTGAAGCCATGGAGAAGAAGGAAAGCCACATCAATGGGCTGGGATGTTCCTGTAGCCACAGGGCTCCTCTTCATCATGTGCCATGAAGAAACTAAAACCAGCAGTACCACCAGCAAGTCCCACATCAGTAAACACTAACCTCTTTCAGAATGCTGAACTCCTTCAAAGAACTCCTGGGTGTTCCACTTACCCTCTCATTCCAGAGTTGAACACTGCAGCAGTTATCACTTGGGGAACCAAAAAATACCAAGACAGAGCAAACACCCACTGCACTAGCCAAAAGCCCCCAGCCCGACTCCTTTCACCCAGTAGAGCTCCAAGCACAACACAGCCCCCAAGCAGACTGTCCCTGTGTAGAGGTGGAGGCTTATATACCCTGGGTCCCACCCCACTGCCCTTCCCACAGTTCTTTGGGAAAACCCCCTTATCAACCTGACTGGCCCCACCTGGGCTACCCCAGCCCCAGCTGAAGCCCTTCAGAGAACATCATCCCCTGCTCCAGCCACACCTGGGAGATCTGTCCCCAGAGGCTGCCAACCCCCACCCCCCTCCCCTAGGGCACTCAGAAAGCAGGAAAATGTTTATTTAGACTCCTCAGAAATCCCAGCAGAGCTGGGGACAAGCCTCAGTGCCTGAGCTGAGACAGAGAAATGCAGAAAAGGAAAGAGAATGAGGGAGAGAGAAAGGATGAGGGTTGGGAAAGGGCAAGGCCACACCCATGGGGGGAGGAGTAGAAGGACAGGGCCACAATGACAAGGGGGCAGGGAACCAAGACACAATCAGTGCTGCCAATGAGCATCTTTGAGTCATAGATGGGGTGGGGCAAAGGCAAAGGGGTGGAGACACGTGTGGGAGGGCAGGGTCACACTCAGGGGGGCTGCAACAAGCCTGAGGTGGGCGGAGAGATGTATGTGGGCGTGGTCAGGCTCAGCGGCACCTCCCGGAGCAGGGGTGTGGTCAGGCTCAGGGGCGCGGCCACACACAGGCCAGGCAGAGCCACCCACAGGAGTGTGGCCCTGATCACGGGGGCAGAGCCACTCGGGTGGGCACAGGACAAGTATAAGGAGCCCGGGACCAAGACACAACACGGGCAGAGACATGCATGGGGGATGGGGACAAGACTAGAGGGGGTGTGGGGACATGATGCAGCTGGGAGGTGGCATCACATGGAGGCTGTGGAGGGGGAACTAATTTCAATACTGATGAAACACAAAAATATTCACTTCTCATCTTACACATCTCCAGTCTCCAGTTAACTGCTGTGTCCTATTTCTCATTTTCATACCCACACAGACATGGGAGTCACATCTGGTTTTGGTTGGTTTTATTTTTCATTTTCTTCCTCTACCAACACAAGCTTTTCCTTCATTGCATTTTCAGGTCTTTTTCAACTAGGACATGACAGAAGCCATGAAGGCATGGACCCCAATTGCTGTGCACAATCAGAATCATTTATGGTGTGGCTCGCAAGACTTATATGGTATCCCAGTATCTATTGATCGATCTACAGTTTACACCTGAAAGTGCTCTTTCTACAAACATAAAACCTTATCTACCCATTCCCACCCTAGGCACCGGGTAGCAGGACGTAACATCGTCCGGATGGCAAATTCCTTAAATTATTTACAGCTCCTTGTTCTTCTTCAGGGTCAGTGAGTGCCAAGGAAGCTGCAGCACTCCTTTGTCCCACGCAGGTCTGTTCCTCTGTTCTACAAGGACACACAAATCAGTTGTTGTTATTTGTTAAATATACTTAGATTTATCCTTCAAAATCCACTGCGTAGTACAAAACCTGGACAACGTAGCCTGGCCCTGGGAAAAGGGCAGTGATGTCACCAGGCATAAAGTGATGATGTTATAGGGAGGGGTCAACAACTGTACATAATGAAATCTACGGGGCATAGCTGCATGTATGGGGCAGGCAGGCAGCTGTGGGTCATGCTCACTGGAGCCTGGAGTAGCCACTGGTCAGGCAGGCCAGGCCCCCTTGAAAGCTGTGGGTCAGTAGCCCCACAAATCTAACTCCAGTTCTGGGGGACAGAAAAAATGATGATGGATCCCCCCCTGTCCCACAGTGATCCACAAATGACGTCGACACAGCCCCACAAGTGCCCCACAGCCCCTGAACCCCACTGAGCCTAAGTGTCCTGGCTACAGCTTTGCTTTAGTACCGAAAACCACAAACATTCGATCCCTCAGCTGCTCTGTCATGTTTTCAAATTTCGACTGCCAAATTCAAAACGTTTACACCTCGTTTTTCAACCCAAGTAAAAATTGTCTGGATTCATATAATTTTGCCCTAACATTATCATCAACTCTTCAAGAACACTTAAGAACTGAGTATATTCATAAAGTAAGCTGTCGAAGACGGCGGGGGACAAACGACACATACACGTGTTTGAGGATATGTCTCCAACTTTATTTTCCAGACGTGATCTTTTATATGCTCCATAATTAGCTGATGCATATTCCAGAGCCTGAGCTCACCATTGGTTAGCTGTTACTTCATCTTGAAAACAATGGTGGACATCCTCTTATCTTTTACCTTGCTAAATTCTTGTCTATGCTTATGATCTGTTAAACTCCCATCCATGCCCACGACCTGCTAAACTCCCATCCATGCTCACGATCCGCTAAACTCTCATCTATGCTTACGATCCGCTATACTCTTATCAATGCTTAGACTCTTTGTCTGCAAAGATCATGGTATTACTGGGTTCTGTTAGATGTACTGAGTTCTTACCAGTCTCTGCTCATCTGTCGCATGGCCACGTTCTGTGAGCCATGCCTCCATACTAAACCTCTCCACAGTAAGCCACTCACCTGCTCTTTGTCGTAATTTAGTTTACAGCCATCTTCAGTTTTAGAGCCTGGAAGAAGAAGAGCTTGCAAACAACTCATCCAGAAGCCACTGATTCACTCTACACACAGACTCGGCCCTTAAACCCACGTGGAGGCTTATATGCAATTGTCCTGCCCCACCTCTTTCTCACAATCCCCTGGAAAAACCCCTCCTCTCCTTGACTGTCTCCACCTAGGATGAAGGAGCCTCACCTGCAACCCATTTGAGAACATCACACCCTAACCCTAAACCCTCCCCCTGTCCCTCACCACTCCCCCTGCCCACAGCTGCAGCTTGATCCCTGGGGCTACGAAAAGACTCAGGTCACAGAGAACTAGAAAATATTCACTAAAGCACATCAGAAATCTCCAGCAGCGAGATGGGGACAAGGTTCAGAGCAGAATAACATGGACTGATTAAGGCTGAATCTAAGGTCACCTGCAGCACAGATGGCCAAAATCAGAAAGGTGCAAATCTGATGGAGTGTCATACTTCCCCTGGCGTGTCTATTTCAATCCCAAACTCCCTGGAAACGTGTGCTTTTATAAATCTCTAATTCCCAACCTTCTCCCCTCTCTCCCACAACCCCTCTCCAGCATCCATCCCTCCATTTGGCTTCTAGGAGAACATAAGTCTTAACCCATCTGTGTTCAAAAAAATCCTCCACAAGTGGCCACCTGCATTAGTCCTGTAGCTACCAGTTTCCTATTCCTAGCCTGTGCAAGGAATATTAAATAGAATATTAAAATACAGAATATTAAAACAGTTTATAACCCCAAAATATCCCACACAAAGCTACCAACAGGAGGAAAAAAATGCGGGCAAGAAATGCCCTTCTGACTGCACAGACTGCTGACTCAGGCTCTTGCAGAAAGCTGATGCCTCTGTGTCCTTGAGCTCCTAAAAACACTGACCCAATGAGCTCCCCAGCTGCCACTGACTGCAAGAACAGCAGAGGTCTCACCCCAGCACAGCACCAAAACAGACTGAGAGCCCTGGGCAGATGTCAGGGGATTATATGTCCCAGGCACCACCTACCACCCATCCCACCACCATCTGGGGAAGGGGCAGGGCCAAAAAACTGACAGGAATAAAGGGGCAGGAGAGCATACAGCTGGTTCCGTCAGCTGCTTCTGGGGACGCAGTGTAATTAGAGGCAGAATTGCTAAAGATTTGGGAAAAGTGAAAACTGCTTGACTTAAGGGTGTTGACATAGCGTGATGAGTTGGAACGATTGGACCTGAGGCTGCAATTCAAATTAAATTGTAGATGAACTCCTGTGATTTAACATTAGTTAGACTTTTACTCTTCCACTTGGAATAATAATGGCAGTTTGTAGACTGTAAATACTCACAATAACCACGTACAGAGGGAGAATGCATTGACTGAGACTTAAGTTGGAAAAACTGGACTGCTGAAGAATTATCTTTATGAGAAGTGATTGATGGTGAATGGGAACTCTCGGGTAGAGGACAGACCCCATCATAAAGGGGGGGGCCTCATCATCCTGGGAGATAACTGGATGGACAGTCACATGCACGTCATGCAAACGACCTCATGGCCCTCCAGCTCACCAACCAGCTCTGGGACAGAACTGGACCTCCCAGCTGCAATACAGAGCAAAGCCCTTCCTTAAATCTTCATTTCTTACCAGACAGCTCCTCTCAATGCTCATGCTATGGGAAAGAGTCCACACAAAACATATCCAGGCCTTTATCTCTAAATCTGGAGCAACTTAAAGTAATTCAGTGTTCCATTAACACTGATTAAAAAATTCTCAGGGTAAAATTGGCAGCTCCGGTGTAAAGGAGTTGCTTTACACAATATGGTCAAAAGTCACTTCAGCAGTGCCAAGAGTGTCTCTATGAAATACAGACCCCAGCTGGGAACTGTGCCAGGTATAGGTCCTTACCTTCACAAATGATTTACCCTAAAGGAAGTGAAAGCACACGCAAAAAAAAAAAAAAGAACAAGTCTGTCTCTAACGTGGTGGTAAGAAAGGAGAGACAAACACTGGCAAAGAGAGCACCTTGTGCTTCATCAGGAATAGTATTCTCTAGAATAGTGTATTGGAGATTTATTATAGACGAGTTAGTGATTCATTTATCTGAATTAAATAAATTCCTGTTGACACAAAAACGTCATAACTCAAGAGGTTGTGCAATCCCTTGAATTACTTTTCAAGAGAAAACAGAATTAAAGAATGGTCCCGGGAGGGGGTGGGGGGACGACAAAGACCGGAACGCGGAGGTGGGAGCTGGAGACAGGGACACGGGGGAGCGGTAACACGCACGGAGGGGGAGTGGTGACACGCGGTGGCGGCGCTGGTGGGCTAGCACGGAGACACCGGAGGGCTCAATGGCTCTAATGCTGTCGACACAAAGTCTCGCCTCTCCGCTTACGCGCCTCCGTTCCCCGCTTAACGTCTCCGCCGGTCTCGTTTCCGTACCCGCGCAGAGGGCGGTGCCGCGGTGCCGCGCCGCTGTTTATTATTCATTTCACACGTTTACGGCTGTGAGTGCTGCCACCGTGTGGCCGAAAAGCGATACTACAGCTTGCACTACAGCGCGGAGCCCGCGCATGCGCACGGGCAAATAATGGCAATCCGGCTGAGGCGCATGCGCAGTAGTGATCCATGAAGCCGAAAGGTGCCCGGATGCTCGCCAAACTGCGCATGCGCCTCCCAGTTGCCAGTAATATCTTTAGCGCATGCGCCGGAGGACCAAGCCACCATCGAGACGGCCCCTGCCGGACTGACGGGCTGCTCCCGGCTGCCGGGCCTAAACGCCTTCGCTAAACGCTCCATCAAGGCGTTCCCCCTCCGTACCCGCTTAGCCCCCCGCCCTCCCCAGCCCTCCCGCGCCTAATCCTCGCCCCGGAGGCGGGCGGCACGGCAGAGCGCGGAACGCGAGATCGGCGGTGCGCTCTGCCCGCCGGTTTCGCCAACAGCGGCGGAGGCGGGAAGAGACGGACGCGGCCGTTCCGTACGGGGTGAGAGGGCGCCGCCATGATTCCGTAACCAGAGCGGGCGCACGGCTTCAGCCGGCACTGGTGCGCATGCGCAGAGCACCCACCTCAGGCCACCGGCGCCGCGATGCTGCAGTGCCGGATTTTGGCCACCGGGGGACGCATCGAGCGCCGAAAAAAAGGGAAAAAAAACAAAGCAAGGAAGGGGGAAAAAAATAATAATGCCAAAATAAAAGCGCCCCGCAGCGTCCCCGTTACTGTCCATCCAGTTATCTCCCAGGATGATGAGGCCCCCCCCTTTATGATGGGGTCTGTCCTCTACCCGAGAGTTCCCATTCACCATCAATCACTTCTCAAAATAAAAGCGCCCCCCCCGCACCCATTTAACCCATCCCAACCACACACACACAGAGGACGTGATGAAAATGTGAGAAAAACTCTCAGCAAGAGAAAATAACTCCAAGCTCTCAGATGCTACTGGGTAAAGAGATGTATGGTGTCATGAGACTCAGGTGTATGTTGAAGTCTGGAAATACCCTCCTGACAAGTTGTGATGTTCTGAACGGACCTGTTTGGTTTATAAACTCTTCGGCAGGGAGGAGCCTAGCTACAGCTGGATCCAATCTTTTTTATGACTGGAAAGAAAAGTTCTGCCCCTTGTTCAGTCACAGAATCAGTTTATTGCAGCTCCATCTAGGTGCCTCTGGATAGAAACCTCACTTATTTTACCTATTTTCACCTTTGTTCATACTGTTATCTTCCATGGTGAGTATGTTTTCCCATTCTGATGTGTTCTTTCCTCTTCTCTCAGAGTCCCCATTCACTGTCAGTCCCCCCCCCTGTCTGGACAATTTCTTTGTTCTCTTCCAGTTGCTTCTCTCAAAGATAATTCCTCAGTTTGATTCCCCCAACTTAATTTTTTTGTTGTTCCATCTTACCTCTGTAGATCATTTTGAGTAATTCTCTCATTGTCTGTATCTTGTCATATTATTACAGAAGTCTCACTGATGATCCTTACAGGAGTTCACCTACAGATGAATTAGAACCGCAGGCTAAGGCCTTATCCCTCCAGCTGCTTATGGTGAGTCAAGTCACAAGCCAAGTCACTTAGGTCAAGCAGTTGTCAGTTTGCCAAATCTTTAACATGTTTACGATTGAAACTGATATGACTTTAACCACATTGGTCTCATGTTAGTCTCAATATTCCCCCAATCAATCCACTTCTACTTTCAATAGCAAGGAGGCCCTAAGGCAGCCCCAGAGAAAGAATCAAACATCTCAATCTGTGACAAGAAATTACAGTCAAAACAAAGACGAGTGGATGCACAAGAAGCCTTGCTAAGACCTAAGAACACAAGGAAGCAGGAAAGAATGCCCAGAAAAAGGGATGGCAGAAAAAGAGATGGCTCAAAAGTAGTGCTGATGACACAGACTGTGGCACGGGTGCAAAAGAGGACCAATGAGAAACTTCTGAGACACAAGATGGATCCATGCTTTCAGGATCTAGTGCAAGAAAAGAAGCACCTGATCAGCACTGTGATGATAAGCACAGGTGTTCAAAACCCTAAGGATGGGGCATGAGATGTGCGCTGCACTACTGGAGTGCAAAGAGATCCCCAAAGGGGATCCAAGATGCAGAAGATGATGGACTGGACAAGCTACAAAATGGTACACAGTGGCTGGAGCTGCCCTGTCTGGCACACGCTAGTTTCATGCAGAAAAGTACCTCTCTCCCATTAACTGCCTAAAAGGGACAGTTCCCACTCTCAGCCCTCTCCCCTGCTTCAACTCTAAAATCCCTCCCCACAATGCCCAACCTTGACCACTCCATCCCCCGAGCCCTCCCCAGCACCTATGCCCCAAATTAGCTTTCAGGGGACAGAGGTCTCAAACCCACACACACAAAAAAAACCCCACAACTCCACAAGGATCCAGATGCATTAGTCCTGCAGTCACCAGGTTCCTCTTCACCACCTGCAAAGATACAAAAAACACCACACAATATTAACCCACCTTTTCACCCCAAAACATCCCACACGAAGTTACCAAGAGGAAAAGAAGCTGCGGGCAAGAAATGCCCTTCTGACTGCCCAGACTGCTGACCCGGAGACTGCTGCAGAAAGCTGATGCTACAGTATCACTGAGCTTCCAAAACCGCTCATTCAAACATCTCCCCGCGGCTGCCTAACCGCAGCTCAGCCCTACAGTAAACCGAACTCCCGCAGCAGGAGGGACTCATGTACCCCCGGCACCGCCCCCGGAAGGGGCAGAGTCCTGCACCGTCCGGAGAACACAGCTGCGGCCGTTAGCTGTGTTAGGGATGCCCTGAGGGGCTACGGGCAGAGCGCTGGGGACACGGTACCGGGCAGGGGTGGAGGGGGCAGCAGTGAGGACATGCCCAGGAGAAGAATACTCCCGTGGAAAAAATCTCCTGAAGACTGTGGTGGTACATTGATTAAAAGAATGTTAGAATTAATGGTAAAACTGTTTAGGATCCGGGCACACAGAAGAAGCATCCGTCCACGGGGGAGGGAGCGGGGCGGCCCCTGGGAGGGGGCAGGCAGCCGCAGTGCCCGTCTCCAGCGCAGTGCACCGCGCCTCGGCCCCTCCTCACACACCCGGCCCGGCAGCGGCCTGAAAGGGCTGGAATAGGCCGCAGGAGGGGGCTGGGGACGAGCGGGACTCCGGGGGACTCCGGCCGTTCCGGGAGGCTCCCTGGGTGCCCGCCTCCTGCCCGCTCCCCTTCTCCCGCTCCCTCCCTGTCCCGGCTCACCTCCCACGGATCAGAGCCCGGCCGCAGGAGGGCGGAGCGTTACAGCGGGGATTGGTCCTGTTCAGGAATGCTGCAGACAGCGGGGAAAGGTGTGCCAGAGAAGGGCTTGATCGGGCTTTGGAAGCCTTTAAGGGCAGCTTCTGACTGGAAGGCAGAGAGAGGGAGGTGAGTGCGCCCAAGTGAGACGATTCTTGTGACCCAGAGGGTGAAGCGCAGTTTGCATGCTGACACATTACTCGTCCTTGGCGAATGTCTGATTTTTGTCATTTCCTGAGGACTGTAGAGAAGCTCCATGTGGTATTTAACTACCAATACTTGCCTCAGTATTGAGACATCTCAGTGACAGGATTTCTGCTGTCCTGCACTTCACAGCCACCCCGACACCTTAATCTGGAGGATGTAGAAGACGGAACCAGGCTGTTCCATCCACCAGTGCTGAGCTTCCTCTGAGCCTGTGGTGTATCTTGTATTCTTATGCTATGTGACAGTAATCTTTCATCTCTTCTCATGCATCTCAGCAATGCATTACTGTAGAGGATGCAGATATTACACTTAAGCTGTTTTTCTGGTGAGAGTAATACAGAAAGGGTTTCTGCCTGCTAACCTTTCTGCACTGTGGTTGCATGTCTCTTGATTCTCCCTGTGCTCTTCTTCCAGTCAGTGCTTTGTAACTCATCCTCCTGGCTTCTTCAGCCTCCCCTGCTATATGACACTTGTGTCACTATGAGAGTCACCTTTCAGTACTGCCTTTCTTCTGTGCAGGATCCCCTTACAGCCCTGAAAGCCTCAATAGAAGAGAAGAGCATGCTCTCATACCATGCTCTCATCTATACGGGCTGCCTTCGTTCAGTAAGTGCTCTAGAGTGTAAGAGCTCTGACCAGTCATAGTTCACCAGCAGGTGGTTAATTCTCTAGTTTGTAACTGACTGCCCATGTTAAGAATCCTTGATAAATGGATGGCAAAGACAGGCTCCTCAGGTGTGTGTCCTTCCTTAAAAGTTGCTTTGAACTTCAAATACTTTATGTAATATAAAAGAGAGAGATTTTTGCGTTTAGATCTGTTTCAATGTATAAATTAGTACAATTTTCCAAGACACGTAACAGTGAGAGAAAAGGAAAGGAAAACTTGACTCTTGAAAGTATAAAATAAATACTAAATCTCAACAGTTCACCTGACACTTAGGGGGTGTGTGTATGTTTAAATATTTCTACTATAAAAGTGTTTGACTTCCCTTCTGCATTCCATTATTTGTGTCCAAAACAGTTATAATTTAACAAGGGTTTGGGGTTTTTTGTGTGTTAGACCATTACACCCTGCTACTGAGCCACCAGGGAAATTTTCCACTCAAAGAGACAAAAATAAAGTACTTCAGAGCACTTTGTCAAAATACTGGGGAAAAAAAAAACCCTGCAGCATTCCAGAGAAAGCCACGAGCAAGCAGCAGCAGAGAGGGATAAGAATCAGGAAAGAGAGTGTAAAGAGAAAGGTATGACAAGGGAAACCGTGAAGCAAAGAGAGGCACAGGGAAAAGGACAGTGAGATGGAGCAAGAAACAGTGTCAGGGAGCAGGATGAAAGGACAAATAGAGAAAAAGGAAAAGGAGTGGGACACGGAAGAGCTAAGACAGGGAACAGAGAAGAGGGACTGCATAATGCAGAGAGATGCAGACTGGGACAAAGAGATGGAGAAGTTATAAAACATGACAGGCTGGAGGATGTGCTTCTGACAACCTGTCACTCCTGATGTCACTTCATGGCCACAGAAATGGGGCATGGCACAAGACAGAGGCATGGGGAGTGAAAAAAAAAAAAAAAAGATGCAGAGAAAACTAAGTTCAGTTCAGTGTCTGTACCATGACAAAGGGAAAGGCATTTCTACATTATATACTACAGGTTTATCCTCTGTACAAGTATTAACACATTGCTTTCATTTGCTGGAGTATTTTACAGTGTTTTTCATTGGCCATGAATAAATGCATTTGAAGAGTTTTACTATTACTGACTTCAGGTATTTTTTTGTTTGAAAGAAACCCAAGAAAAGACCACACGGGGTAATTCCATTTTAATAATCTCTGAACTGCTGATATTTCAAAGAAAAAATGATGGGTCCTTTCCAACCCCTAACATTCTGTGAGACTGTGAAGTGCAGGAGTATGCAGCAATTGCCAACAGAAGCAGCATTGGTAAGATTCTCAGTATTGCTTTTTGATATTTCATGTGGAAAAACATTGAATCTAAGGGTTCTTATTATGTGAATTCATGGAAGGGGGAGAAGGAACCTGACACTCATTAATAAGTTGCCTGAGAATCACAGCTTACAGTTACTCAATGTCCTCTGGTCTCACAGGATGAGGCAGAGGTATGATCGATTTCTTCTCCATATCTCTGGAAAGAGCTTTTCTCATATCTGCCACAGAAGAAAAAAAAGTGCTATTATAATAAGACAGTCAGTGCAAAAAGACATACTAAGCAAATTCTCTATTACAATAAAATAATTTTTAATCAAGAACATTTCCTACCATCATAGAACATCTCAAACTGGAAGGAATCATAAGAATCATAAAGTCCAACTCCCTGCTCCTCATAGGACTATCTAAAATTAAACCACATGACTAAGAGCATTGTCCGGACGCTCCTTGAACTCTGAGAGGCTTAGAGCAATGACCACTTCCCTGGAAAGCCTGTTCCAGTGACTGACCATCCTCTCTATGAAGAACTTTTTCCTGATGTCCCATCTGAACTGACGCAGCTTCATTCCCCTTCCACATCTTATCACTGGTCCCCAGAGAGGACATCAGCACTGCCCCCTCCCCTGCTCTCCTTGAGGCTGTGATGAAGTCACCCCTCAGTGATGAGGTCATCACTCAGCCTTCTCTTTTCTAGGCTGAACAAACCAAAGGACTTTGCCCACTACTCCAAAGTCTTGCCCTCAATACCTTTCACTCTCTTGGTTTCCTCTGGACACACCCTAACAGTTTGATGTCCTTAACATTGTTCAGCAGCTTTATCAACTCAAATTTAACACTGCATGGAACTCAAATGAATGGAAATGAAATGGACAGCTACAGGGACAAATACATAATTTAAGGCATCTGCAGCAGTGGTAGATACCTGTCTATGGTGCCAGTATTGCACAGTAGTCCTGCACATCAAATGAGCAGTGCAATTGAAAATATGTACAGCATGGCCACATCACACTTTGGGGAAGATACTTAAGTTTAACACCTAGAAAGAGACACCAGCTGGTATTTCAGTTTTGTGAACAGAACTGACATTATGATACTTCAAATTTCCACAATCCTTCCTTTTTAAATTGGAAATGCCACTCAATTCTCTGCCACTCTTGACCATTGACACCTGTGAATTTGTACTTAAGAATCTGAGAAAACCAAAGTTTCAAGTCCCTGTCATGGGAAGAAACAAGGAAGGAACTGCCATTCCTCCCCCCAGCAACATCAGCAGAAATATCAGACTCTGGGTGTGAGCATTCCTTGGAAAGGAAAGGCAGGCAAGAGGCTGCAGTTTTATTTTCATATACAGGATGTGTCTTTGTACTAACTGATTTATTCTTGCTTTGTAGTTTATTTTGCCACAGATACTACAAAATATGTAAACTGCAAGATTGTAACTGATGTAATCCTCAGTAGGAAAAGCTATCTAAAGGAGTATACAAAATCCCATTTATCAACAACTATCTGACCTTGTTTCATATTAAAAAAAAAAAAAAGAAAGAAAGAATACAAACAAGCCCAGGAAGCCTCAACATGAGAATCTTTCCACTCACCTCCAGACAGAACAAGCACTTACCATAAGCATCTTCATCTGGCTCCCCGCTGCTAGCAGAGTAGTACTCCAGCACGGTCCGGTACACGCTGTAGCCCAGCTGCTTGTACATATTGACTGCCACCTGGTTTGACACCCTCACAAAGAGATCCACGAAAAATCCACCCTTTCTTTGAAAACATAAAAAACAATAGCACACAGTAAGGAACAGCAGGTGAATGTGTTTCTGAATAATAACCCGTAACTTGTACCCAGAGACAGAGCAGGTCTGATGATGTGGAAGGCTAATCCAACATCTTTCACATCGCAGTAACAGAAGCACTCCTCTGCCAAAGGATGAGCCCAGCAGACTTCATTTAATTCTTATCACATGACCATTCCTCTGCACCAGCCAATGGGTTCAGAATTACAAACAGGAAGAACAGGGAGAGCCAAACCATCCACACAAGCCCCATGTAAGTAAGAAATTATTTATAAAAATAATTACATCCAGATTTTAAATTGCATTGGCTTAGGGACTGCCTTCTTTGAGTGCAGGGAGGGGAGGGAGCAGTCGCAAAACTCAGTCACCTAGCAGGAGACAGCCCTTCTCACAAGACAATTTTATTCAAAATGTTGCTCTGATTTGTGACTGCCAACTTCAGTGGGATTGCTCTACCAGCGTGAATCGTGGACATTTCCCTGTGGGTTCATTTGACAATAAAATACATTTTCTGCAGATCCAAGTAACCAAGCACAACACGGAAAGGAAACTAAGGGACTATCTGCTGTCCTGAAGTTATTCAGGATTGTGCCTAACGTAATGGCACAAAGCCTGAGACTGCTGTGTTGAAGACCCCATGGGAAACAGTGCTGGTGTTTTGAGAACTCTTTTTATGACAAGAAAAGGACCTTTTTGTAGAGTATCTGTATTGGAACTCAGACTACTTCCTACTCATCCTGTCAAGTTAGCTTTGAGAGAAACACTGAGATTTTAAATTGCTACGCAACATTCATAAATTTTGTTCTCTAAACTACAGAAAACTTCAGAGAGTCAGAACACTACTTAAAAAAATGTTCTTTGTCTGTTTCACACAAATCAAACACCCAAACCATGGACAGACATCTGTAGAAAGATTACTTTAAAAGACAAATTTAAAAATAAGCATAGTACTCACTTTTCTGAAATTTCTTCCAGCAGCTCCATCAATTTAGCAGCCAAACCCAGCCGACGAAATTCTGGTGCCACGGAGAGAGCAGTAACATGCCCGTGCCACTCCTCCCTGGCCACAGAGCCCTCTGCCTTACCCATAACTGTGAACACACAGAGCATCAGAGCAGCAGCCACACTCCCCCCACAGCCACACACCTTCACAGGAGGAACAGGCAGGGAACAGGCACTGCAAGGGCTGGGTACAGGCTCCAATAGGGTTCCCTGTGCTGCCAGTCTGTGATTCCATGACTCAAAATGTTGTTTGCTCATGTTGTTTGCTCAACAATAGTTTGCTGTCTGGTGTATTAAAAAAAACCCCAATAATTTCTGCTGATTCATTGTTTGGAGTGTGACTTCCAAATATGAATCTCAAGCCACTCATGAGTCTTCAACTGAATTAAATTCAGAAGGTGACTAAAATAGAAGAGTAACTGAAGGACAAAAGCCCAAACTAATTCACCATCCTAGCAGCTATTAGAGACTTCTGATGAACACAGGGGAACAGAGTTTGAGAAGCTTTGCCAACCTGGCAACAGAAAGCTAAGCCCCTGCAAACACAGTGTGTTTAAGAAAGAAAAACAAAAATAAAAGCAGGGGATGCTGTTTTGAGGGGCTTCATTTCCTCTCCTTTAGAGGCAGACCCAAACCAGGGTCAGTTCACTAATAAATACTCACACTTCCAGACTGATAAACATCAGTCAATACTAATAAGTAACTGCTGGGATGGGTACAGAGAAGCCTTCTTGTTTAGTCTTTTACAAACGCTTTAAGGTTTCCTATGCTAACACTTTATTTCCCAGGTCCCTGCAAAAAGCCTTATTTTGCCCTTCTCCAAAAAGAAGAAGCAAAAAGACCTGGAAGAAATAAGCAACCCAGCAGCTCTATTTGGGACAATGTCTGAAAAACATGAACACTACATAGCAAATGAGGATTTGGCACTCAGCCCCAGCCCCTCCCTCACAGGTCAGCATCTTCACTCACCGACGGACACCGTGCGGAGTCAGTCCCGACCACGGGAACTCAGCTCGGGGATCACAGCACACACTCGCACACACGTTCATTCACTCCATCAAATCCCCCTCCCCGTCCGGCCGCGCCCCGCCCGCACTCACTGTATCCCATCAGCTCCCCGCCAGGCGCCTCGGCCACGATGAAGTACTCGGGCCAATGCGCCAGGTACTGCAGGTAGAAGGGGATCCCGTACTGGGCGATAAGTTAAGGAGCAAGCTGGGCTGCCGCCACCGCCCCGGCCCCTCGCCGCCGCCCCGGTCCGCTGGGAAGAAGGATACGGTCTCGGTCAGCGGGTCCAGGTTGCTGCGGGGACAGAGCAGGGCTGACGGCGGGCCCGCAGGCCGATGGGCCATCCCGGGCTCCCGGGAGCGAGCAGAAGGCGGGGAAGGGAGGGGACCAGTGCTCACATGTTGTTGAAGCGGAACAGATCATCGCAGGTGAAGGCGCGCAGGGTCGTCATGGCGCCGGCGCCGGCTGCTCGCAGCTGCCGCCGCTCCGGAAGCGCTCTCGCCTCTGCACCGGAAGTTTGCTCACCGCGCAGGAAGTGCTTCCGTAGCCTGGGGTCCTTCTGCCAGAAAGAGGAGGCAGCGGTGCCCGGACCCGGCGGGATACGGTCTGGGCACCCCCTGCTCTGCTGGGCCGCGAGCTGCGGAGCAGAGATGGCCCCGGGAGCTACCGCCGGCAGCAGAGGCCGAGACCTGGGCTCCGTTGGCTCGTTCTCCCTTTCGTGAAGGGGCGGTCTGACGAACCCCTCTGGCAAACAGTCTTGTACGAAAATCGCTACTTTCTCGCTGCTCTAGCTCACTGGTTTGGGTCATTTTCGCTTACTCCCCCCTTCCTGATTCTCCGTAGTCCTGGCGGGAGTTTGTTTTACCCTTTCAGAGCCCTCTGCTCGCAGAGAAGGGGCCTCGCGCCTCGCCCCTCCCCCCGGCAGTGAGTCTCTACCGGGTTCGTGCCCAGCAGCGGCAGGGCGAGCCGGGAAGGCTGAGGTTGCTAGGAAAGGTGACAGACTTTGCTACGAAAAATAACGTGTAAAGGACAAGAATAAGTTGCATTTGATATAAGCTCTCACAGGTGGCAGTCTGATTTTGCAGTGCATACTTTGTGTATTCACAAATACCTAAATACACAAATAACCCGCTAATGTGGTGTTAACTTTTCTGTAAAGCCTCTTCTATTAGTAAGATTTAGGGATTTATGGCCTCCAGCTTTTATTGACAGTTACTTTACTATTTCAAAAACGGAGTAATAACTAAGAAGAGAGCACCTCAGCTTAACCTTTTATTGCTTTTCAGTATTTTGTAACACCAGACCTCTCACACTGAAGATGACCAAATAGCTTCAAGTCCAAATTCCTCCCAAAGTTTGTGTCATCTGTTTCTGGCATTGTGAGAATGAGAAGTGTTCCACACAGCGAGTAAAATGTGTTCTATTTTTCAGCAGAGACAATTATACACGAATAGAGAGTGGAATCACTGTGAGGTGGTTTGGGTACATGTTTCACTCTTTCCACTCCTTTGCTTTCCTTCCTCACATTCTGAGTTTCTTAATATTTTGCCCCTCTGCCCCAGCCTTCCCTTTCCCTAGCAGAGTCTTTGTCATATGAAAGTAGTGAAATTTTCTTCAGCACTGGATGAAAATATTAACAAGAAATGGTACAGCAGTCAAGATATCTGCTTGCTTCTATTGACTGTCCAGGTCAAGTACATTACCTAGGTAATGTTTCTGCACCCTTTGCAAAGAGCTTAAAGCAAGACAAGCAGTGTGAAAAGCAGCAGCAGAGTTTATCAATACACAAACCACTCACATGTGACCTATTCCTTCAAAAACAAAACAAACAAAACCCCAAACAAATCCCCCCCCCAACCCAAAAACCACAGCACACAACATCCCAGATTACAGTTCAGTATTACCATGTATTACTATGTGCAAAACTCACCACTTACAGAAGGAAATACAAACATGTGTCAGGGGTTTCAGGTACACAGCAAACTGACAGAAAGGTGACAATCTCTGCATGTACAACACACGCGCTACTTGCCAACATCCCTGTGACCACCTGCCATGCACTGGGGAGAGCCCCACGCCACTCCGAAGAGGATAGCCCCCATGGACTGGAGTGGGGACACCCACAGAATCATCTACCTTGGATGATTTAACACCATGTGAGCTGTGTGTGAGGAGGACCAAGCTTCACACCTCAGCTCCAAAGTAGCTTAGAACCATGAAATGCTACAAGACTTTTCCATCCCAGACACAGTTTAATGTTGGTGACAGCCTGTACAGGACAGTTAGTGTTCTCCTTCACCTGATACATTCAGTCCTCTGCTAACACAAACAGGTATCTGTGATGTGCTGTTGCATTCCTCTGCAAATCTACAACATGCTTATACAAAGGTCCCTTATTAACCTCTTTTGCTTATTTTCTGCAAGGAGTCTGAGCCAGCAGACTAGCATATTTAAATCCTAAATTAGATTCTCTACATTCTTTCTCTGCCCCTTATCTACATCCTTTTCTTTCCATTTCCTCTTCCAACCCCCTTGTTCTGTCTAAAACAATGCATATAAACAATATTCCAGATACCAGTACATTGTGTTCAGATAAAGGCACTGAAATTGCCAGTGCAATATTACAATCTTTTTACAGAAAGCAGTTTATTGAGAACTCTTCTATAACAGGAAAAGAAGAGAAACCACAGAGACTTTTAATGCAATACTCTAAGACCAGCAAGAGATTTATTTTGTGCATTAAATGTTAAAATCACATGCATAATTATAGAATACTTTATAGTTAAAAAAATATTTCAAAAACCAACCCTGACAGTTTACCTGCAACTGCTATAAAATTTCTAGTGTGTATATATATATATATATATATATATATATATAAAACCATGGCAATTTTCTGGAATTAAAAAAATTAGGAAAGGATGCAATCATCCAGGTAATTGAGTTAACTGATGCCCTGCATCGGACAGTTGTGTCAAACTCATGCTGGTGAAACTGAGCTCATACCAGCCAGTTTTCTGAAACATATGTCTGGCATACATATATTTAGATCAGAATGGTATTTGGCTAAAGGATGAGTATAAGAAAATAGACTTTTGCACACTACAGCAAAGACTTGCAGAGGGCCACAGTATAATATGCTTCAAAAGAGTCCGTGGTACAAAAAATTCAGCCTCATGGACTGTTTACTCAGCTGTGCTAGTGGAACGCCCTTTGCCACTGGCCACGTGCACTGGTTTACCTGGGTTTTTTGTAAGCAACGCTAGAAGTGTCTGCATGTGTTTCATAGGCACTTAAGGTTTAAGACCTGTTTCAACTCCTAAGGAAGGCAGCCGAAAAAGATGTTTTTCAAGAATTCACAGGGAACAGGAATTAAATTATGAGTTGCTGGTTTTAGGAAGCTGAGTCATCGTTGTTTTGAAAAATGGCACCGTATGGATCACTGTTAATGCGCTTGTAGACGAAGTGGAAGACCTGGGGCTGTGGGCGGCTGTGCAACTCTGCCTTGATTTTCTGGGGGTAGGTGTCCTCTGTCAGTTGCTGCCAGGTATCATCCACAAAAAGAAACAGGCTATATTCTTCTGGATTGTCCACTTTAAACTTTTCAGCACAAAGCTGACATACATCTTCGGTAGTAATATATGGTCTTACTAGTAAGGTCTTCCCTGTACATCCACTGTTCACTTCCTGGAATGCAACACGAAGGTAGTTCTGTATAAGGATAAAACAGGCATCAGAAACTTGAATGAACAAAACCCTCTCCTTTGGAAACTGAAGAGCCAGCAACAAAACAGCCACCCTCTCCATGTAAATCATGATATTGACAGTAAAACTATAGAAAGCCTGCAGTGAGCATACAAGAAAATCAACAGCATCACCTCTGTGATTCTATGACCTTCTTTCTTTGGCCTACTTCTAACCCTGGAATTAAGAGAGAACAGATACAGCCTTAAAACCACATAGAAAACATCAGTGGTTTTAAGGGGAACAAAATACAGTGAAGCAAAACAAATTGACTGAGCTGGTACCTATGTTTGCGTGCTGAATAAGGTAGGCATGCTAAATTATAGTGGTAAAAAATTACATTTCATAAAAGCAAACTGTTAAAAGCTAAGACCAAGAAGAATGTTTGTTATGGCTGAAGTTGCAAAAAGCACTCTCATCTTTAATAAAATATTTTCTGATAGTTTGCAGACTGAAACAATGAAGCTTTGCAACAGCATTTAAATCACTGGGGTGGAACCTGACTGAATAAAATTAATCCCTTTTTGTTATCCAGTATGAAGAAATTATTAAAAACATCAGCCTAGCAAAGGAGGAAATTCTTTACAGAGAGGGTAATAAGGCATTGGAATGGGCTGTCCAGGGAGGTGGTGGATTCTCTGTCCCTGGAGGTTTTTAAGAACAGACTAAATGTGGCACTCAGTGCCATGGCCTGGGAACCATGGTGGAAGTGGGTCAAGGGTTAGGCCTGATGATCTCAGAGGTCCTTTCCAACCCAGCAGATTCTGTGATTCTGTGAAAATGCACTACAATTTAAATTTCCGAATGTTTTAAATGCATGTGCTTTTAGACAAAGAGGATTGCTGTAAGGAGAGGTTGAAGTTTGAAGAAATGCCTGTAACTCATATACTAAGTATAAAAATTATTTATGCAGTATCAGAAAGTTGTATCTAATTATCACCGAAGTACAGGATTTTTTGCTTTTCCATGCTTTTGAGGTGGGGGGGGTAGGGAGGATGAAGGCCCTCCAGGGCCCAAAAGCTGATGAGGCTGTGAGACTATATCACAGAAATGCAGTGATCACATCCTGGTTCAATTTTTAAAAAGATGAGTTGAGGTAAAGTTGTGTTGTGCTACATTTTTACGGTAGGGAAGATGCTTCATTTCAGGACTGCAGAACATAAAGAAAAGAGATGGAAAACTCACATTCTGAGCTGGCAGGAAAATGCATAAATTTGTGCCATACGTAGCCTGGAAGTGGTGTGATCCTACTGAGTTGAGGCTTTCTTTCAAAAAAGAGACAACAGGAAAGGCACTAAATACACTCAAGAGTCAGCTCTTCCCCCACCCCTTCCCACATCCAGCATGGCATCCTGCAGTACAATTAGCTTGGCTGAAGTTCACTTGCTGAGGAAGAGAAGGTGAAATGGAATACAAGATCCTTCTGTCATTTAGCCATCCAGCAGAAATATGAAGTGATGCATTTTTCTATGAAAGTGCTCTGCTAGAAGAAGACTCAAGCTACTTGAATCTGACCCCTAACTACAGGTAAGCAGAATAGAAAATGGATCCCAGTAAGATGGCCTAGCTTTGTGCAGTGGGCATAGTTTGGACTTTCTGTTCATCAGCTCTTCCCCACCGAAGAAAGTCAAACTGTAGAAGACTGCTTCTGTTCTCAACTCATTTGAGTTGTTTTAGTGTTGTGCTGTAGTTGTTTGCAAGGACAATGATAATGCAGAAGCAGCCTTAACTGAAAGGTTTCTTTTACTCCTGGTCACCCCACAACTTCATTTCTTAAGCTCTTTAACAACATTATAACTAACTGTTGGTTGTCATTAGTCTCTCTGGCAAGTTTGCACTGTAGTATGAACTGTAAACAACTAAACACAAAGAATTAAATCCTTTCTTCTCAATTCATCCTCCTTGCTTCGGTCCACAAATTGATTCATCTGAAAAGACACAGCATACTACACGAAAGACACAAAGGCCTGGTTTTGAAAGATGAAGTAATCCTAACTGCTTTGTTATTCTTCAGTTGAAGTTACTGCTCTACTCTGAAAGAGCAGTAAATAACAGAGGAGAGGGAAAAAAACCCACAAATAAACATGAAGACATTCATAGTATAGTACTTCTTGCTTAAACTTCAAAACTGTTAGACAAGCTTTTCTCCTATTTCTCCTCTCTACCACCTGCTGTAGGCCACCACTAGCTACTGGTGAGTTGTGCTGATTTTTATACCACTGGAAATATGGATTTGTTCTTTTTCAAAGTAAATCATACAAAGAAGCTGAACCTAAGATATGATTCAGTTTGTGCTCACCCTGCATGACTTAAACAGAAGAGAGGGAGGGAAAGCTCCATTAGTTTGTTTTTTCCTTAAAAATCATCATAATCAAATTGTAACTGTAAAGACTTAAGAACAGAGGCAAATTTGCAAGCCATATTCTCAGCACTGCTTCACTTACCTTGTGCCCCCAAGGGAATGGAATTGTTATAAATCGTATCTTTCAAATGCGGATTTCCAACAAAATAATCATCCCCTGTTTTTCTTCGTTAGCCCCAAGCTCTACCTGAAAATCATCAACTGAAGGTATCGTCCTGTTAGTTGTCCTCCTCTTGTGCCACTGCCGGAGAGTATCTCTGGTTTCTGAACTTAGCAGTCGGGCAGCTTGTTCTTCCTGGAAGTTCTTGATCAGTGAAAGGGCTCCGTAAGCACTTGTCAAGTAATAGCCTCCTGTGAAGAACAGCATGGGAAGAAATTCTCAGAGTGCTCACAAACACAAGGCTAGTTCCAACTGCTCACACTCAGAAGTACAAATACAATACTGGATGTTGAGTTCTCAGCTGCCAAGAGACATGCAGTGGTTGTATGTATGTACTCTCTAACACCAAATGGTACCACGGGACCAAACTCTGGCATCACTCCTTTACTCACAAGTGTTTTTACAAAGTTGGAACATGAGTTTTCTTGTTAACAGTTTCCAAACACTGAATTCTTTTCTTCACACTGTGAATGAACTAAACATAGCTGTTTAAACTAAGTAAAAGAATCTACCGCTGTTCAGGAACCTGAAAGCAACCATCCTTAAGTGGCAATAAAGCAACAACAGGTCACTTGGTGGTGTGTGATCTGTACCTTGGAAGCATCCCGAAGAAGTTGCTTTTGCTTTTTAAAAGGAAAACTATGTTTGGCACCTTTTCAGCATGTTCCATAACATGATGGTAGTTCAGGAAGTGATGTGCACTGTCCTCCATACTCCATCTTTATTACATGAGTGGAGAACTAATTAAGACAGAATTGCTAACGTACAAAAGAAGCTGCAGATCACAAAGGGGAAGGAATCTTAACAGAAGGTAACAGCCCTCAACCACCAGAAGAAACAAAAGACATGCTGTCATTTATTTCTCTCCTTTTTTTTTAAAGTAAACTATTTTAGTGTGTGTCCTATTCATATACAGCACAGTCTATTCGTGGAGTCATTCAAAGATGCATTTTATGCTCACAGTAGTATTTTCTGTGCTAGTGCTAGCATCGTCTTAGCCTTTAGCTTTGCAAAATAATACACGAAACACATGCCTGACCCATGAGACATACTGAATGTTTGAACTGCGCAACCCCAAAGTGCAAACCCTGGGGAACTGCACAGTACAGTTCAGCTGCTGCCAAAGACAGCCAGTTATTGGATGGACTTCTTTTGCTGCATTAAAACCAACATGACTTAATAATCCAGCAAACATTTCTGCCTTTCAAGCATGTTAATGATCTCCAGCTTCACGGCAAGTATTTCTGTGCTAAGGTTCCTAAACAATGCACTAGAGGATGCTCTGTACACAGAGAGAAACAGACTGGTGCCAAATGGGAGGAATCCTGGCACAGTTCTCTCATGCATACCAGCATGGAAGAGAATGCAGCAACTTCAGCAAGCCAAGAGACAGCAGGAATGGGAAACACACATGCATTCAAACTCACAGCTAAGCTTGGTCACAAGAACCTCTAAACTTCCTCAAAACCCAGCAGACTCTGGAGCCTACCAAGGGCCTGCCAAACACCTCTTTGTTAAAAATACCACAACGGAAACAGAAAGGAGTGGGATTTCCTTGCTTCTAATGGACTTCAACCATCATTCAAGAGTGCCTTAAGAAACAGATCCCTAGGGCTCATAAAAACATTTTGTTAGAAGAAAATATTGGGAAGAAGCAAAGGTCATGAAGGGTGGCAATATTCTCAAAATCACGTCCCCAGCAAAGAATTCCCCCAGATGTTATTACAAAGCACCTGACCCAAGTCCCACCGTATATCTCGCAATTTAATTGAATGCTGTGGCTCTATAAACACACTCAGGAGATTTTCAAGAGCAGAAGGGTAGCCACATTTGGCACCTGCACAGTGTATGCGTTTGCTTGCCAAGCATGATGCCTCCGCCTTTCTTGCCTGAAAACAACATGTTCCCTGATAAAAGAGCATACCTCAGTGGATTCCCAGGCCATTCCAGCCTGTATTCTGCAAACTAACCAGATTTCTTTTAGTTTAAGGTGGAAATAATTATGAGATTGCCTTGTTACACTACCAGCCTTGCTGACTTCAGGAATCTCCTTGGAAGGATTTCTACCCAAAGAAGGTTTACATGAACTACACTATGAGAAAAAATTACTGCTTCACATGTCCTTTAATTACTTCTAACATTACCTTCTCCATGCAGCAGAGACGGATCCAGCAATTCCATCATGTATTCAATTTCAATATCCAGCTCCAGCATATCACACTGGGCAAGTACGTATGTCAACACGGGCAAGAAGTCGTCAGCTCCATACAACCTCCCTGAATTAAGGGAACACACAGTGTTAGAGAAACCACAGCCTTTTACGAGTGTCAGTGTCTGAAAGGAAATATTTACTTTGCTGCCTTCATTGACCAGCACATTTGCATTACTCTAGAGCCTTCTGTTACCAGTGTACAGCAAAGAGTGTCATCTGACACCTGCTGAACAGGAGACCAACACCAGCCTCATCCTATACTCATAACAAGAACAAATCTGATGATGCACACCTTGAGGCATGCAAAGGAATTTAAAGACTGGGCTCACATTAGCAACTTGTAAGGTGACTATTCCCCTGTACTTGGCACTGGTGAGGCCACACCTACAATACTGTGTTGGGCCCTTCGCTAGAAGAAGGACATTGAGTTGCTGGAGAGTGTCCAGAGAAGAGCAATGAGGAGTCTGGAGCACCAGTCTTAAAAGGAGCAGCTGCGGGAATTAGGATTGTTTAGTCTAGAGAAGAAAAGTCTGAGGGGAGGCCTTACTGCTCTCTACAACTACCTGGAAAGGAGGATCTAGTGAGGAGGGGGTGGTCAAGTCTTGTCTCACACCTAACCAGTGACAGGACAAAAGGAAACGGACTCAAGTTATGCCAGGGGAGATTCAGATTGGGTATCAGGAAAAATTTCTTTCTGTAAAGAGTGGGCAGCCAGGCTGCCCAGGGAAGTGGTGGAGTCACCGTCCTTGGAGATGTTAAAAAAAAACGTATGAGCATAGCACTTAAGGACATGGTTTAGTTGACTGGTGGTGTTGGGTTGATGATTGGACTTGATGATCTTGAAGAACTTTTCCAACCTTAATGATTTTTTGATTCTACCAGCTCAACTGGTTAACTCAGGAACAGCTGCTATGCCAGCCTGGTCTTACCTCCACCTGCACTTCATTGATGGCAGCACACAGCTGGCACACAGAGACTGCGCAGCACCCAGCTGGGTCTGCCCCTGCTCCTGGCACTTTAATTGCAGTTAAACTTCCTGTTTAGAAAATACTAGGTAGCCAAGTCTCTGGATCTGGCCAAACCGTGCTCACTGTGGAACTGGTGTGATGGTCAGGGGAGCCAACTTAAACTTCGGTGAAACTCCAGGTGACTGGAGGGCTGACAGACAGCTACAACCAGCTAAGGCATACCCCTCCAGGTGTGACACTACTGTCTGTCTGAGAGTACATGTACAAGCAGATACTCAAACAGCTGCTGACTCAATGCCATGTTATACAAGCTTCACACAACAAAACAAGAGAACCCAAGGAGCATTTGCCATATCTTGGCTCAGAATCAGTTCTGCCCAGAGGTCTTAAAACAGTCACAAGCTTTCACCATTCATCTCAAATCTCACAAGAAAGTAGGCATCCTAATCAGCACTGGACCCAGCTGCACATTCAATGCTCACTTAGAAAGAACACTGCCAACCACCTGCAGCAGAGTATCATAGAATTACAGAATGGTTTGGGCTGAAAGGGACCTCAAAGACCCGCTAGTTCCAAGCCCACTGCATGGGCAGGGACACCTCCCACTGGGTCTTGAACATTTCCAAGGAAGGGGCAGCCACAACTTCCCTGGGCAATCTCTTCCAGGTCTCACCACCCTCACAGGAAATAACTTTTTCCTAATGTCTAACCTAAACCTCCCCTCTTCAAGCTTCAAACCATTTCCCCTTGTCCCCTCACTACGCACCCATGTCAAAAGCCCTACCCCAGCTTTCCTGTAGGCCCCCTTCAGATATTGGAAGGCTACTATAAGGCCACCTCTAGGCTCAGCCTCCTCTACACTGAACAACCCCAACTTCTTCAGCCTGTCTTCACAGGGAAGGTGCTCCAGCCCTCTGAGCATTTTAGTGGCTCTTCTCTGGACACGGTCTGGGGAAAATACGTGCTTTGGAGAAAAAAACTCCCACTGCCATCAGCATTGCTTCACCTTAACTTGTGACCTACCACAGCAGTGTATAAGACATCAGGCAAGAGAGCTGCACCTATGAATTCATGCCATCCAGCACAGCATTTTAATTATGCCACTGTAGCTCCATTTCATTATCTAGGTTTCAAGGACACTTTTGGACTCTTGCTACAGTGTAGAAATGTGTACAGTGTAGAATGTAGAAAGATGTTATTTCTGTTCCAAAAACAAAAAAGAAAGCGCCCAAATGAGAACATTCAGAGGCACAGCAAGCCAAAAACACTGGATCAGAGGCTGATTTACTCCACCCATTATTAACATAGAGCCCTTGTAGCTGTCATATTGCACACAAGCCATTGAATTACTGTTGCTAAATACAGGGTGTTTCCTCTATTGCAAATTCCAGAAAAATACTAATTTAGAACCAGTGTCAAATTCAAGACTCACAGGACAGTCTGACAGCCAACTTCAAAAGCTTGCAGTTAAGTAAAGCAGGTTTTCTTAAGCTGCCTCACAACTCTGCTGCACATTGGATTTGTTAGATGTACAGCAGAAATACCAGGGAAGAAGCAGAGAGGAAAAATCCCTCTCAAAAGAGCAAAGAGATGCTATGAGATCTCCAGGAGGAGGAGATGTATCTGCAGAATTGGATGGTCTAATTTCCTCCACTGAAAGTTTGTAATATCAGTTAACTTGAATAACAAGAAGCACCATACCTGAGTTATTCTCCATAACAGTGTAAATCAATTTGCAAACTCTCAGCAGCAGCATGACTTTCTTTTCAGGTGAATACATTTTCTGCATTGTCATGAACTTGACTTTAATCTTTTCAACGTCCACAAAGTCTGGTGTTGGAACAAACACACCCAGTTCCTGAGGATTCCTCTGCCTCACCAGCTGAAGGTTTTCCTTTAGCTGCTTCCAAGATCCATCTGCGGTGTGGAACTCTTTCAACATCACTTCAATGTGGCTCTTCAACGGCTTCAGAATGCATTTATGCATGGCCTTCTCCAGGACAACATCTGCAACGGGAAAACACAAGTCCAGCTGACTTCCTCCTCTAAAGCAGAGCTAGTATGAATATAATAATTCCCAAAAGAGACATTGTAGAACACAACCTACTTGCCAAGGCCTATTTACTAGTATGCAAGTGAGTTTCCAGATGTTTGTTAACAAGAAGACAAATGGCAGAGCAGGGTCTGTATTCCATTTTCATTTTTACAGCAATGTGGTAAATACAATCTCCCCCCCTCTCCCCCCCTGACAGACTACAGACTATTTCCCCCAGAAAAAAAAAATAAGAAAAAAGCGCAAACTGTCTGCACTTTTCATTTTGTTGGACAGAAATATGAGTTTTATTTTACTTTAAGCTTAGGCTTTAACTCCCAAACTTGAAGCAAAACAGAGAAAATCATAACTTTTGTTTGCTTTGGCATGCAAGTCCATCCTTTTTGTGCATGGTTTCCATCAGAAACTATAACTCAACCAAGGTCTCCTAAACCTTGGCTCATCTTTCTCAAGATCTTTATGAAGCTGGACAGATTGTGCGCTTTAAACTATAAATGAAAACCAAGCTGTGTTTGTCCAGCTTTGGATTTCATCACGCAAGCTTATATACAGCTTTGTCATCAAGTTTGAAGTTCTTTGTTTGGCAATAGCGTGCATGTGGCACAGTAACCACTAATTTAGGGGGGGTTATTCTTGTTCTACTCAAGTTTTTCCTTAACAGCCATTCTCCATTTTCAAAGTATGGACCACATCAACAGCAAGAGCTCTTTGCTAAAAATTTTCTCTGCAAACCTTTACTCTATAAGCTAATTTCCTCTCCCACTCAGCATTCCTATAGCAACATAGCTTATATTAATAATTAGCTTACACCAATTATTTGCACTAGAGTGAACTCCCAACAAGCACAAATCAAACTGAGGACCCTTCAGCCCGGCCACTGCACCAACACCCTGATGGCGGCGAGCAGGACCAGAACCAAAACAGGCAGGTGTCCAAGATGAACACAGGGATCAAGAGCAGAAAGAAGAGAGACTGTGTCACTGCTAGATCCCGTATTTATACAAGCTAGCAATAGATATTTCTACTACTAGTGGCGACTTAATGAAGTTTCATTAGCCTTCATGTCCTTTCCAGGTTCTATGCCCACTCTTGCATTTTTCTCACTGACTCTTTTTTTTTTCTCCCATGCCTCCCTGCCCCCTTTTTTTTTTGCAAACTTTTTCTAAGGCTTTGTATTTACACACACACCCCCCCCCATGCACTCTCCAAACAAGTATTACCTACTTCTGTTTTCTTGCTTTTGCTTTATGTTGCCATTTATTTTATCTTTGTGTTCAGTCATTTTTCCTTTTGGGTATTCCTACCTGTCTTTCCCATACAAATATGCCCTTCAGACACTCCTCTTATGGTGCCTTTGCTTCATATGTAGTGTTTACTCTGTCTGGCATGCAATTCCCAAACGTCCAACTCCATTGGGAGCTCCCGTCTCCCTCATCCCAATTCTGCTGGGCCTTCTACAGTTTCTCTTGCTGTTTTCCCCTTCTGAGGCCCTGACTGGGGGCGGGGGGCAAAGCAGTGTCTGCTTCATTCCTGGATGCTTAAAAGGCATCCGGGCTCTCTCTCTCACAATGGAGACTGCAAAAGCTGCTGTAAGGGAGAAAGAAGGAAGGTAAGGAGCAGCATTTGCTTGCTGCTCTGGTTTTCTACATTTCCCTTATGGCTATCAGTAAAGCACAACCAGTCTGACACTGTGTTCTTGATGGCCTGTGGCACAGCATGAAGGGTGGATCCAGCTTTCCACCGGATCAGAGCCACCAACTTCACATAACAAGAGGCAACATTTCAAATGACTGATCTTACCTTTTGTAATTGGTAGAGCCCCACAGTCACCACCAATAGCACTACCAAACCCAGTCAGAAAATCAGAGAATCAGCCTTCTGTGCAGCAACAGGAGCTGCCCCTCCCTGCCAGTCCTCAGGGCTAATGGGGCAGAAATATTTTTCCACCAAGAAAAATGCACGAATCTCACCCAGAGTGTGTCAACTAGCTAAATTTCTAGAAGGTAGACATATTTCATACCTAGTTTCACTGATGGTGATTTGTTTGGTTGGTTGGTTGGGTTTTGGGGGGTTTGTTTTGGTGTTGTTGTTTTGTTTTGTTTTGTTTTGTTTTGTTTTTTTTTGTTCAGCATATTTTATTTATTTCTACTGCCTGTTCAGTTTTTCAAATGCCAAAAAACCCCTCTGCTTTGCTTGTAAGCAGAACAGCCCTGCAGTTTGCATTCCATCTGTCTGGTCTTGTTTAAGTCAAAATTAAAGCAGTGGGTGCTGCCAAACATTACATTAGGCAACAGAACTCTATATCCCCATGAAATTCTAACTACCACAAGCTTCCACTGTAAGTTCTGCACATGAAAAGTTGGCGTCAGCCATCCATCAAGCTCAACAAAGCAGGGTTGTGACCACCACATTTGGTCACAAAAGACTCAATAAATTGTAATTAATTCAACCTTGATCCTCAGAGCCCTTGGTCTGATAATGAGGGAGCTCATAGCCTGGAATGGGAGACTGGAAAACTCGTATTGCTTCTATGCATGATCCCTATAGGCTCCAGACTGGAGGTGGCTCAGCTGCTGTCTGCAGTATGGGTAGGGAAGGAGCTGCAGAAGTAGTTCCTCCCGAGGCTACAAGAACTCTATTACAGATCATATGAAACAAATTAATTAAAGGACATATAGCTGTGATTCCAACTAGCTGCCTCTGCTCAGTAAGTACAGACCAAGAGAAAGTCTCATTTTAACGCAGCACATTTGCACAGAACTACCCAGCAAATGAGGAAGTGACTAAGGTAGGACAGTATGTCCTAGGCTTGTGTTGTTGTTTAAACAAAAGCCAAAACGACCAATCAAGAACAAAATCAACCAAACAAACACAAAATATCACACTATCTTTTCTTCTCTTTTATGAATTACTGGTACAGACATAACAACCACAAAGTTCTGCCCTCAAACTAGTAAGTGTCAAATTCTTACCAAGCTGGTAAGACCAACAACGTACCCAGACTGATAAAGACTGGACTTCTTTTTTTAATAGTCAATAATAACACCCATTTGTATTCATGAATCCTAATTATCCTAATATAAATGTATATTTATAGAAATAAATAGTTATCATTAAAGTGTGGAAGGACATCTTTCATGTGATCTAGGTCCTAGACCAACACTCAGTGTCACAAGACATCTATAAGCATGTTTGTGATCAACTATTTACCTTTTTTCCTGAACTGCTGTCACTGGCACCTTTCAGAGAAAGGTGTTTTTTAGTATCACCCCATAAAACAATTCCCATCCAGCAGCAGCTTTCACTGTTGAACTTCTAATGACCACAAAAAAAATTATCAGAGGGCCTCCCAGGCAAATTAGCACCTTAAGTTGTGAAGTGAGTATTTAACCTTTGCATTCACAGCTCTGTATATTTCTCAGATAAAAATGAGCAAAAAAAAATCCTGTTTACTTCAGCATACATGAAGTGTTCTCAAATATCCTCCAAAAATGCTTAATAGTCCAAAACTAAAACAGACACCATTCAAATTTTTTTTTTTTTTTAAACTGAATCTTATTTGAGCTAAGCATGATGGAGTGTTCCTGAAATGATTCTTGTAATTAGTTTCTAGCCTCAAAATGGGAACTGGAAATGCTTTGATAAATGAATTGTAAAAGCCAGCCAGTTAGTTTCATTGTGACTTGAGGAAACACATCTGTATCCTGTGCTGACATGCTATTTTGTTTTGCTGCAAACCACAAAAGTCTGTATCCAGAGAGGACAACATATTACCCATCTCCAATGTTCTTATGCAGCCTCTTTACAAACCTTACTGCCTGAAACTGCAGGAATGCTCTCACCTTTTCCAGGCTGTCAGTTACTTGTTACCAGCTGTTGTTGCTCCACTGAGATTACCTTTCAGATTCCAGTTCCTGAATTGACACACAAGCCCTGTTTATGATCTGCAATGGCCAAACCATTCATCAGTAAAAGAAAGGCTCAGTAAGAGACTGAGCACCAGTCCTGCACCAGTACTGCCTGGAAGGCTGAAAGCGGAAGGCTGCTTTGGAACACCACTGTGTGTACGTGCAGGCTACCTGACTGAACTCTGTTGGCTTTGTTTTGAATTCTTCTGATATCTTGTGTGTGTTCATAGACTGGCATGACTGATACAGACCTATCTTAAGACAGCTTATGTCAGAATGGGCACATGTTCAGTTCTTGGTAGTGTCTACAGTGACACATGCCTAGTCCACGGTGCAGACAAGGGTATCTCCTCGAAAGGCGGTAATAACTGAAAGACCTCGCTCAACCCACATTCCTTGATAATCATCAGGTAGGCCTGAGGTGTGCAGTGGACAGGCAGTGATGGCAGAAGTTGAGCCACTAGGGAAGAAAGGTCTCTAGGATAATCTCTACCTCGTTTTACCTACATAAAGTACACCAGTGAATCACAGAACTATCTGTGCTCCATTTTGCTTTAATTAGCTGTGGGTTAATTAAAACTCACACTACGGTTGTGTGGTAAACACATCTTCTGTTAAAGAACTAATAAAAGAGTACGGAATAAGTCACAAAGTAAATCAAAGGGATGGTTGGGAAAGGGAGAAACAAATCCTCTGCCTCTGCTCAGTGCTTTTACCACAGCCTCTTACTTGACCTATCCTCCTGCTCCTGTAGTGAAAGGAAGAGAACTGGGGGACGTGTTGGTCAGCCTCAACATCAAAAAGTAACATGATGAACAACAGGATAGGGTGACAAGAAAACAAAACAAATGTAAAAGTAATACAGTTCTAAAAGATAGCATGAATTTTTCAAGAAGAAACAGTGGCATGCTATTCCAATGCCTTTAAGAGGATAACTGGATCAGTGAAGAAAAGGGGAGGAAGGAGTGGGCTGTATCTTAACCTTTTAAAGACTCATAACCCTATTCCATGCAACTTTTCTACAAGCAAACACAGGAAATACTGTCTTGCTGTAATTACAACAGAGCGGGTGAACAAAATACTGCACTGAGAGCCCAATTATCAATGGCTGACTGTCAAACAGGATAGGTATTTGAAAAGAGGTACCATGGGGGTCAGCCCTGGGCTTCAGTCTGTTCAGTATTTTCATTAAAAATTTGCATGATGAAGTAGAGATTCACATACAAAATTTACATGTGTTATCATGGTGGGGGTGGGAGAAGAGAACCACCAGTCCTTTAGAGACCAGGTTTGAAGTTATCTTCTTAAGTGGGAGAGAAGTCTAAAGCTAACATGATAAACTCTTGTAGGAACAGAAGTAAAACAGAGGAATACAAAGGCAAAGCACTGCCCAGAGAAGCCTCCCTCGGTGTGATGGCACAATTGCTCTGGTGGGAATGGACTCCATGCTGCTCCTCCATCCAGACCCGAGTCCCCGCCACAAGGTTTGTCCTGCCAGTAAGGGACCAACAGGTTCTCTCCAAGCCTCTCAACATTCAACAGTAAAAAAATTCATTATGTATTAGAAATACCAAAGCAAACAACAGGCAGTATTGTTCAGGCACCTTTCCATGTGATCAGTTAATACCTATCAACAAATTATTTAAACCAATCATTTCTTGAGCTAGGACCAGATTTGGGTACCAAGACTGAAGCTGTTCAGGTGTTAGATCACCTGGTGAAGAAACAACAGTCAACTTGACTCTCTTCCATTCACAGCCAGGAAAAGAAGAAACACATAGAAAAACTCCTAAACATTTGCTATTCAAGCAGCCTTGGAGTATCAGGATCTCCTCTGGGCACTCCGTGTCTCTGTTTCATGGATAAATCTTCAGGTGTGAATGACTTTTAAAAAAAACAACACTTTGCATTCATCCTCACACAAGAAAAAGCCATGTGCCTTAGATTTGATTCTGTCCCACCACTGGCCCAACTGTTCCAGGAGGGGTTAACAGCCTGCAGAGCTAAGATTAGGAAGCACCTGTTGGGAATAATCAGAAATGCTGATGCACATTCTCCTGATTATTTGGCAGAAATTAAAGAATTTGATACGCTCCCTGCCTGGGAAACTTAAAAAGATCTCCCACAGAAGCCTGCAGGAATCTGTGACACAGTTAGCTCTACATGGAAAGCTATGATATCACCAAGGTCAGTAACACAGACACAGGTGGAAGTCACAGACACCAAGGGCTTCATTAAGTGCCATGGGACAGCACACCCTGAAGAGAAAGGAGAAGCACACAGCCTGGGCTGATGTGCAGAGAGGAAAATCCTGCAGCACCAAAGTGTAAACTGACAAGAAAGGATAAATGCTCACAAAGTTAATGTTCAGGCTTCCGTTCCCTACCAAAATAGTCATGCAAAACTGTGGGTAGTAGGCAGGGCTAAATCATAAAGATTTCTCTATAGAGATGACTAAGTCTTGCTGTCACATAGTTATCTGCTTAGATCAGCAGCATCAGATGCTCCTGATCCACTGTGGTTGTTTGCAGCCTCAAGCCATAGGCAGCAAATGATTCAAAAGCAAGTTCGTCCTGTGTTTAAACTATCTCACTTTATTAATTAATTGCACTTAATCACATGATCAAAGCTGGACTTTCTGTTGCTGAAGAAAACCAAAGTAGTTTAGTTATTATATTTCACATCTTATGCTACTCAACTACTAACACATTTGAAAGCAGACAGCATTTTGCCAGTCTGATTAAGCCACACCCTTAAAATTAAAAGTACAACTCAAACCAAGCTTTCACAAAATTAGAAGCAAACTAGATCTGTATTTCTTTGCCAAATAGCCAGTATTCTGCAGAAATCTGGATGAAAAAGCACTTGCACCACTGCTCAATTGGCCATTTTTTTTCTTGCACATAACACCCACATATTATTTATTATTCCAGTGAGAACTTCGCACGCCTTTGAAAGAGTCTTGATTTCAAGGACACTCTTCCTACTGCTGTGTTTACTTTAACAGCGGTTGTTACTTCTGCTTGACTTTGTATAAATAAAGCCTAGGTTTCAAGAGAATACTTCCTCTTGTTCAAGGACAGACAGAAATGTCAACATAAAATATAGTCCCGGAGAAAGAACTATCTGCTCATTTTGCACCAGGCCAGCTGTAGTGACACAAGGGTACAGAAGAAAAACAACCAAATTAGGACTGAAGTGAGCTCACAAAGAAAGTATTCTGCCCTGAGGGCTGTTAAGCTCCCAGATCTGGCTCATAGGCTCTTACACAAATACTGCTCAGACTCAGCAAGATAGAGGGGCAGTAAGTTTTTATGCAGCAACAATGATTTCACTTTTGTGGATACATAAGTCTCTGTTGTTAAAATATGTAATCAAACATATAGCTCATCTGCAACCATTTATAAATATGTACATGTAACAGAGAGCTACAGAAAACCTGAGATTAGCAACCCCTTCTCTCTCTTGCATACATTTGTTTGTTTTTTAAAACTCTTACACATATTTTTATTTAGCTTGAAGTGTAGGGACAGGGCAGCTCTGCTAGGAGTTAATTAGAAGGTTTGGAAAAACGAGATTTATTTCAAAAGTTGCTATAGAATGTCCCTCTGATCTTAACTGGTTTCAAATAAATTCCATTTTCATGGCTACAATCCATATGGTTAAAATTGACACAGTTTTGGCACATCGAGAACTGTTTCAGACCAATCATGGAAAAATACTTGAGTGCCAGCAACTACAGAATTCTCTATTGTTAACAGTACATCAGGAAAAAAAAAATCACAGGTAAAATTCACACTGCAGCTATTTTAAGGATAACTTTTTATGAACAGCTTTTAGCACAATTCTGAGTTGCTAGAGTGACTGGGAGCTGTGGGGAGTGTGGTGGGGTTCTGCTTTGTTTTACAGCTCCAATTCTCAGTGGCTTGATTCTGCTACCAAAGTCAGCCCCAGCTTTCTGAACAGGCACAATTACATATTTTCACCTTCCCCCAAAACACAAGACAGCATTTCTTACCTATTTGATCCTCAGGAATCAATGATTCGATTGGGGGATCAAGTTCGGAGCTTTGGGACAAATAGTTCTTGACTTGGGTCATGAACTGCCTAATCGTTTGAAGCATATCAGTGCTGGAAACATGGCACTCCTTGTTTTCCTGGAGAAAGCTGACATAGTCCTGCACTAGGCACCCAAAATAAGTGCGTTTGTCCCGGGACATCTCTGCAATTTTCTTAATCATCCTCTTTTCAGGGGTCATGAAGGAACTGAAAACTCCACTGACTTTCCGTAGCTGAGATTTCACAATCTTGGGGAGAACAAACGAACTGTTTCTTTTCTTCTTGGGCTTCAGAGGGGGTGCCATGCTCTCTTGGTCACTTTCCCCCTCAAAATCCTCCAGGCTGCTGTTGGTGTCCCCCTCATAGCTGAACAGTGGCATGCTCCTGTCCAAGTCCAGCGAGTCAGATGAGGAGGTGGAAATGCTCATGTCGCTCAGCCTCTGCCTGCCTCCATTCCACGGTATGTGTGACTCAGAGCTCGTAGCTCCAGTCTTCTTGGCAGCTGCTGGAGACGGCTCAGACAGGGTTTCACCTGGAACAACAGCGGCCTCAGGCACGGGCACCGATCTGCGGCCAGGCCGAGACACCCCCCCAACCCCTGTGCTGCCTTCCGCCTCTGAGCAGCCAGCCTGCTTCTTCAGCCTGGGGGGCGGAATAGGGGCTGGTTTACCCTGCAGCAAATCCAAGCCTCTCTCTTTCTTATGGTTGACAGTTTCTGGCATGCTCACTTGCTTTATAGTCCTGTAAAGCTGTGGACTCATGAGGATGCTATTAATAGAAGGAGGTGGTGGCCGGGGTGGGGGGGAGCGAGGCCTGGCTGTGCCATTCGCCTCTTGAGCTCTTGGGCTTGGCCTTTTCAGACTTCCACTGACATCCTGGCTGTGAACTTTTAAGAAGAGGGGATTAATGAAACACAGTGCTCCATTGGTCTGGCTGCACTCCAGCTCTGAAGGCGTTCTGGTTCGTATAGAATGCACTCCATTTATAAGGCAGATCTGGCGTGAGTCCTTACAGGCACCGTCCAGAGGCAGAGGCCTGTGGGGAGGTGAGGGATCCTGGGGGCTGCTGTTCACCAGGGAGCTCCAGAAGTCTGAAAACAATCATTGCGTTAATATAAGAATGCAAACCAGCATGCAGGCAGCTTTCATAACACGCAGCTCAACATCACTCCCTTCAAGCATTAAGAAATTTTGACAAGCTTTTATTAATTCTGGGAAGGGGAGGGAGGGGTAACTCCCAGTGAACCTCTCAAAGTACCACCAGACATAACTCCATGCTGCACACCCGGGGCTGCTCCTACTCATTTATCAATAGTGTAGCCTGAAGTCAGCCCATTGAACTGAGCTTAAAAACAAACTGTGAATCAAAGACAGGAATGGAGACTGTAACAAAGTAGTTCTTACTGTCTTGAGACCAAAATGAACATGAACTACTCACTAACATCTCACTCAGGAGAAAGAAGCTGACACTCGTATCTGGTATGAATAAACTCACTCCATTACAGACAGCAGTCAGGCTGATTTACACCAGCTAATGGCCACCTATGGCAACTCAACAAAAATTCTGGTTTTATTTTCTTTTATAGTAAACAAATGAAACTACACATGAAAAGACAACTCTCCTTTTGCTGTGGTGGACACACACACATAACCTTTAGCTATGCAGACCAAAAGCTGGCATCCCTTTAAGACTACTGGCCTGCAGCCCTGCCTTTGCAATGGTGACACAATCTGCCTAAAGTTTTAGACACTCAGCAACACATGAACAGATTGAATGTGCAGTACACCAACAGTGTGGAAAATCTGCGCTAAACCAGCAAGTTTCAGCTGCAGCCTCCACGCTTGTCCCAGCCCAGTGGCAGCATGTTTGTGAAACTGAGCTAATGGAAAAGCCCAACAGCTCCTGAAAGTACGAAGGCTGAAACCAGACAAGCCCTTGAGGACAGGAATCAGATTGAAATAAAGGAAGAATACCAAATTTGCTAAAATTTCCCAATCTTGACATGGCCCCTTATGCAGTAGTGTCATGATGCCTCAACTGGGCTCTTCAGCAAGGATATCTGGGCCCTGCTGTGTGAATGTCCAGCACTCCACAACAGGGTCCATTATGGTCACATCTTGCCCATGGGGCTGGAGGCAGGAAACAGTTCCTGGACACAGCCAGCTGTCAGAGAACATATGTAGGCACCAACATATTTCTCTATGTAGTCATGCTGGGTATTTTCCAGCTCTGTGACTCCACATCCTGCCTGCAGATCCCTCAGCAGATTGACCAGTGTGCCTGGCATGTGGGCTGCTGCAAACACACATGATCTAAGTGCTGCTGCAGGTGAAACACAAGAGAGACTAAGAGAGAAAATCTTATGTTCAGCACACGAAACCTTACAGGTTGGCAACAGCCTTGAAACTTTTACCCTCAGTTCTTCCTGATGTGGTTTGCTGGGCTTCACACTGTTGACCTGCCTTGTGCAGTTCTCCCCCTGAGCCTATGGTATACCAGAGCTCTGACAGGAGCTATCAGCCTCTGTGTTCAGACCAGGGTGTTCTGTGACTGTTGCTTAAGGAAAGCTCACACTTAACAAGAAGGGCCCTTTGGAGTTGGTAGGCATCTCTCGAGTCCACAGTGTTGAAGGGGTAACTTCTTGGTGTACTCTTTTGCACCTAAAACTCCATTAAAAACTCAGCTTCCTTGTCTTGTTATTGCTCACAGACACTGTGATTTTAATCTAGTATATATGAGATAACCCATCCCAAATACACCACCCTCACAGTAAGACACTGATCTTAAAGAAACAACACACACAACGTAGACCGAGACTGTTCAAGAGCAAGATCAACTCTGCAGCAAGCAGGCTGTAATGCTCTGGGGTACTGAGGACAAGGACAGTGTGGTCAGTCTGAAGAGCTTGCTCAACAAAACCACTCCTGTGGAGAAACTTGCCTAATGTTACTTTAAGGCATCTAGGTGTCATTGTGAGACTGTCTTTACTACACTGTGTCTCAATTAGACCTTTTTTTTCTCCACTTCCAAACATTCACTTAATCAACAGCTCCATGTTTGCCTCAATGCACAAGAAAATCCATACTTTTGCCTCCTCTCTAAAAAAAAAAAAAAAATCCCTTAACTGCTGCAGCAAAACAAAATGCAAAGCAGTGTAATTCTTCCCTCTCTACACGTTCCACCAAATAGTTCTAGAGCGCCTCATGCTAACATGGAGATTTTTTAACCAAAGGTGATTCAAAAATCTGCTGGGACAAAGACTGCTGACAGTCAGCCCTGCCTTCCTGCAAAAGGAAATAAAGCCATTCATCACTTGGCAGAAGTTGCTCAACAATTCATCTGGGTGGAGGCCATGTTTCAAATCCTACTAGGCTTTGCATCTCCTGCAAGCTCAAGGTACACTTTGCAATGAGCCTGTATTTGGTCAGCAGTAGCATCGAGAGATGCAAGGACATGTCCACGCATTTTCTTTTGTTATTTTAAAAATTTCATCAAACCAATGCACGTGGATACATTCTGCAGATGCTATCTTTACCCTCCTCCTTTTATTATCGAGCGACTGCATTGAGCCACTAATCTCAAAAAATCACCATTCTAAGATCATATGTCAATCTGAACAGAAGTTTTATTAACACCAAGCCTCAGACAGTACACTCTCCTAGCAGCTGCAGCCCATGTCAGCCCTTGGAGCAGAAGTCACCTCAAACATCTGTCTTGGGACTGTAAGACTCGCTTTGCCCAAGGACTGCTCAGAGAAGGAAGAGAAGGGAAGGAAATGGCACTAACAAAAATATCACAGAAGGAACACAAGGATGAAAGAGCACCATGGTCACCATTTGGCAAGTACAAGGTTTGGCCTTCCCAGTAAGAGAAACTGCTTTTCTAAATGGTATCTGTATCATCACTGACCAATATGAACTATTTAGTGATACAGACTGTTTATTCAGTCTCACAACAATGCTACAGGGAATGAAATCTATATAGAAAACCACTTACCCAGTCCAAGCTGAGCAATCTCTTCAAGTTCAGCTTCTGTCTTTGCTGCAGCAATAGCATGAGGCAACTTCAGGGTGAATGGAAGCACATCCCTGTTGTAAAACAGAAAAACAGTTATGGTTTTCACAACATCCATGGCTTTACAAGCATTTTTTTCAACACGGGCAGTGGCTAAGCTCTAATTCTTATTTTCTTCTTGAGATGTGGCAGGTACGAGGAGTCTTAAACATACAGCACACAGTGAAAATACTACCAGCCCCAGGGCTCCTTTACATTGGAAAGCCGTGTGAAGTGCAAATAGCAGTCATGTTCCCATGACTCTCTTTAGACTCTTTTCCACCGTCATCCAGTATTTTGTCCCATTATAGAAGCAGCTTTTATACCTGGTCTTTTACAAGCCTACCATTGAGATGCAGAAATGTTATCTGACCTTAACCCTTCAACAAATCTTCTTATTTTCTGAATACACTGTTGACTGCTCTCAAATCTGAATTACAGTTCTCAGAAGAAAAACTGAAATGGCTACTTGGGTAGCTACCTAAAAATTTCCAAGCTAGGATGTTCTGGCACTGCTCTATCATAGGCAGAAAACACATAGTGAATGAGTGACTCAGAATATAACACAATCTTACCTGCTAATACAGTAGAAAGCAATGAGCCTGAATAAATCAGCAAAACTTATTCCAGACCCCTCCAGCGAAAAAGCTGTGAAGAAAGTTGCAAGAGGGAAAGAATCACACACCTATCCACCATTGTTTAGAAAAATTTGATAAAAAAACCCTCTAGATTTTTGCAGTGCATTAGTAAGTTTGCAGCATCAAACTAGCTACTGTTTGTTTAAGAGTGTGGAGGAGTACATGTCTCTGGTAAAGGCGTTTTCAACAATATACAGTATTGCACAGATAGTCCTGGTGGCAGGTTTATTTTGCATTCCTAATATTTGGCCTAATTCCTGGGAAATAGATCAAAGTGTGATTAGAATTGCACAGTGTTTTGCTAATAGATGATAAATCAATAACTGAGGCTCTGTTTGCCCAGTGTACTAATAAAACTAGTTTTAAATCTCCTATTTTCTCCTTTTGCATTCCATCCCACTCAACTGTCTGCTCTCTATATGTGTCAGCACCTAGACATATTTTTTCATTCACTTTAAAAAAAGCATTTAACCTGAAATCACCTTAAAAAAATCAGACAATTCTGCTTCATGCCATTCCCTTGCACAATGGGGGAGTAAGAGACGAGCAATGCCTTTCATTTTCTTCCTGCTCCACAGCATTATTTCCATTTGGTATAAATACTTGTTCACAGTAATAATGACACAGAAGTGATTGCCACCACACATTAGGCTCTCTCTGATTCTATGAAAACATCACCTATGAATGCTAAGTAAAATCATCAGTACATACTTCCCCCTGGTGGTCTTTCATGAGCAAAACTTTACAATGTATTATTCTTTTATTTTCTTGATGGGAAAGAGGGAATTCACTAGTACAACAAGCCTACAAACATAGTCTTAGATCACACTTAGATCAACTACCACTGATAGCTTTCTCTTCTCTTTGTCATGCCTTGTTTGTAATTGGAACCAAAGCCAGACACACAGAATTAACTTTTTGTTAAGGCAGTGAAGGGAGCTATAGAAAGGAAAATAACTAAACTAACAGTACCTCACTTTATTAATAGAAATAGAAGTTAACCACAGATCCTCTGCTTCAGGGCAGTTTAAATTAGATTGTTGCTGATTTTCTCCAGTATTCCCTTTCTTGTTAAAACAAACCACTTGCAGTTTTGGCATGACATACACTTATCAACAGTAGCTTCCTTTTTTCATTCCTGTATCTCGAGCCTACTTTTCACACCCTCTTTCTAAAGAGAGGAGTGAAGTATCATTTTGAAACTGACCAGAACTCTTAACTTGTGCTTATTTCCATTAGAAATCAGGGAACAAATCTAGCTGGAATTCAAAATGAAAAATTACTGATCTTGTGTCAGAAATGGTTCTGAATGATGAAGATCCAAATCCAGCTAGTTATTACATTAAAAAAAAAAAAAAATCTCAAACACCACACCTGAATTTGTAGACAGAGAAAGCTCATGAGAGAATTGCATCCAAAAGCAGTCCCCTGAGTACAAGGAAATCCAATGACAGTCCATTGACAGCAGACAGGATTGCAGAAGAGGGTAATTTCCCGTAACCATCAACGAATCCTGGATTCAGCCAGGTATACAAAAGAAATATTCCATTTGTGTCCAGCACAGACTTAAGCATTTCTCTATATCTCCTCTTCTCCAGGCTGCCCCCCTTGCAGAGCCTCTGCAGAGAGCACGGGGATGTGCATGCCTGCGGGTACGACCAGTGCAGGGTGTTCCTGCCTCATACAGGGTAACAAGTAACTGAGAAGTACACAACTCGCAACTTACTGTACGTGCTTTCTTTTATTGCAAATTCTTTCAGGCAGGGCCCACAGTCACCAGGCAGACGCAAAGAGATGACTTTCTTCTGCAGTCGTGTAGATTTTCTAACCAGAAATACCTGTTGTCAAGAAGGCAAAAGAACATAGTTTTAGCTTCCTCACAGATGCCTTAACAGACAGATTATGAACAAAAGAGCCCAGAACAACTCGGTCTCTATCTGTATCAAACATCTCATACTTTTACTCAGTTGTTACTGCAACAGGTTCTACAGCTTGGTGTAGAATGGCAGCAAAACATTTAGAAAAGCACCTCATACTTGTATAATACAGACACTTGACACCGAGTCCATTATGTCCTTCTCTGAGCTCTCCAGTTTAACACACAGCACATCCCAAGCCTTGAGTCAAGCTGCAGAGTCTGAAGGAGACTGATGGTGGAGTGCTCCTGTGTCCCACTGGCCCATTCACCCAATCCCCTGCATCAGAGTTGAGTCAGCTCTAGAAACATACCATCAGCCTCACCCAACCAGACTGGGCCTGGTTTCCATCACAGCACCTTTGATGCAGGCACCACTGAAGGATAAAATGCTGACATCTCCCGTTTATCTATTGCTTCTCATTGTGGGGGGAAATACAGCTGCCATGTGCAGCCCTGTCTGGCAAGGTTGAGCTTTGGAGCTCTAATTGTAGCAGTCTAGTTCTCAGCCCCAGAGGATGCCAAACTAATCTCCCAATGTATCAGAACAGGTAATGGGTCACACTCCCAGCTGCCAAGCGCTAAGGAAGCTCGCTTGGATTATCCAAACCACAGAGAAATGAGGGTGGAATGATGGTTGATTCACTGGTTGATTTATTTTTTCTTGTTGTTGCCTTTGTGTTTTATTTTCTTAAAACTTGCATCAAATAAATTGTGAGTGTAACTTCTTACCCCTGGAGGCTGAGCCTGTAGAATTTCCACAGCTTCAGCATCATTCAGCCCAAGCTGCAGCCACACAGGATGAGTATGGAGAAGCTTGTCCAATACGCTTAGCTTGTTGGATAGGCTGTCATATCCAGAGTCCCGGGGGCAGCCTTTTACATCATTGTTCTCAGGAGAGACATTATCCATGTCCTTTATTAGCCTGGGACAAATTAAACAAAAAATAATTTAGACATATTAATCTCCTATAAACAACCACTCCGTTCAGTAAACAGAGCTAATGGCTCTGCTGACACCCTTGACTGGTATTTCTCCTACTGAGATTTTGTATAATTAGTATACAGAAAAAAAATCTCAGATCCATAAGATTTCTTTCTTTCACTTGTCCTCAATTTAACAGATAACTGAAGATAAACCTCAGCATTCCTCCATTAGCTAGTTGAAATTCATCAGTCCCTTCAAATTCAGGTGTATATGCATACATGATTGATCAAACATTTCACCTCCTTTCTTTGTATCATTCACATTTGAAAAACTTCTATTATAAGGTACTGATGCAATTCAGACTTTATTCCCAAATAGACTGAAAAAGCTGCAACCCACAGAAATCTTCCTCTGTCCTGCTGGCCAGAAAAATGTTCAATACTCCGACACTGCTGGCGATCACTGCACCGAACACAAGCACTTTCTGTTTGCTTGCAGGGATTATTTTCACAACAGAAGCCCACAAACTAATCTCACTTCATTTTATCTCCAGACAACCGTCTCTGCTACATCAGCACTGTCACCTTCACAGCTGCATGTCCATCTTTGTTTCCCTCTGCTAAAGAGCTGTCAGACCTCAATAAAGAGAAAAGGGAGAAAAAAAGAAAAAAGTAGAAAAAAATTGTTAAATCCCCCAAACAACCACCTTCAAGTTGCAGTTTCATTAAGAAATCACCCTGAGTGGTGGTAATTTTTTATGGTCCATGCTCTGAATTCTCTAAATATTTACAGTTCTGCCATGAAAGGTCCTTGCCTCACATCTTAGTACTACACTTCCCATGGTCAGAAGCATGGAATTGTATATTTATGCTCCTGATTCCTTTGGCTCTGGATCATCTCCTGTCTGAGGAGTAAAGGCTAAGCTAAGTGTGAATGTGGCAAACTAATGTAAGATTCAAATTTTGATACAGAACACCCAGTACCACTGCATGTGTGTTGCTGGTTCGATTTTTTTTTTTCTTTTTCTTTTTTTTATCCCGAAGTACATTCTGTGATTCTTCCAGAGCTAGAAATCCCTACAGAATGCTCTGTTTCCTGAGGACAGTATTTGAGCACAGACAAAACCCAACCTTCAAGCTCAGGATCTGACTCACAAAGATATCAGGCTCAGAGGCTGCGATCTCCCTACAGACCTTTTCTAAAGGCAGAGGAGGCCCTGAGCAACAGAGGGCAACACAGCTTCATTTCCCCAGTGCAAACTCTCACAGAGCTCTTCCAAACTTTGTACTTTACAGGCAGTAGCACCATTAACAGCAATCACCACCTTTATGCCACTTACTGTACTTAGGGAAAGCGGATAACTTGAGAAGCACAGCAGCACTGAACACTTGGAAACAAACAAACAGACAAAAATCCTCCCCCCAAAAAAACCCAACCCCAAAGCAACAATTAGCAGCCAAAAAAACCCACCAAAAAAACCCCAAAAAAAACAAACAAAAAAACCCCCTCCCGATTTTCTACCTGTGGTCAGCAACTTTGCAGCACCACTGGACAGGGCTAGAAAGGAAAGTAAATGGGGTAGAGAACTTTCACTGAATGAGCAGACAAGAACAGACACAATAATTCAAACTTTTCATTACTTGCATCAGTTATCACTACTAGATCTCCCATGTGCCTCTCCAGTCCTTTTTGTTCTCTTTCTCTGCTTATTTATTACATGATTTGCCAGACATCTAATGTGCAGATGACTTTTCCTTCCCTAAGTGTCAAAAGCTGTTAGTAACTGCCAATATGCCTTCTAGGGGCACAAAATACACAACAACATGTCATGCGCAGAAGGGAAGTAGTGCTCATATCAGTTATGACAGGGGTCTGAAACTGCCACCACAGGAATCCTGGGTTCCCCTTTCCACCACCATCCCAACAGAACTTAGTGTTGTAATGTATCAATCTCCACAAAAATCGAGTCATGAATTAAAAAAGTGTTTTCACAAGCTGTAGCACCAGTAAGATATTGCTCAGAAACTTCCCATCCACTTTCGGAGCCAGTTAGTAACATTTCAAACCAAAGATACCTGTGGCAAAGTGCAAGTTATCCACTGACACTGTGGAGAAGTTATTTCCATTCCTCGGTCAAGAGTTGGAAACTAAACATGTTGCAGAGGAAACATGGCTGAGAAGGAAAACCTTTTTTCCTACAAAAGAAAGTTACACCACATGCAAAAGAAAGTGTGTGACTGGTATCAGCTATAAGGACTGGCACTGCATGCTACCAGGAAACAATCAAAGTGTGTGAGAGTTTGCACATGTACAGGGTCACTGTGCTCCTCTTTGGTACAGTCAGATTGATGTTATCAAATATTTTGAATGGGAAGATTGATTTTAATAGGGAGCTGATGGGTTTCTGGAACAGCCAGATATTGATATGTACAGTCCCTCCTACATGCTGAGATATGAGGAGGAATGCAACCTGTGAGCCCACATCTTACTGACCTGGACACCCATGCACCTCTTTGTTGCAGCTCCCTCAGCTCCCTTAAGAAATAAGCCAAAGATTACGAGTATCTGATCATGATGAGACTTTGACACTCCTAAACGCTATCAGTTCAAATGACCCTGATGTACTTCAGCTCGAAGTACAGTATGTTACTGTAATCTGCGGGAAGGTAAATTAGTAATGAGAAAGACTTAAAAAAAATTACTTCCTACCCAACTAATAAAGGAAGAGGCAGAGAAAAAAAACAGACCTGGTGAACTCTGGCAAAAGCATAGCTTGGAAAAAAAAAACATCTAGCAAGCCACATAAAGCCTATGAGAAGCCACTTCCCAAGGTCCCAGAGGTCAACGCAGTCAAAAGTCCATCAGTCTGTTTTGCAATGGCCTGGCACTGCTGCACATCATAGTCTGAATTTGGTTTTTATTCTTGAAATTATTTAAATTAATGATCCAGGTACTACACCTGCAGTCAAACCTTGGCACATGGGAGTTCTTGAAATTTGTTGATGACTGTAGAATTATTTGGGACTGGGACATATGTAACTTCTTTAGAAACAACAGCATGGAAAGAAGAACCGTTTGTGTTTCTCACAGTTACCTGACAAATTCAAGCATATAGGTAAGAAGTTGCTGTAACCTAAATGCTAGCAAAACATGTTGCATATTATGCAACAATTACTCTTGGTTTTATTTTGGGGATTGGGCTTTTTGGTTTATTGTTTTTTTACAGTGACTCACAATAAAAGACAATCTGACTAGGTCACATCAAACTCAAAACCAAAACAAAGCAGCCTCCATGGATTGTGAACTTCAGTGCGGGGAAAGAAAATACATGATTCATGCAAGTTTCCTTACATTTGGGGAAATTCATAAGCATGTGGGAAAGTAAACAGAGGTAAGCATTGCCAAGATTGCTGTGCTGCATCCCAATGAGACTCAGCTCACAGGTTGAAGCATGTAACCAGGATGATCCTCTTGCATACCCACAGGCCTGTAACACCTACCTCAGTCATGGATCTGTGAAGCAAATACTCCTGCCCTCCTGCTCATTGCAGCAATTTTCTTTTGCTCTCTCAAATCCTATCCATGCCTCCTGCTCTAACTTCATAAAAGCTGAACTGCTGAAACTAAACTCCACTTCTCAATAGCTAGACTATCACCTTCTTACCCATCACATTACAGCTGAAGGGAAAAGACAAAGCTGCTGAGGAAAAGGTTGTTAGATACCTGCCAACAATAACAGAAGCAATTCACCATGCAAGACACAAGGCAACTCTAGTGAAGTTAATAACTGTTATGGAGAAACAAAGAAAACACGGGCAGAGGGGCTGTTCAGTGCACAATACAAGGTAGGGAGCAAAGTTCTGCCTTTCTTTCTGTCACAGTAACAAGAGCAGGAAGGGAATAAGCTGCAGCAAAGCATCTCTGAATCCTTTCACCCGACCACCTGCTTCAGCAAGACCAGGGCTTCACGCCCTCCCCTGCAGAGGGAGGACAGCAGCAAGCTCTGCCCCCCCACTGCCCTTCACAAATACCACAGGCATGCAGAGACCTCCTGGAGTACTGAATGGGATCATGTGAGTGTCCCACTGTAAGAACATCTGCACGGGTCTCTTTTTTGCCTGTCTTTTACACACTTACCAGCCAAAATTATAGGCTCAGTTACCTGAGTCATTCACAGTGTTAGCTGGGACACAGATGTAAAAAGGGAAGACAAGTCCAAAATACAACTGTGGGAAGGAGTACAAATCTGAAAGTTCCCATACAAACACAAAAAACCAGAAATCCCCAACAACCAAAACAGTAAAAGAAAGCAACAGAAACAAAAAACCCCACCACCAAACTGAAGCTACAGAAGTGATTTTTTGTACTTATTTTTCTGAACACAGTTGAGGGCTCTTGCAACCACTGCCTTACTAAAATTTCTGGGTGCATGTGGATATATGCTAAGGTGAAAAAACAGCAAGGAAAACAGACATTCCTTTTAGCTCTAATTTCTCTAGATGCAAATCCAAACACTACATTAAGATACCAACTTCCAAACAGCACAACACACAATAATGAGAGAAACATACATAAATTACAATTTTTAAAATTAATTGCAAAGAAATAAAGTTATGATAATAAGCACATTCTTGTGGGAAGTCCAGTCCAGTTTAAATAACAACTCTGGAAAACCTTAGTTGAAATCATGGGAATCTTGCTCTCTAGTTGTATGTAAACAAAAGAAATCAGTGCACAACTGATATAACTATCATTTATACCAACTTTGGTAACACTTTTTCCTTACACAGCAACACGATTCAGATTTCTGTAGTAACATACAAAAACAACCCTGCTTCATTTATTCAGATTTCATATTTTACATTTATGACTTTAAAAGTGACAGAAAATACTTTTTTTTTAATTGGATAGCTATTACTTCAATATGAAATCAAATTTCGTTAAGTAGTTATGAAAATTGCATCCTTTGCTTTTTTATGATAGTTTTAAATAAGCTTGTTAATAAAAATTTATTTTGCACTCAAATTTTAAAAATCCAATTTAAAAAAAAATCCATTAAAAAAAAAGATTAAAAAAAAATTTCCCAGATCTGTAAAATCTGGGAGATTTACTTGACTTTCCAGCTGTTTCCACCAAGATTTTAGAACTAGAAGAACTTAGTCTTTCATGCACATGGCATATTCAAAGATACAAGAAGCCTTTTCTTAACGGCAATTTAGCTAATGATCATTGAAATTAATTAGCTGAATACACTGAAATGCAGGAAGTATCCTTTCTGTCCCTGTAAAAGAACTGTGCTTTCAAAAGCTTTTAATCTTGAATAATGTGCAAGCAGGGGCATAGCCAAGGACTTTATTAGTTCAGCTGCCTTATGTTCTTTACAACTTGGGCATAAAAGGTGCTGCTCAGTGTTTTATTTACATAACATAAATATGTAGTAAGTTTTAGCATATTTTGGATGTACTTATAGACAGGAGAAAAAAACCAAACTACAAAATATGGATGTAATTCTAAATTACAAACTATTATTCATTTAATTAACTCACTGCCTTGAAGAACAAAACACACCAGCTCCAGAGCTGACCCAGACTGTTCAGTCAGATAAGAAAATGATTGCACTAGTTGCTTTCCTCTTGCAACAAATATTTCAACAATAAGTACAAAAATGTCTTTGCTTGTTAACACAACAATTAAAATATCAAATAGCCTCCAGATGTCAATTTATCAGATATTACCAATCAAGCACAACAGCTGTAGCAAAGCCAAAATGCTGGGGTCCCACTGTGCCCACTTAAATGCATAAATTTAACATTACAAGTGTCCACAGTCCATATCTACATTGCATGATCTATTTTAAAAAGCCAGAACTTCTATCTGCACTGTAATATGCATCTCAAATAATTTTAAGGATATAGAAATTGCCCCATATAGTTAATTTTTTTTAATGTGCAATATACTCATATATAAGTGAATTTAAACACATAATCCCACAAAAACATCAGCTCATAACAGCCAGTATTTTACTTCCCAATCTAAGAGCAAAAATGAATCAGGTTATTGTATGTTAAATCTTCACACAGCCACACGAAGCAATGGACACTTTCAGTCTTTACAGTGTGAACACAAAGCTCATTGCTGTAGACAATGACAATAGCAGTAGTAGTTTCCTGTTTTATAGACATGCATTGGTATCTAAGGTTTGTAACAAGGAAGCAGAAGCCCAGTTCAGTTGCCTTTAGAAGATATTAGGGCAAATACACAGAACAACTGAACCTCTGGGCACTCCTGCACAAATGAGAATTTATTGAATTGAGAGCAAGATTATTTACACCCCCTAAGTTGTTGGCACAGAAGTGTTAGGATACAAGCTACCCAAGAAGAGAGCATAACGAAAACATTCCTGTCATGGTACACCTCCAGGAACTATGAAAATAAACATTTTAATCACCTTTGCAAATCAGCAGATTCATCTTCCACTGTGAGATCTGTCTGTACCATCTCCTGTTTCAGTTCTCCGATTTCTGAGGCAATTGTGTCAATGAGCTAGAGAGGGACAAAACCAGTATGACATCAAGTGAGTGGAAGAGGCGTAGAAAAGAAGCACAAGCACACTTAGTCACCAGAGATCACTAACTCTGTTGGTTTTATTTTCAAATTGCATTCTATTTGTACTTCCTATTACAAAGCAAAAAGTAAGGGCTGGGGCCACTTCTCATCATTCTCAGAGGAAGAATGATTCCTGTTTGGCTAGCTTTTTTATTTAAATATATTAAACCTGCAGCTTCAACATACTATACAACAGCTTAAAATAACTAAATGGTTTGATTGTAGCATTTACTTTCCCAAATGAAAATAAAATACATAATTAGAACAGTTTCATATGCAAGAGTTATTTCAGACAGGACACTAAGTCAGAATTACAACGTCATGGTGGATGAGAAGTAACAAAGCAATGAAGAAATGGGCAGCTGCTTTTCACATTGGGTTTTAAACTGCACTTGACAGAACTCAATTAAAAGAGAACTATATAGTAACACTTCAACTCAGGTGGAACACAATTCTAATTTTGGACATGAGGGCAAGAACTCATCTTAAAGCAGGTGAAATTAGCACTAGGGTTGTATCCCAAGAAACACAGCATTTGCTAGCCAGATGTCTGAGAAGCGTTTTGTAGAGCAGAAAACAACTATGAAGTTTGCAAGGTACACTGTCCTGGACATTGTTATCAGCAGCTGCATTAAGTTTGCCAGACATGCCCCACCATGACAGTGTAGAAACCCTGGCAGTGACCTCCCACTCCTGTCTGTAGTGAAACTCAATGAAAGCTTTTGGAGTGATGCCATCCCCTCTACCACCACCCCTGCACCTGGGAGCAAACAAACAACCTAGAACACCTTTCCTGCCCCCACTAGAAGTCTTCATAATCACCACAGGATGCGACTCCAAGTCCCACCAGTGTCAGGTAGCTCACTACAGCAGCCTACTCAAAGAATTGCAGCCAACATTTTCCTGTACTGTTCTACTAGACATTTTCCCCTACCTCAGAAATTCTCACCCTCCTTTGCTGTGCAGTGTTATTCTGATCAATTAAAAAAAATGTTTGAGACTCTGCTTACAATAGGCCAGCTCCACAAAGTATACCTTCTGTGAGATTACATTGCCATACACTGCATTCTTTCAGCTAAGGTCAGAGCTTCAAGGATGGCGCCCCTGTGCTGGCTCATCTTGCTAAGAGTTGGGAGACTTTTTCACTTTGCCTTTTGGTTAGTTTTGCACTGGCTTAATAATGACCTCTGGGGTGGTAAGACAAGCTCCAGGGACTACACTGTGGAACAGGACAGCTCCTCTGGAATTCAGACTTCTCAGGTCTCCCAGCCATCTACTCAGCAGCAGGAAACCATGCTTTTAGGCTGACATTTACTAATGAAAAAGATAATTATCAGCCTGCACAATGAATAAAAAGCTGCACACCCCCTACCCCATACTGTATTTGCAATGGGTGTGTGTATAAAATGGTCCAAGAAACATGGTATTTATTAAAATATTTTTCTTCTAAAAATAACAACTGTAATTATGACAGGCCATGCCAAGATTTCAAGTCAGCCATTAGAAAAACAAAAAATTAAATTTTTTTAATAATGCATGTTGCTGTTCAGGTTTTAAAGAAAAAGAAAGCAACTGATCTATGGAAAGTCTGTGGCTACAAACCCAGCTAATAAACCTAGTCCCTTTTTTTAACAGCAGTCGTTCTGTACCTGTAAAATAGAGGAGCAAGATCCACTAATTCAGTTCAATAGTCAGTTAATTCAAATCAGAGAAGCTGACTGCAAGTGTAAAAAAGATTGAAAGACTGCATTTCTTTTCCAAGCTCTGACTAAGCAGTACAAAAAGGATCAGCTCTACCAGACCTAAATCTCTTATGAGCAATACATTAGGGTCTAGTTATAATAATCACTCTCAAACTATTCAATTAATTTCAAACATTAATGTGCTTTATTAAAGGTTCTTCTAAATAACTAACTGCATTCTAAAATACTGAGACAGATTTCTTCCTGTTATTTGTATCAAGATATACAAAATGCAAGTCAAAAACCCAAATAAATATATGCTCAGAAAGTAACACAGTTCAGAAAGAAATATGCAATTTGCCATTTTTAAATAAGAGTATGACAAGTCTATGGAAAAACACAGAGCACAGTTTTGTTGAACAAATTCCATTCCAGGTTTAATTACAGCCTATCAATTGCCTAAATTAAGATTTCCTCTTCCTGGTATTTATCTTTGGAAGTTATTTGTAGTTATTTTTGCATGGCTGCTACGTTCAGCCTCCTTAACATCTCTGTTTGGGAAAAGTACTTGCCTATATAAGATTAAAGTTCTTCATAACAAATATTTTAAACCAGGTTTTAACTTAGAAACACTTTAAATCAGAAAAGCATAAGGTGAGCACTGCAGAACAATTTTATCTTGAAGACACTGTAATCCTAACACTTTAATTTGTATGTCTTTTCTGTGTTACATGATTCTAATTTTTCTTGAGAAATACTCTCAAGAGTATTTCTACATGCTTCAAGTAGTCTTATGCTCACATTTTCTTCTACTGGCCACATTTTTTGGGTATCCTACATAATCTCCATGACAAAAGGTAGTCTTTCTTTAGCCTATGAAATGTTAGTGCATCCTGGACAAGGAAGCCAAGTCAAGTGCTGAGCATCAAACCTGAACCCGACCTACAGAGTCCTCCAGAACAGGACATACTCCTCAATGAACTTTTGACTCACCAGCTACCAGCAGGTATTGCACCTGAACTAAAACATTTAGCTTTAGGAATAAGAACCTAATTTCCTAAAATAAACTCCCAGTATTTTCTGCAAATGGAAACTTTTCTTAAATTCTTTTTTCCATGAAAAAAAAAGTTACTTGTCTCTTGACTTAAAAAAAAAACAAACAACTCTTTCAGATTTGCATCCTTTGGGTATTCCTGCAGTTACCTGACACACACTGTTACAACAGCACCTGACAAATTATTTTATATCAAATAACAAAGTGTACTCATGATTTTATGACCATTTCTGAAGTATTTAGGACCAATGAAACTTCTGATCATTATAAAGTGTATGTGATACTTGCATGATTGGCACTGTAACAAGATGAGCTGTTAATAAGACATTTCTACAGAATGCAGGGAGAATCTTGGGTGTGTAATACTGTGAGATCCAGCCCTGAGAAAACAAGCAGGAGCAGAAGGCTGCCTTCTTCTTAGCAGAAGACTTACAATATCTGAAATTCTTCAGTCAGATTTCTCCATTTGCAAAAAGTGATTGCTATTTTTCCTGAAAATAATGGGAAAGCTCACCCATTGGTTTCAACAACTTGAAATCAAGGCCATAAGAATCAGTTTCAAAACAACAGAATTGGATGTATATATTTTCAGTGGCTCCTCTTTGTGTAAAATATACATGAGCTCCAAGACTTTTTGAAGAAGAGATTTACATGACACAAAATTTATTCAAAAGTTTGACATCTTAGGTGATGAATTAATTAAAAGTAAAAAAACCCACCAAAATTAAAAGGAGACCTTATATAACACAATAACTAACCATTTTTATGTCTGATGTTCTTTAGAGTTTCATTCTGATAAAGCACTGTTCTGTAAATTAAAAATGAAACTGTAAACCGAAATTACTGACTCATATGACTCAGACAGCATGAACTCACATAGCATCCTAGTACACTAATCTCTAACCCAACCTATCCTAAACACTGGATTGCCACAAGTAACTATGTACCATAACTGTTTACATTCCTAAAGTCAATGAACAAAATAATGAAATGCAAAATCTGAAACCACAGATTTCCTTTTATAACTATCACTCAGTGCTTATTGTCAACAATTATTCCTCATTCAACAGTTCTGATCTCAGCTTTTGGAAGCTGCCAAGTGTGACTGTTATTCCTACATACAGACCACAAGCATAACTCATCATAGCTCCTCATCACTCTGTCACCAGAGCACATATATTCCATTTTTATGCTCTACATCTTTCAGGACATCATCTAAGCAGCAAGGATCAGAGAAAGTGTGTTCACCCAAAGCAACACACTCCCAAGGAACTACAGTCACCTCTCTAAAGCTGCTCTTCCTACAAACACATCACTGCTGTGCACTGGGGAAAGCACATGCCCAAGACCAGACACAAACTGGTGCCTCTCTCAGAAGCCCAGCACATCTATCGGTCTCCTTACTCACTCAATTCAGTGTCTCCCAGAACCAAGAGGAAGACAGGTGGCTTTCATGAGATGTCTGTTTCAGGATATTTTTAGAAAAAATCATTCATCACTGCATGGCAATTGAATTCCTGAATGGTTTTGGTGGGTTTTTTTGTTTTGGTTTTGGGTTGGGGTTTGGTTGGTTTTGGGGTTTTTTTTGTGTGTGTTTTCTTGTTGTTGTTGTTGTTGTTGAAATATAAATAAGCTTGTACAGAGAACTAACAAAACCAGCATCTTTCTGAGAGCATATTGAAAATGTCTGCCAAGGTGACTGCTGAATGTTTCCAAGTCCTGGGATTTACAACAGCTAAAGAGGAAATGGTAATCTGGCAAGGGAACAAGGGCTGAAGACAGTAAGGATCAGTATCAAACTGGACAAATGAACCTCAGCACTTCACCAGTCTCCCTCCCTTCCTGCCAGCATCTCATTTTTCATACTTTCTGGAGACCTGCATCCCTCTTGGCATCACATCTTTTCCTTCCTGTTTTGATAAGCAGAGCGTAGCAACCCTCATAGAGCACCCTGTGTGATAAGCTGTTAAAGAGCCAGAGATGCACCAAACTGGGAAAGCTATTTCTGGACTTGTCCAAATGTCTGAACACAATGAGGTATTTTATACGAGGCAGCAATTTGTCTGTTTTGCAGAGTGAGCTACAAATTCTGAAGACCACTAAAATTCAGTGTCTTATTCACCAGTAGCAACAAAGTTTTACCTGATGATTGATTTTGGGACAGAAAAGCTTTTATGGTGTAAAACCTCTGATGCCAGTTCAATAAAGGTTGGAACATTTTGATGTGGCGAATGGTTCAGTAAAAAGGATGTTTCTCAGAGACATATATTCAGTACTTGCTTTTCCACAGACTCCCTCTGTAACTACTGGCAAGCTATTCCAGCCCTACATTATCCAAACCTAACTTCACCTTTGCTTCATTTTTACTACTTACTGGTTCTGAGCCTTCACTAATTGCAAGGTATAGACTCCAGAGAACTTAGCCTATAAAACTACAAACTTTTGCTTTTCGTAAAATGAGGACAGTACTGTTTTCCTGAGGTACTCACAATCAAAAGAAGAAAGTGAGAAAAAAAAGACAAGGTTGGAAGCTACAGTGATGGGAACTACTTAAGAATCAAAAATAAAAGTTGGAATTTCCCACTGGTATTTGTCAATGAATTTTCTTGTAAATGTTGCCAAGAATGGTAAGATCCTCTTCACGAGCACTCAAGTGCCCTGAGAAACTGAGTGCCAGCATGCCAAAGGTTTCTTGGACAACCGTAGAATAACAAACACAGCATGAAAGCCATGTGCAGAAGTACACTGCACAGTCTGCACTTCTGGGAGAGCACTCTGAAATACAGGTCAGCATGGGTAAAAGGCTACATCTTAATTACTAGGTCTCCTAAACACCAACAGAGAAGGCAAATTAAAATAACACAAAAATCTGATGTGCCAGTTGTTTTCTTTGCCCACCCATTGAGCTGCAACAAATGCGACTGTTGTCATGATTTTACAAACACGTTGGAGGGAAAGAAAGGAAAGGTAATTTCACTGCACACAGAAGTGCATACACACATAGACATGGGGTACACTACACACAGGCTGGGTACACTACACACAGGCTGGGTACACCAACTGCCAGCAATTTCCAATTAGATGCTTGAGGTTTAGAGCGGTGCAGATTCCCAAAGGTGCTGAGAGGTAGCTTCGAGGTGACTTTTATTCCCACTGTTCTTGAGGGCATTCTCCTGTACTTGGTAAAATTTAGGACGACCTTAGTTTCTTAACTGTCGATGCTTCTTATGGCCTTAACAATCCAGTGTCTTGATGCTGCTCAGGCATTTCCGAATCATTTTGAGAACTACAATCCTGACATTGTGAACAGGGGGTGCACAAAACAGCTATTCCAGCATCTATTTTCCACACAAGAAGATTCCATAGGACTGCAGAAAATTACATGGGTACATGCTGACAGTCCCTGACATCATGATTTCTTCAGCTCATGCATAAGTGACAACCTAGAAATATTCCTTGTAAGCACAACAGTTTCTTACTATGATTTAAAAATATGACCATTCTCCCTATATGGCTGTTGATGTTTGTGCTTATGAGACATAACAAAAGTGCACTGCAAAACTGAGAAGTGATTCCTGTCCCCAGAAGAGCCTGTTTACTGCGGACCACATGAAGCTCTGGATCACCGAAAGAGGAAGGAGAGCTGTCACTGCAGTGATGATCATCTGCTGCTTAGGGATCTGCCTGGTAGGATGGCTTTAAGATAAAGAAAACATACAACACTTGAACCAAACCCTTCCGTATGTACATGTCACTGCAACAGGACTATGAAGCTGCTGAAGATGACAGCTCTCTGAAGCCTCTCCACTGCATGAAGTCACTCTGTTATCTAAAAACACGTTCCCACGCTCCCCTAGAAAACGGTAAGCTCACTGCAGCCCCCAAAAGCCTTCTACGTAATCCCATAGAGCCTTAACCATCCTCACATGGAGCAGGAGGCAGGCAGTCAACCTGAAGTGCATCCTTTCTTATGCGGGTCTCAAGGTTCCATCTCCCAGTTGTAATCCATCTAGAGGGACAAAACTCGGAGGGACACATCCAGGGAAAAATGCATTTCTAAAGAGTTTCAGGGAGTATTTGATGATGCTTCAACTGAGGGCTCTACCTCCCTGCAGCTCTGAGCATCACCTCAAGTCCAGCGACGCCTCCACCCATGCCACCTCCCAGATGTCACTCAGGGGTAAGTCAGAAGGGCTCTCACTCAGCGTTTCTCACTGGAATATGCTGTTAATAGTGCTGTAAGCACCACGACAGCTCAGAACAACCCCCCAGAATACAGAAATGCAAAATGGAACTATTTCTGCTTTCTCCCTATAGGCATGTCCCTGTCAGAAAAGAATGACTAAAAAAAATATCACCAAACAAAACCCACAAACAAAGCAAAACCACCAAAACACCAAAAGGACTGAAATATACATTAAGAACACAAATACAGTATTTTTGTGAGTGTTCAGATTATACACAACCAAGGAGCCAATTTTTCTTGAAGTATGCAAGGGAATTAAACCATTTTCAATCCAATAAAGGAAACCATATGACCCTACTGCAACTTTAAACCTCACAATCCAGTTTATGAAAACTAATGATTTTATGAACAATAAGCCTAGGTTCTCAGCATTAGCAGCAAAGAAATCCACAATTTTTACATCAAATATTCTGTTCAGTGTATAGGAAAACAACATACATATTAAATAACTGGATAGTTATCTAACCTTGAAAACTACCTGTAAAAAGAGAAGTTCAATGAAATGCTTCCCATTCTAAAGAAAATGCTTTCTGCATATCACAGACTCCTTTCACATAAAACAATGTGCTTTATGTTCTGTATAAATATCTTATTTACCTTAAAGAAACTTCCTCTCTTGTCCAGACAACGGGCTTTCATTGTCAAAGACGACATCTTCTCTGGGAAGACTCTACTGTATGCCTTGAACTCCTAAAAGCAGAAATACTTTTGAATGGTTAGTCCAGTCTGTAGGAAATTCCTTTCTAAGCCACAGAAACAGTCATGACAAACCTCCTGCCAAAGCCCTTTCTGCCAACAACAGGGTGCCATTTATTCCCTACTAGAATCCTTACGTATCCCTTTAGTCTACTGTTTTTCCATAAAATGCTTCAAAAAGACAGTGCTACTCAGAGTTCCATGTTTCTCCCTTCTCTTCACAGCTGATCTGAGTAGATTTTAATGTGCTCATTAAAAGAGAATGCTAAAGTATAACGATTGCTTTGTTTGCTTGACCTCCACGTGAAGTACAAAGAAAACATTATGTTAAGACTAATCACTAAGAACCGCTCTCAACTACTACAGTATTAATGGGGCTAATCAGGAGGGGCAAAACAATTAAAAATTACCCACAAGGGAGAAAACACATTATCATGAATGCAAAAAAAACAAAAAACAAAACAACAAAAACCCAACACAAAAAATAGGAAAACAAACCACAAACACCCCCCAAAAAATTCTGCTTAAAGTTCCTAAAATACAATTAGGTCTTCTGAGAAACTAAAGATGCAGTTATGAAGAAGCTGCATTTTCCACCACCAGGTAAATCTGAATGTGTGCTTTAATAAATACACAATGCACAACTAGAACGTGCACATAACAAGAAGCATCACAGGAGCAATCTCTAGTGAACAGTAGAGTTCTTATCAAGTCACAGCCAGTTCACACCAGTAATTTGTGAACAAACTCCTGAACTAAACAGAAGTCAAGCTGCATGCCTAAGAAGTTCTTCTAGGATTTTTATTAGTGAATTTATAATTACAATTAAGTATGCTAACTCTTCTCCTTGTTCACACATTTACTGATCACACTGTATGTGGTTACCTTGGAAGCTTCAGCTACCTTAACAGCAGATATTGCAGGTGCAAGACATTCTGGACTAAGATAGAACTTCTGATTTTAGGCAAGGAGAATTTGAAATGAGTGAGTGAAAAACAATCTTAGTGGCATGGCTGCAGCTGGAGCTTGAGCAAATCAAAAGAAGCTGGGAGAGAGAAAATTGAAAGCTAAAAAAAAAAATTTGACCCATACAGACCTGGCCCCACAACAAGGGCAAACAGGACCAAAGAGGAAGAGGGAGAACAAAAGTAAAAAGGGTTAAATGGAAAGCCCTGGCAAGCGCAAGTACCGGAAAAGGGGGAGTAGTAGAAGCAGGAGAAAAGAGACGTTTTCTCTTGGTTTTAACATGTAGCAGGAAGTTTTAAATTGTTCACTCTCTTTCCAGAGGTCATACCACAAGAGCACTAGAAAGGTTACATTTTTCCACTTAGATTCTGGTTAAAAAGCAGCCATGCTGGGAAGCTCGGGAACCAGTCTGTTTTCCAGACAGTGTCTACAGACTTTAAAGGTTGAAAGAAAAAAAAAAAAATATCGCTGAATTCTACATTCTTGTGAAACCCAAACACTAGAGGATGACCAAGGGAAGACAAAGAACAGTGCTGAGGGTGAAAAATAATTTTTAAAAAAAATCAAACTTTCTTTGTAAATCAGCATATATTCTAAAGCACTGGGACCTTGTTGCTTTGCTTGAAGTCTGTCTAACTTGATTTCACCAATCCTGTAAGAGTGTGAAGTCTTGTGAAGTGGGGGGTTTGCAGGTGCTGTTACATCTGCTGAGCTCTGTTGTTCTCCATTGCCACATGCCCAAGGGTACAAAACAGATGTTCATTTCTAGAGAACATCAAACATTCTAAAGACTCTTGTTAGTTGATATTGGCTATTCTAAACAATCTTAAGGTTTTCATATAACAAGAGCTTTTTAATTATAATTTTTTGTTGTTGTTGTTTCAATCAAATATTAAAAGGGAAGTTGCACCTGAAAAGACTTCAGGTAGAGGGAGATCCAAGAAACCCCAAAATAAATTAGAATAAAATTCAGTTTTCCAAGTTGATGCTATCCTCTTTATGACATCACCAATTTTGATTCTATAGAAGACAAAAAAACCCCAACAAATAAAACCAGATTTTAAATGCATTACATTAGGGGATTAGGAGCCATGCAGTTGTAATCATATCTCTAGTCTCGGTCATCAATCATTCTATTTGTAAACAACTAACTCCTTCACAGGAAATCTAGTGGGGGTTTTTTCTGTGGTTTTTTTTTTTTTTGTTTTGTTTTGTGTGGGGTTTTTTTGTTTGTTTTTTGTGTTTTTGTTGTTGTTGTTGTTGTTGTTTTTTGTTTTTTGTTTTTTTATATGTCTACATGAAATCCTGTTACAAAAGTAAGGCCATGCCAAGATTTTTATTCATCTTATTTCAAAACAGAAGTTTATATCTTCTACACTCAAACACACAGAAGAATGCAAACACACAGTTTGCCCTTCAAAGAGCAGAATTATTCTTAGGTCAGAGGAAAGCCTCAGACAAGACCACTGCTTCTTTTGCTTATAAAAGGTTCTGAAGCTCTAAACTTTTCCATAGCTGCTATTACTGTTACTATTTATGTACTGTCATTACGATCTGTATGACTGAGCCTCAGCTGAGAAAAGCAAGGACCTGAGCTTTCTATTTCTGATTAAAATCAGCACAGTGGGCAACACTGTTGTTTGTGTTGGTTTCTTTGTGTTTGTTTGGGGTTTTTTCTTTGTTTTGGGGGGGGTTTTGTGCATATGCTTCTTTTACACCATCAAATATGCAAAAAAGACAGTAAGACCCACTGGTAAAGTGTATGACCAGTGGTGGGTGCAACACTCCAGACACTACAGGTGGGACCCTACCTGCCTCCTGCCTTGGGCATCAGAGGTACCTCCACACAGTCCACAGAAACAGCTGCATAAGACCAAACCCACCATCAGGAGGTTTCATTTCTCCACACAGCTGTCCACATCTGATGCTTACTCAGATCCACAACAAGCTGAAAAACGATGGCTCTGAAGTTGTCTGTGTTGAGTTTGGACAAAATGAGGCTGCCAGAAAGGCAAAATCTGACTTCTTTGACAAGGAATCCAGGTAGAGGAAGACAGTAAAGTGTCTTCTCCTGCACCCACTGTAGACACAGTTTCTCCTTTCTCTCTGTTTTAATGACCAAGGCAGAGAGCACAGACAGATTTACTCAGACACTGCCTGTGGGACTGCTCAGGAACCCATCCAAAAATGTCACCAAGCTGAATGAGCCCGTTCACTTTATAATTCGCATGACTCTGTGAAGGAGTGTGCTCTCCTCCGTGCTGAAGCAGGCAGAGCTTCACCTGATGGGCACTGCACAGCTCCCAGCTCTCTGAGGCAGCAGCAGGTGCCTAAGCCCCATGGCAGCTGGGATGCCCCTCCAGCAGCATCAGGTCTCCTGCATGCAGCCTTCCCACAGCTCCTAAACCCAGGACAAAGCCCGAGTGTGTCAAGGACAGGAGAGGGTAGGGTAAGAGAAAGATCTGTCCACTTGGCATGTTTCTCTGAAATGCAGTACAACTCCATGGATGCTGACACCCACACAAGTTGTGTGTTTTATAAAATCCTTTCACTGTTTCTTCTCCTCCTGGTTTTCCTTTACACAGGAATGCCAGAGCACCATTCAGGTGCCTGGATGTAACTGAGACCTCTGACTTGTCAAAATAGCTCCTATTTTCCTCACTCTCCTGCAGCCTTACTTGGTGGTTTAACATGTTCTTACACTTAACTGTAGTAGTGTTGATTACTGCCTTCTTCCTGCACTTCTCAGGATCCTTCCCTTTAATCCTCTCATTCCAATTTTGCTTTTACAAGGCAAACGAACCCATTTTCTTTAGTTAAAAGTCCTGGCAAAGATGAGACGGTCCATATTCCTCCCCTGAACTGGAAAACAAAGGCCACAGCAGTCTGGGGAACTTAAAAAGTCCTTGCCCACAATCCTTTTTACCCCACCTTTGCTCTGCTTCATAAGGAAGCAAGGCTATACAACTGTTCCTAACTATGATTTGTGGTCTCTCAGCCAACCTAACAAGATCTGACTGAGGAAGAAACTATCTACTTATAAGTGCTGACAAAAGGAGAGAGGAAGGAGACTCAATTAATGCCATCACAGAAGGAAGGAGATATCTGCAGCATTCCTCGGGCTAGCTGACCACGAGAATTAGCAAACACTTTTTAATATATATATATTTTAAGCCTAAATTATTCCACTGAAGGAACTGGCTGTCCTCTTTCATTCTCAATCTGTAAAGTGCATGGAGACACTCACAGGAACTACTTTAGGCAAACAAAAAAGGGTTTTACTGTTCTGCAGCCCAGGAAGAAGAGGAGAAAATATCAGTCCAGCCCTTAAGTATACACTGGCACAGGTTAGCTGATGTCAGTAGACTAACGAACACTGGCTGAGAGCTGACACTAGTCTCTAGGCCATCCACTTCACCAATAGTGGGGTGCAGAGGGGGAACTGAAATATAATCCTTACTATCTCATAACATATCCATGGGAGCTAGAAATACATGGGAGCTAGATAGAGCCTATTACCTATGTACCTGAAAACCTATGATGAATTACCATAATCCAACAATCAAATTAGAATATCAATTTATAAATATATAGTATTAGAAAAAAATAAACCATTCAACTCAGTGAATGTATTGGCTGGCTTATCCTTCCAGAAACACATCTTTTAAAAATGTTAAAAAAAATTACTTCCAAAATGCAAACTTACGCTTGAAAATATGTTAAGAGATACACACAGAACTTTGGATTTTCAGCAAATTTAAGCATCCTCACGCATTTCCTTTTCCTGTTCTCCTAGCACATTTGTACTACCCCATGTAGTGCAGGTTGAGTTCATCTCTAACCTACAAAGCTCTGTTTTGTCTCATTACTCCGACCCTATTAGATTCTTGGCAAAATTAAACTTTTCCTTTTGAAAGTATTTCCTCTGAGAAGTTAACTGAAAGCCTACTTCCAGGGCTTCATAGATCCAATGGAGCACAGTATCACTTTGAAAATCTATCAAATAAGAGCCTCAGTCTGAAAACTATCATTGGTGCCAGGATTTGGCAGACTGCTCAACTCAAATGTTGCATTGTGTTAGCGCAGCTGTATCCACAAGCAAAAAGCGCGGGGATTACACAAAACGGATTCTAACTTCCATCATTCTTCTGGCCGCAGAAAGGGTTTATGGTTTTGTTTTATTTTTTCCAAATAATGCAAGAGCACATTACTTGTATAAAACAAATAATGAATACAGCAAAAAAGACAAGTCATTCTTTAGACTCTGTCATAGTTCTGTATTTTGTAATTTTAATTAAAACAGTACAGAAAACTTGGAACTAACGAACATTCTCTAAGCACCCTTCTTTTCTTCAAGTGCCCTTTTTTACTTTTATCTGTGCTACCTGAACATAGTGAGTTTGTGCGAGCTACTCTCCTGAAGAAAGCCTGGTTGCCATCAGCATGCTGTCAGTGAGCAACAGTATTTCTGCCCATAATGAACGTTAAAAAAAAGAAAAAAAAATCTCACAAAGATAGACACACACTGCACGCACAGGCAGAAGGGCCACGAATGACTGCTTGCAATCCTCTGAAGGAACAACACTAAGAACACAGTAAATTTTCAAAAATGAGCAGATCGCGGATGATCTGAGCTTACTACTTCCCCAATATACCTCTTAATGCATTCTGCAAAATTTTAAATGCAGTGCCACTGCATTTCCTGCCAATCCCACACCTGTGCTGGCAGGGTTCTCACCTCATTCCTCCTCATAACCATGAAAAGAATAGCTGAGATGGACCCATACTTGGCAGCAGCAGGGCTGCTCTTTTCCTGGTAGTCCTTTTTCCTAAAACAAACTGCTTGCAAAGTGCCCTGCTCCATTCATAGCTTTGACTGACAATAACTTTCTCCTAGACACAAACTGTACCACTCCAATGTAACTATTCAGCTCCCAAAATTATCAGCTTGTTTATTACAAGTCACAGCTGTTTGCAGTTTGCTTGGCTTATAATTTCTGACTCATTCTGATCATTATGACATGGGTATTTGCATCCTGAAGTATCAAGGCTCCTTATCCTGGCTTAGGTAACAATGCTGCTAAAATCACAGCCATCTTTCCAAGGACATGTTCACCTCACTACATGTTAAGCCATAAAACATCAGGAAGTACTACCTGGACAGACTCAAATATGCAGGGGCTGTAAACTAGTCCATGCATCACGTTTGACCCATTTGTCTGACTTAATCTGAAGTTAAAACATGGCAGACTTGTAAATTATCTTCCTACATCTGTTTTCAGCTACTCATCACTCCTGCATCAACCAACCTTTTTCCTGCAGGCTTATTTTTTCCCCTCTTGATTCCAGATCCTACTCACTGGCAGCCTTTTCAGAGACTAAAGGACAAAGAGGAATTACTTTGAACATGTTTCAGCATGGCACTCTCAGGAGAAGTTTTAAATCCCATTGGAGTTTGCATAGATTTGCTGTCTCACTCACAGCTGTCTACAGACTTTTATCTGTGCTGGAGTCATAAATGCAGAAATAAAACCATCTGAAAAGTGAGCAAGAGCGGGCCTGACTGCTGCCACAGACGTGAACAGACATGGTATCACTCTTTCCATCAGGAGCACACAGTTAGGCAAACACTGAATGCCTCAGAAAATCCAGTCCCTAAGCTCTGCTGAATGTGGCACACCACCAAGGGGATTATATTTCATGTTCCCTGCACCCCTTCCAAACAGTTTCTCCCTCCTCTCTTCCACTAAACAACCTCTTTCTGCTTGCTCCCATGGCATACTTTCCACATTACTGAAAACGAATGAAAACTCAAGTAATTTCCTCTGGCACAGCATTTAACTGTGAGGGGTGCTACCACATCTATGTAAGAGAATTATTGTACATTAACACATTCACATCTTGTTTTCCCTCCAGACATGCAGAGAAATACATTGATAAGATTTGCTTTGATTTGGATAACCTTTCAGACAATTCATAGTCTTTCCAAATTCCCTGGCCTATATATCTCACAAACCAAGAGTTTCTTGGCAGTGTTTCAGTAATTTCCATGTTATTTCTGCAAAAAAAAGTTAATAACAAAAGTGAAAACATTCAGAAATATGTTTTCAAAGCTCTTTCAAAAAGTTCTAAACATCAAGCTGCATTTCCTGGAAGAAGCAAGAAAAGGCTTGAATTACAATATAGCTTCAAGGTGTGGAGAAGCTTCAGAATTCATAATTGCATTAAGTCAAATGCAGAGATGGGTTACAGCACCTGCATCTAGATGGAGATGCATAAGATAACCACTCACTGGGCTTGACTGCGGATTATTTTAGGCACCTAGGAAAAGCATTTCTATCTCTTCTGCAATGAATCCCTGTGAATGATAAGGGTTTCAGCATTTATTCTACCTTCTTGCTCAACAGAGGCATCAAGAAAAGCACTGACCTTATCACTGCCATTCCTCCATGCTGCAAGGGGGGAGCAGAGACCTGGCCTACTGCTGCTTCAATAAGCTTAAACACTTACATCTATTCAAATATTTCCATGATCTAGGGTTAAGTGACTAGATGTTCTTATTCTGATACTATTAGACAGGTGCACTTAGTACAGCATCTTGTTCTACAGTTTACTCTTTTGAACATAACAATGACTGATACACAGCATAATTTCTATTCCACTGTGTTTGAAAAACAAAACAAAACAAACCCAGGCATGCTGACTCTACTGAAAGCCAAGTAGGGAATCAGCACCTGCAGTGTACATTGTTTATTAAATGCATGCACAGTATCTGTAGACACACAACTTGAGAAGACAGAGATTTTCCAGGTTAACTCTGGAGAGCGGATCACAGAACAGCTACAGAGCAGAGGCCCCCTAAACCTGCCTTATCCTCTGCTTGGGTGCAGGCAGAGTCAAGAAACTGCCCAGTTCTTCCATTAAATCACTGTCTACGTTTAGCCCAGATCCAGGGACAAACTATAGCAGTTGCTCTATCACCCCATCATCCCTCCCCAGCTAAAAAGGGGAATTGGGAAAAGGAGAGGAGACCTGTTGGTCTCTCTTTACCCAAAGCAGCCCATGGAATTGGGGGGGTGGGGAAGGAAGCAGAAAGAACTGCACATTCTTCACTAGTGGAAAAAAAAAAATAGTTTGTATGCCACCAAACAATGACAAAACATAGCTTCTTTCAATTATAATGCAGTAGCACGTTCTAGTTGTGCTAGTTGCATCACTGATATGCTTAATAGATCTCTCTATATAAGAAAATAACTCTTAAAATTGCAAGCAACTGCTTCATTATTCCACAAGAGATGTTTTGCAAAGATTTTTTTCTTTGCTCAACTCTGTAGTTTTAAGTAAACTATTGTTCATGAGATAGCCAATGCCTACAAAACTATATCATATGTTTCCTAAAATCAACAGAAATATTTTCACTGATGTACACAAGCATTGGAACAAGGTTCAGAAGAGAGCACACTAAATGGTCTGCAGCAAGGGTCTGTAAGACATTGAGCAGATCTGTTTTTCCAGAGTCTGCTTAAAATCTTGCACTGCTCACCCTGAGACCATAGAATACAAACACTCTAAGTGTCATCTGCTGTGCACCTCAACTTCAGCACAGCACGAGATGATGAGGCAATGAATAACTATAGAGAACAAACAGCATTTTCTCATTCTGGTGTTGACTTGAGGCTCATCTTCCATGTGACACATTAAAAAAAAAAAAAAAAAAAAAAAAAACTCTGAAAAAAAAAAAAAAAAAAAAAAGCAAATTGTGCCACTGCCCCCTCTCTAATGATCTAATGTTTTACCTAGCAGTTATGGAATCAGGTCACAAGACACATACTGCAGATGACACCTTGTTTTTCAGAGAACCTAGCTACAGTAGCTGCTACTCTTCAGTACACAGGATGCTCTTCTTCCAAGGGTAATAATTTAAGGTAATAATTAAGGGAGCTTTATTTCAGCTAAGTCCATAGTAAGGGCTAATATTTTTATTTCTTGATAAAACATGGTAAAACATGAACTTCCTGGGCCACTTTTCCATGTAGCCCTTAATATTAGTTAGGAACAATTTCATCCTTTTTCCAGGCTATTGGCACATTACAAATATCATAATTTCGTGGACTATATAAGCTCAGGCTCTTTATCAAAAACTATTTTCACAGAATCAAGCAGCTGCCCAAAAACACAGCCAAAGACACACAACCCACGCAGTACTATAGCTGTGCAAGCCTGTACTCAAAAACGTCCCTCACAGTGATAACATTTTAGCCAACAGCTTAACTATACAAAAAGTAGCACCAGTGCAAAAACTTGCAGCAGTGGTGTAAACCAGCACTATACTTGCCCTGACAGTGCCTCTGGGAAATCCTGCCAATACCTCACCCCCCAGCCACTTTTAAAAGAATTCGTCCAAAATCAAGGACCTCATCACTCTCTACAACTACCTGAAAGGAGGTTGTAGCCAGGCGGGGTGGGGGTTGGTCTCTTTTCCCAGGCAACTATCAGCAAGACAAGAGGGCATGGTCTTAAGTTGTGCCAGGGGAGGTTTAGGTTGGATATTGGGAAGCAGTGGATTCTCTGTCCCTGGAGATATTTAAAAAAGAGACTGGATGTGGCACTCAGTGCCATAGTCTAGTAACCGTAGCGGTACTGGATCAAGGGTTGGACTTGATGATCTCTGAGGTCCCTTCCAACCCAGCCGATTCTGTGATTCTAAGGGGAGAATCTGAATCACCTTTCAGAATACACGTGGATCTAAAATGAAACCAACCTGAAGAACACGGCACCATCTTTAAAACAGAAAAACTTTTTTGTGATTTCAGGAAGCGTATGTGCCCTCAGACCCCACACACAATTCCCTTAAGACAGAAAGCCACAGTGGTCAATGCACTCTCAAGATTGAAGAACCTGTTCTCAGAGCTGGTGAGAACTTGGATAGATAACTGGTCTTTGCTGCCCATGAAAACTGGGAACAGGACTGTCCTACCTCACAGGGATTTTTTTTCAAGGAATAAGCCACTTAGCACAGAGAGTTTCAGAAACTACAAGGATGGGGGTCACTTACGATAAACCTGTATGTCATTGGTGGACACGGAGGAAAGATGCAATCAGAGGAATGGAAACATAGCACGAAGAAACAGCAAGACACCACATAAAAGGACAAGGAATATCAAAGGTGTATGTGAAGGAAACTCACATCCGCTGACACACATACATTACCCCCAAACTACAAAGAGCACTATACCCATTTGGCTTGTTTCAATGAAATTTGCCTTGTTCTGTAGTGCTATGCTAGGAGAGATCGTATTGCTGCTTAACAGGAGGGTGCAGGGAAGAGAGGCAAACTCTTCTCAAAAGTGGTATTAGGAGGATAAGAGACAAAGGCAAGGTGGAACACAGGAGCTTCCAACTCAACATCACCACAATGGTGGTCCCCCATGGAACAGGGACCCAGAGAGGCCAAGGTGTCTCCATCTGTGGAAGTACTGAAAAAGGGTCCTGAGCACACTGATCTGACTGGAAGGAGAGTTGGACTAGATGACCTCCAGAGGTCCTCTCCAACCTCTTTTTTCCCAAGACTTCACAAAGGTGTGTATTTTCATATTTACCACTGGACTAATTTCTTAAATTTCTATTTAGTACACAACAAATAAAAAAGACAGAAGCAGCCTACAACACAAACTCTTACACTTGATTTTATTGTTTGTTTGTTTGGAAAGAAAAGTTGAAGTATTGTTTTTCTTCCTCAGTGTCTCACAGGGGTGGAGCCCCCCACCCCTCCACAACCTCCCTTTAATCACACAGGAATGACTACATTTGCATAACCCAATAGAAAGCACAAAATCAAAAAGTATATCAGCATAGGTAATTAATAAGACTCTTAGCTTGATATTTATTGGCAAATGATACCACTCTGATAAACACAGAGGCTGGCTGAGAAAACAACTCCAGGTGCAGAAAGCTCTAAATCTGAGCAAACAATTTAATGTAATATTGAAACTATGTATTAGCAGAAGGAAGAAAGGTTTGGATGTTTGTTTTCTACAGTGAAAACTGGCTAAATAAACCAGAGCTATTATTTACCTACCCCTGGAAAACATGAAATAAAACCCTGGCAGCTCACCTAGTAAGCAATATGTGAGCATTTATCTAAAATTAAATAAATGGAAAAAAAATCAGAGCAACTGAACTTCACTATTCCCTCCTAACATAAGTCAACGAAGTGTTCTGGGTCAGCCAGTATAAATCTGCTGAAATCCTTGGATCCTGAGAGGGTCTGTGCAGCTGTGGGTTTGCTTTTTGTTGAAGAACAACTGTATTTGCATGTCATTAGGTATATTTCCACTATTGCTCTCTGACAAAGAGGTTAATATAATCAGTATACATGAGGAAAATCACACACATGTTTTTGTGATTGTGCTATTCACTTTAAACACCTGCACATCACAGGCACATAGACATTAGTTTGCTGCTTTCTTCACTCAGTACTCACTATTTTTTGCAGAACTGACCGCTTTAAGCGCCACTTTTTGTAGCAGGCCTCCAAGCAGTTACCAACTCCTCCTGTAGTACCAAGTAGAAGCTTTGTTTCTCAATGAACAAAAGAATATCTCTTCACTAGAAAAATATTAAAGTAACTGTGCTTGTCTTGATGTATTTAATTTGGTTTGTGCAGAGAAAAGACTGCAAGGAAATCTTTTACTTAACTAAACCAAACTCATTGCTCTCCATACATAAATCTCCCAAGGTAATATATCAGACAGAAAAAACACACCTACACCAGGAATTTTCACTGACCTGGCCTAGTATTAGCCATTAATAGATAAGTTATTCAGTATAGAAAGCCTGCATCATTGTTCATCTTGGCTTTGGAGAGACAGTCTGGTGAACTGGGTTTGCCCCACCAGAGACTTCAAACCTTCTGTGCTATTTCAGCCCAGTGCTGCTAACCTGTATTACGTGGAGGGAAAGCTACCAGCAATCTCAGAATGTCTAATTTGTTCCTGAACCACACTTTGATGGTACAGAGTGGAAAAACCAGACTGAGTCACTTCACTGGGGTATAAGTGTGCCAACATCGCAAGCAGGGTAACACCAAAGCACAGCGTTTTCAGTGTCCTTTCAGCTATGCCATATGCTCATCATAGGAGATGAAATACCTAGACTAGTTTCATAATGGTACTAGGAGTTAAAAACAAAACAAACTCCCCATACAAGATCCCAGGGAGAAAACAAACTTAATTTGAAGTGTCTTGATTTCCTGCCTGTTTCAGGTTCTGGCTGGGGGCAGGGGAGGCATAAGTAGGGCAATCCAACAGTTCTTCAGAACTAAATCTGCATAGCATAATACAAACTATTGTGTCTACTCGACCTAATTGGGAAAACCAGGAAGGAAGTTTAAATCCTCAAAACCTCTTGAGCACCTGTACATTTCCCATAAGGATCTAGACTATAAGACTGATTATTGAGAATGACTGTTTTGTGAGAAAATTCACCAATAACTTTGACCAACTATGCTCTGAAATACTATTTTGGGGTTTTTTTGTTTTCACATAACTGAACTGCTTCTTATTTGGGGACCTGTTGGTATTCATTGGAGAGATGCTTTGAGGAACAAGAGAGTTCAAATATGCAAATATTTAGAATCCACAATTTAGTTTCTAAATACACTTTCATCAAAATGAGACAAGCCAAACATGACATACTATTTTGATAAACACTGTTTATTATTTCTTCTATTTTATTTCTTTCTGGGAAATAAATATTAAACAGTGACAACAAAAAGGTTATGACACTAACAATGAAACCCAGGAAATTCAAAGTTGAAGGCTGGTGAAATATGTGTCCTGAGTTAATTCCACTTCTCTTCCTTTTTTTATATATACAGCATGAGATTGACAGTTTCAGCCTCAACCCAGCTTCCTGGCTTGGGTCTCAGTCTGTGTAACTTCCAAGTCACATAGACACAGATCATGATTCCTGTCACCGTGTTGCTCTTCTTGATTCTCCTTCACAGAAGAGTTGTTGAATTGTTCCCTCTGACCTCCCTCTCACTGTAACTTCTTCTCCCTCTGATCTCAATCTCTCATGCTTCCATCATTAAATATTCCTTTTGTCACTGTTGATTTGCAAGTCATCAACAATGCAAAGGTTATACTGCTTTGCCAGCCCTCTTCCCTTTTCCCCTCAGATTACCCGTCACTCTGCTTATGCTGACCAGCCCCAGTCTCTCCTGCCTCAGCCCTTACACACAACTTGTCTTCGCTCTTGCAGCACAACCCTTGGAGGTGAAGCTCCATGACTTTGCCAGCTTTATTACCTGTACACTTTCCATACCCCAACCCAATTCTCTTCACATTTTACATTTTTCACCATTTTCTACTTCCTGCTAAAGCTCTTCTCCTTTTCCATCCCTTTGTCCCTAGCCATCTGCATAAAGATCCATGAAAGACAAACTAATTTCACATGTCCAAGACCTGGCATTTTACACAGGTTTGAGCAACCTTCTCATCCCTCCTCCTTCTTCCAACATCACATTTTTATTTGAGAATGTGATACAAGATTGCCACCCCAATAACTAACTTAGCTGCTCCTATACTCAAGTCCCTCAGAAGACCAGGACACATACAGTCCTATATTGATATACTTATGCTACAGTCAATAGCTGGCTTTTACCATAAAGAGAAAGGCTTAAGGCCTCTCCCAGGCTGTCTTCTAGACAAGTAAGAAAGAAGGTCCTACGCCACCCTAGATTTTTGCAATGAGCAGTTTTACCTTTTCTGTCCAACTTATTTTTGATTCCCGTGGTACAGGGAATGTCCTCATCGCCAGACAGCCATATCAAGACACTTTTGAGTACTACTAAAACTTTCTCTTTCCTTGCTATATTTAAAAATATAAGCAGGGGAACTCCTGAAGAAGAAAGTGTGGGTGTTTAAATCTCCACTATTAGTTTGCTTGTGTAAAGAATTTGTTTTTTCTCTCTTCTCTCCTGGGACAAAGTGTTTCAAAATAAGAGTTTTAGAAGAAAATAAGCCTCAATTGGTGAAATGGTGAAACTGGGTAAAAGTACTGACTACAGCAGATGATTGTGAAGTACAACACACTGGTGACTCCACAAGCTTACTGTACCAGGGGTTACACTACATACAGAGGTCAGATAGTTTGTTGGTGTCACTTTTTTCTTTCTAATGTGAATCAAATGTGATCAAACCCAGACAGTAGGGTAGCAGTCAGATGACAAGGTATTTTCTAGGTTTAATTCTTGCTGACAGAGTGGTAGCAACAAACAGTGGCAATCACTGTGTATGGGGAGCTGGGGCTAAGCATACAAGGATATAGGCTTAGTTTTCATTTCATTTTTCATTCGTAAATTAACAACTAACAAATTCCATCGTTCTCTGTCATGAGAAAGTGAAGAGAAAGCTGCCAATGAGTCAAAACAGTCCCGGTGGTAACATACCACCTTTTCAAGACTCAAGACAGAACTCTTCTACTGCTTCTACATCTAGTGCCAGTTATTTTTATGAAGTGTCTGTATAGATTCAGCAACATGAAACAAAAAACTTCAAAGTCTACCAACTGATCCTAAAATAACCACCAGCAAGTTCATTTCTATCTATTCTTCTGTGCCTCAGCTATGATACATGCCCTGCACAAACACAAACCCACCTCTCTGGGGAGTTACAAATGTCTTCAATAACTTGACCTGCTGTGACTGAACTTGGGAAACTCAATCCACCCCTAAAACTCATTATTTCTTTCTCATTCTGCCTTACTTCCAAAACCACGGCAAGAAAAAAAAAAAAAAAATCAACTCAACAAGCAAATAAACATCTTTTCTCTACAGTCAGTGGACCATGACCTCATATGGGCAGGATCAACATTTTGTGCCTCCTCTTACCTGCAAAGTCCTCCGCCAGCCCTGCTTGATAAGGTGAACATGAACAATGCCAAGCAAGGAGCTGGTATCACCTTCCTCCTGAAGGCATTGCTTCCACCATGGCCTACACACAGAGCAACAGGAACTGCACAGAAAGGCCTTGCTGAGGCCACCATCCCCTGCCCCCCAAGTCATGAACTGCCATTTGATGCTGAGTATCCCCTGAAAACCAGGGAAGCCTGGAGGGACTGCTGGTCCACAGTCCTGCCCAGAGTGGCTGTTCCAGCCACGTTTGTAACACCCCTGCAGACTTCAAGCAGGAGCAAAGCTCTTCACATGCCTTTGCAGCTCAAAATCTAACAGAAGCAGCTGTGGTCAGCTGCCAGCCTGACCAAATCCAGATCACATTTTCCATGTTTATTCTTAGCTTGAAGAGAGCTTGGGGTTTTTGGTTTTGTTTGTTTTGGTTTTGTGTTTGGTTTTGTTTTTTTTTTCCCTTCTTCCTCCAGACAAAAGTTATATTCTGCCAAACTAAACTGTAGTGTTCCCCTTGTCCAGGGAATCTACTGTTCAGCAACACAGTGGAGAGACCCAGACATACTGTGACCCAGCTTTAGAAACATCTAAATTGATTCCATTTCTCCTTCCATGCCTTGCCCATTCTGCCACTGACATGTAGGTCTAAGCTTTCTACCACTGCTTCTTTATACAGGAAACACTGACTACCCCACTCTACTAGCTACTGCAGAAACAGCTACTTGTTTGAAGCCTGCACAAGCTTCTGCTCATAATCTCTGGAACAGAACTGCATTCCAGGCCCACAAGCACCTTCAAACAGCTCCCATGCTTTTTAGCAGCTTGCCACAAAGTATATCTCTCCAATCCCCTCAAACTGTAAATTCACACAGAAATATACCTATCCCTGCACTCACACATTTCACACCCACACACAAAGTAAACTGACACCATTTGTCATCCTCAGGTCTGTAACAGTAACAGTTTTATTTCTCATTTCATGACAGCAAAGACTGGAACTTAAGAGACTGGCCCTGGAAAATTGTATTTTAAATGTCTTGGATTATTGGAAGGTGGCTTACGTGCAGCCCTGAGAGGTCCAGCATTTCATAGAATCATAGAATGTTTAGGTTGACCTTGGACATAGACCTCCAAGATCATCCAGTCCAACCTTTGACCAACACCACAACTACTAAACCACGTCCTGAAAGACCAGGTCCAAATGCCTTTTAAATGTCTCCAGAGATGTTAACTTCACCACTGTCTTGGGCCATTCCAATGCCTGACAACCCCCTCAGTGAAAAAAACATTTCCTAACATCCAGCCTAGCCCTCCCCTGGCACAGCTTACATCCATTTCCTCTGGTCCTGTCACAGTTCACTCAGGAGAAGAAGCTGCTTCCCCCCTCAGCTCCTCACAGGACTTGGTCTCCAGGCTCTTCATGAGTTTTGCTGCCCTTCTCTGGACACACTCCAGCACTTTTATGTCCCTCTTATAGTGAAGTGCCCAGAATCAAACACAATACTCAAGATGTGGCCTCATGATTCAGAATGAGCCTACACATTCACTACACAGACCTAAGAACTCAACACACTAGAAATTACAGTCATACCAGGTTGTGAAGGATCTAAGGGATCATCTGGTCCAACCTTTCCCGGCAAAAGCATACTCTAGACAATATGGCCCAGCACCCTAGCCCAGCCAAATATTTAAATTGTCCAGTGTTGGGGAATCCACTACTTCCCTAGGGAGATTATTCCAATTGCTGATAGTTCTCACTGTGAAAAATTTTCCTCGTGTCCAGTTGGAATCTCTGCAAGAAAAACTTGTACCTGTTACCACTTATCTTTTCTATGCAAATCCTTGTGAAAAGGGAGTCTCTACCTTCTTTAAATACCGGAACATGGTGATAAGGTCTCCACTAAATCTTCTCCTATCAAGGCTGAACACAGTCCTCTCACAGCCTTTCCTCATTCAGCAGGCCTCCCTGTCCTTTGATCATCCTCATGCCTTTTCTCTCTCTGGACCCTTCTCCAGCCTGTCCACATCTTTTCAGCATAGCAGGGAAGAAAGCTGAGCACAGCAGAGTAACACTCACCCCAGTACAGGTACTGTCCAGAACAAGATATAAAAGAGGAAGGTCTAAGGCCTTGCTGGAATTAACAAACTGCTTGAAAGGCAGGAAAAAAATGCTAGCCTAGAAATGGATTTCAGTAGCCAAGTATACAACCATATTGCCTTCAATTAAAAGCTGCCAAGCTTGAGCCAAAAAGCTTTCAACTGAAAATCAGCTTTCTATGCTAGTTACTGGACAGTGGATGAGTAAAAGCAAGGGATTTCATAAAATGCTGAAAAGAGTCACCCTACAGGCAATATATGCAAGTAACTTTGCTAAAACTGTGCATGAACTATGTTTCTTTGGAGATTGTACATTCAGACTAAGTACGGCTATACAAATGTAAGATATTGTGTATGCAGCCTTGAAGTTGCAAAATGTTACATTTTGGTTTGCATTGGGGTTTTTTTTCAGGACCTTTACCATAGTTTCAAGAATTAAAAGCAATCTGTTGGCCTATGCATTAGAACTCATTTAACTAAGTGATTCAGCTAGGGAGAGCACAATCAGAAATGCCGATGAACCATAAGAAAGTTTACTGAGCATGAACTGAACCTGTGATCTACCTCTCTTAAATTCATTGCCCTTTTAATGCACCAGATTCCAGTACAATGCTCCAAATGAAGATTTCTGCGAGTAAAATAAAGGCTGCCTTCCTGTTGGGCTCAGAGGGCACACTCTGCCTCTACATAAAGGAAACACTTGTACCCAGTGTTACAAGCTCATCCCTGCCTGGAAAGAAAGCATCCTCCCAGACAGAACTGTGCAGGAAACAGGATGCTCACCCACATGTGGGAACTGGAAAAATCCAACAAAATAAAAACCCAGGGAGTCTTCCCATCAGAAACAATACATTGCTTCCTAAGAGAAGCTTAAATTCACTGACAGACATGCATATTTATTTCTGAAGGAAAAAGTGGTGTGAAATAAAATGTTGATACTAAGACTACTTTCTTCAGTTCACTACTTCCAAGTTAGCACCTCTGTCCAGCAGCCCTCAGTTAAATGTACTGCTCAGCTAAATCCCAAGGTCCAAGACTTTTCCCTAGTTTTACATCCCATATGCCACTGCTGTGACCAGTCTTCCAGGAACATTATTATTACATGGTTAACACTAGAACTGAAAAAGTTCTAGCCATTATTAGAACATTAGTAACTACTAAAGACAATCATGCTGTAGATGTCTTAAAACATGCAGAACAACTTTAAAAGCTCAGCAAAACATCTTATAACAGCATCAGTGAAGTAAACACAATATCATGTACTCCTTGACCTGAGACAAACCTTAAATAAAAGGTTTAATTTAGATAAAGCTGTCAGGCTGAGACACTAAAAAAAGTAAAAAAAAAAAATTACTCCACAGCTGGTTGTAGAGTAAATGCCATAATTCTTAAGTCTTGACTAAAGCACCGCAAATAGAAGACTATGAGCAGTGAAGGGAGATGACCGTTATACATGCCAAAAGGATGTGAACATGCTAGTATACTATCTTTGGCAAAAAACAACACACACAAAATAGAGCTAAAACACTTAAATGGCTTCCAGAGCCATTAACCATATGGCAAATACACTGGCAACTAACATGTGCCTTGTCAGTGATGAAATACCAAGGGATGAAACAATGTTTTTCACATAGACATAAAACAATTCATCTGCACTGTAACAAATCTAACATTTATCTTGCTTCTAGAACAAAAAAAAAATGCAACAGAGGAACATACTGCAAAACAGATCCTGAGAATATCTTTGTAGGGAATTTCTGCCAAAATGGATGAGATGAGCATTTTTAAGTGCAACAAATAGGAACTAAGAATTATTACAAAAAGAAAACCAAAGGAAAGCTAGCTGCTCACTTGATGGTGAATCTTCAGTTTTTGTTGGATCACACAAGCCAGAGATTTCAAGTAATGTAATTTAAAAAGAAGCACATACTACATAAAATGAAGACCACTGAGTCTTTCTTGTTAAGTCCTCATGACAAGTTGGTAAGACTCAAATGTTGCTGCTGTGCAATAACTTTTGTTCATCCATTTTACTGTATTAAAAGCTCCTGAATTCAATCCTACTTTAGAGTAGGGCCACAGTCTTTAACTGCTAGCGGTAAAAGTCACAGGACTGAAAATTCACGTTTTCTCTGCATAATTTCCAGAACTGAACTTGTCAACTTCCCAAACCATCACCACTTTAAAACAGTTGCCTGTGGAGAGATGCTAGTAAAGCCCATGTACAGAGTTGGGATTATACTGTAGCACATGGGTAGGCATAATTTAAAAATCTAGAGCACCCTGAAGGTTCCTTGACAGGCAAACCCAACAGGTGTGGCCTTTAGCAAACACACTGCAGAAACTCTGCCCTCCTTCTCCCAAGCTATTCCAAGTGTTCAAATTACAATTTTTCACCTTGCATTAGAACTGTGATTAAATAATTTAAATCCCGTGATGCAGCTCAAATAGCTTCTTATAACAACTTACTGAGTGCTGGCATCTCACAGTTGCTATTTTCCTAAGAAATTATAGTCTCAGCACGTTAAGCATCATAAAGCTTGTCAAGGCCTCAGTTGGCAAAAGGATGTGTGCTTATTTTTGTGAAGATTATGGGTTTGTTTTAGGAAAAAAAAAAAAAAAAGTAAAAAAAAAAAAAAAAATTAAACTGAGTACCTCTTTTTTATTCTCTTTGCAAAAAGTGGTGAGCAGTTTCCCAAACAACCAGATCCAAAACTAGCAGCAGGCATACCTGGACCTCAGTCTGGGTCTTCCTTAATTCCTAAGATAAAGTTAGCCCAAGGTTCACTTACAGAAACATCACAAAGCTTCATTAAAAGGCAGCACCTTGCAGCATCAGCCCCGGGGGACAGATCAAGCTAGAAAACAATAGCTGGCAATTCTGTCCATTGCTTCATGCAGAAGAAACCACCTCATGCCAGTGTATTTGGCTTTTGCCTTAAACACTCGACGAGGCATCTGCCAGAAGATAAAAGAAGGTACTCTTCTACGGTTAAAAACATTTCTCCATGCCCTGACTCAATGTGTTGCTATGAACATTTATTCAGACCTGCCTCCTGTCATCCTCACATGTTCCACAGCTCTGAGTCCAGACTTGAACCCATAAACTCAGTGAGGAATGCAGTCCAGTTAGTCAAGAAGATATGTCCACTGCTTTCCACACATTCATTCTCAAATGTATTTAAATATGTATTTTGTCATATGCTCAAAAAGCATCACCCATTAATAGAAGCTATTAATCAAATTCAGATGATGACAAGGCTACAGATTCACAGGGAAGTTGAGGAAGGGAATGTCGGCATATGTAATGTACAGGATGAGAGACAGGAAAACAAGTAATACTCTGGGTTATTTTCACATTGGAAGCATGCTTCAACAAAGTCAGGGTCAAAGAGCACTGTAGTTAATTACTGGAAAGCACAGATTTTTGCTCATCCAAGTATAAAATAGAGGCCAAAGTTAGCATTTTGGATTAATAAAAGAGTAAGAGAATCTTTTCAAAAAATCCAAGAAGTTTTGTCCTTTTTTTGTTTTGTTTTCCCTTTTACAAGCCACTCGTGAAGCCATGTTTAGAGCACTGTGTTTAGTCCTGGGCATTTGGCCAGATGACATTCACAATCTCTCTGTCTCTTTTTTTTTTAGGAAAGCCCCTCAGAAAAAAAGTTTTCTGCCTTTAAGCCTGTATACATGTGATTTGTGGAGACATCTGTTAGCATGCCTCAGCGGAGGGAATCTGCAGAGCAAGAATCTGCAAGAATTTGTTCCTTAGTTTTTAAATGTCATACAAAATGATTCAGTGCTTTCAGACTCTTCAGAACTCAGGAAAACAACAATGGTTTACATGCAAAGCAGGACTTTTGATCTTCAGAAAAAAAAAACAACACAGGTAAAACGTCTTCCAAGAACTGTCATTTGTAAGGCTATCTTGGAAACCCTGTTCTAAGACAGGGAGGAAAAACACATCTACCTTGTTTTATCCTACCCCCTTTTGTTACACATCATCTCCACAGAGTAGAATCCTCCATATTTCAGCATCATTAACACTTTTCACACAATGTCTAAGTGGGTTCACCAATCCCAAATCACATATGATAACTAATTATCACAAAATACTATTATTCCTGCCAGAGGACTGGTAAGACTCCAATGACTACCTTTTGCAATTTCTACTCTATCATAGCAAAATCTTCATACTCCTCTTCCACACTCACACTGATGACAGAATCCCTACCAGCTTCAAAGAGAAAAGTATAGCACAAGCACAGTAATTTTTGACTGAAATGTTTAGAAGAGCATTTCTGAAAAAAATAAACAAACAAAAAAAAACCCCAAAAAGAAACAGACTGAACCTACTAAGAGAATGTGACTGCAGCTTCACATTTTCCTGCATGTAATTTCTCCCTGATGATCTCAAGGCAGAAAAAGCCCATTCAGGCATTCGAATGGGCTGCCCTGGGAAGTAGTGGATTCTCCATCCCTGGAGATATTTAAAAAGAGACTGGATGTGGCACTCAGTGCCATGGTCTAGTAACTACAGCGGTAGTGGATCAAGGCTTGGACTTCATGATCTCTGAGGTCCCTTCCAACCCAGACAATTCTATGATTCTATGAAAACAAAAGCAACAAAAATCCATACCTGCCTTATTGACCAGCTTTCTTTCAAAGAATTGCAGTAGAGAGATGACTGTTTTCACATAAATGCAAATCCTACTTAGACTGAATAGCAGACAAAAAAAATCCTCAAGTTCTAAGTTCTCTTTTGATATCCAACAAAAGGATATACTATCAGTCTTGCAACCACAAGACAATTAATTGTAGTGACTTTTCTTAGAGAACACATCTAAATCATTCTGCAAGCTTTCAATAAATGGTATGCAAAGAAAGAAAGAAAGAAACAAAAAATGGTCAGGAATACAGCTTTAGCCATCCTGCAAAATTCTCCATTTTCTTTAAATGGGCTAGGGATGGGTCTTACATACACTCAAAAGCTACACTGATAAGACGAAGCTCTTGGGGTCAATTCAACATTCACAACTGATAGCATAAATTCAGAAGCAACTCCCTTGAAGTTAACAGAGCAAGTATAAAACCCACTGCTAAGAGAGAACTACGCCCCTCTTTCTCCAGCTGAATGCCTTCACAAACAGCAGACTTCCCAAGCACCAAGAGGTTCTGGGAATGCTATGACGCATTATTCTGCTTTCTCTTTTGCCTGAAAACTTCAAGGCTGAAAAAAAGAAACAAAACAGTTTTAACACTTCTGTGCTTAAACATGGGCTGCTGCCCACACAAGGCTTCCACGCTACATGAACCTTTATCTCAGACTTGCCAACCACACCACCAGCTGGAAGAGCTGGTGGTTTTCAGGGCAGGAGGTCCTGTATGGAGAAGCCATGGGCTGACTCACCATGGTGCCTAGTAAGTGCTTCATCAGTGATCCAATGCTGCCCAACAAGAAGGCACAAAAAAGACTGTATGTACCTGTTTAGAATCATAGAATCATAGAATTAGCCGGGTTGGAAGGGACCTCAGAGATCAAGTCCAACCCTTGACCCACCGCTGCGGTTGCTAGACTATGGCACTGAGTGCCACATCCAGTCTCTTTTTAAATATCTCCAGGGAGGGAGAATCCACCACTTCCCTGGGCAGCCCACTCCAGTGCCTGATCACCCTCTCCGTAAAGAAATTCTTTCTAATATCCAACCTAAACCTCCCCTGGCACAACTTAAGACCATGCCCTCTTGTCTTGTTGAAAGTTGTCTGGGAAAAGAGACCAACCCCCACCTCGCTACAACCTCCTTTCAGGGAGTTGTAGAGAGTGATGAGGTCTCCCCTGAGCCTCCTCTTCTCCAGGCTGAACAGCCCCAGCTCCCTCAGCCTCGCTTCATAGGGTCTGTGCTCGAGTCCCTTCACCAGCTTGGTTGCCCTCCTTTGGACCTGCTCCAGGACCTCAATATCCTTCCTAAACTGAGGGGCCCAGAACTGGACACAGGACTCGAGATGTGGCCTCAGCAGGGCTGAGTACAGGGGAAGAATCACTTCTTTGGACCTGCTGGCGACGCTGTTCCTGATCCAGGCCAGGATGCCATTGGCCTTCTTGGCACCTGGGCACACTGCTGGCTCATGTTCAGCTTCCTGTCAATCCAGACTCCCAGGTCCCTCTCTGCCTGGCTGCTCTTCAACCACTCTGTCCCCAGCCTGGAGCTCCCCATGGGGTTGTTGTGGCCAAAGTGCAGGACCCAGCACTTGGCCGTGTTGAACCTCAACCTTTGTCTTGGTCCATCTAGAACGGGCCCTCCAAGCCAAATTAAAACACACTGGGTTACAGAATAGAATGTTTCTCCCCTGCAAGGGAAGCACCATGTGAGACCCGGACCAGAAGCGGGATCAGACCACTTCAGACTACAGCCAAGAATGCAAAGCGGTACCTGTCACCATTCCACAAACTCTGCTGCACCACACAGCAGCCAAGAGACAAAGAAAACTCTACATCCCCACCAGGCCCTTCTCCATGTCCTGCTCAAACCACAAATACTTGCACTCCTGAACAAATATGGTAGGCTGAATGCGTGTGCCTTAGGACTGGGTAACTGCAGGTGGTACACTCTCACAAAACTAATGACCCTAAGCAGGGTCATCCTACTCCAGGCCATAAGCACCATAAATGCTGAGACATGGGGGTGACATTTTTTCCATCTCTCTGTAACCTGCTCCCTAAGCAGATGTGGGATTACTGTTTCACATTGTGTTCTGCTGTAGCAGTTCATTTGTAAGGAATAATTTTCAGTGTTCTAAACTAAGACATATTGGAAATTAGAGCCTCATCCATACAATTCCTGCTACATCACTCCTGTGTTTGGTTAAACAATGACTCAATTTAACAGAGTGCCAAGTACTGTTACACTTCCATCCCCCCTCCCAGTACACACCACCAATTGAATAATGAGTTACTGGAACAAAATAAATGGCTTAACTGGCAACACTTGACTGCTTAGTGTTCTCCCAAGCAGCTCTTAAGTGAGGAATTTTAGAGCTTTTTTTATTTGGAAGATATATCTTGATAAACCTCCAATTACAGATCAGAGGTACATAAACCTCTTGCTTTTGAGATCTGTATGATATGTTCAGTATTCAGTCACAGGTAAATCCTGCACAGCCACCGAGCCTGCCATATACATTACCTCAAAATCAGTTTTCTGCATTGCTTGAAGTCACATCTGTCAGGTAAGACTATGACTTTGCTGCTGATCCCCATTCAGCTGACGATCCATGCAGATTCTCAGTGGTCCCACAGGGCTAATAAGCTGTGACTAGGGTTTGGTAATGTGCATTAAGAAAAGGACAGGGAACAGCTACTTCACATAATATTCTATCAATTCACCCCTGCTGATGGGAGATGAATTACATTACTTATAACTAGGATGTGACATCTACATTGTTCTAGTTGATAAGAGCAGCTCTTAACTGCTATATTGACAGCACTGTTCTGCCCTTTATTTTTTTTGTCCAAGCAGCAGCTGCTTTGTGAAAAACTCCGGAGTTTCTAAGGCACTGAATGAATAGCATGGTGACTATGTCCCATCTATCTTTAGAAACAATCAAAACACACCCCTGAGCCTTAAGTACAAGAGCGAGTGAACTACAGACATACTTAAGAGCAACAGGAGCCCACTTCAACTTTCCTGATCCTGTTAGCCACACACCAAAACCCTGACACAGCTGTTCACACACTGTAAGCTTAAGGAAGCTTAGAAGGGAAACACTGGAGCAGCTTTTCACACAGAGACCATGACCACACCTTCCAGTGAGGCCTCAGAGCCAGAGCAAAGGACTCACAGTTGTCTGGGAATGCAAAGTGTGACAGAACAATCCACCCGAGTTAACCACACGACACCCCCCCAAGTACACCTCCCTCCAGCCCCGCCGGGACAAGAGGCAGCACAGCCCGATACCATCCATGTAGCCCAGCCCTGAAACAAGGGAATTTGAACTTCTCAAAGAAAAAAAAAAAAAAAAAAATGAATAACAAAGATTCTGCATTCCTGAGTTTGTATTTTGTTCGGCACAAAAGTTTCTCAAGCCATCAGAAACTTTGCAAACCACCTTAAATCCTGAAGCTTAACAGATCCAATTTCTCAGCACAGCCTTAGCCCAAAAGAAAAACTACACTACAGCTACTGTACAACCAAGTCTTGAAAGACTGACCTGCCAGGGATACCTTACCCTGGAAGGCCATTACCAACAGTACTGTTGGATCCCAAACCACGCAATGGGCAATACCAAACAAAAAATTCAAGTGTTTACACACTTACCATTTATAAACAGACCCGAATCTACAGAAACCCCTTGAAGAGAAAAAAAAAACAGACTCCAAATCTCTTTCACAGGTGCATTCCTAGCAAAAGCTGTTCTGCCATCATATTCTTGATAATTATTACTTAAATTTGTTCTTAATTAACACAAGGAACGAGGCAGTGAATTGAATAGAAATCCTCTCAATGTAATTAAATGTATCCTAGGATTACATAAGGTAAAATACATGGAACCGTCCCATATAACCATCTTCTGACTAGCAGCACAATTCCCTTTTATAGTTGTGTGACTCACAGACAACTCCACTTACCATAGTGTTCCCACTCACCAAATTAAATGTTCAGACCCCAAGTAAGCTATTAACAATTAATTATTTTTAGAACTAAACAGATCCAAAACAAAAGAAACAGCAAAGATCTGACCTGAAGAAAGCAAGAGGTTGGCTCTACAGCTATACTGGCACATTTTATCCCAGCAAAAACCAAAATTACTCACAGAGAGCAGACAGCATGGAACTGCAGCCAGGTACCAGAACTCCAGTACCTGTCCCGCAGCCCCCACAGTCTGCGGTTGGGCAGACACACAACCAGCACCCACAGCTCTCCAGGTCCTCAGCTGCTCCCTATGAGCACCTCCTGACGACTCTTGCAAGCACTGCCCTGGGTGTCTGCAGAGGAATATCAGGTGGAAACCAGTATTTGCTCTATCTTCAGCAACACAGCTGCATTGGCAAAGGCACATAACACGTTCCTTAGTGAAAACGGTTTAAGAGTTTCATTAGCATATTAAACAACCGAGAGCTGAATAGCTCGGAAGGGTAAGACAAAGGAATCAAGCTATCAGAGAAGCACACCTTCTGCTTGTCTACCTCTATCAAATCAGACCTGTATGATCTAAAAAAAAAAAAAAAAACCAAAACACTTTACCATAAAGTTTATACGGAAATATTCAGAAAATTTATACCTCCGTCTGCCAGTCCCCAGAACTCCTGTTCCCCTCAGGAAAAATATGCAGATACCCAGACTGAGGAGCTCCTCGTTAGCCAGCCCGCACCGAACGGCTCCTTCCGAGCCGGCACGGCCCAGTTACATAGGAGGGCAGGGTACCGGGAGGGAGGGAATCACGTTACGGCGAGGGTCTCCGGTCGGGCAGCGGCCCCGAGGCCGGTGCTGAGGCCTGGCGGCTGCGGAGCGACAACCCGGAGGGCACGGGCCCGGCGATACCTCACCCGGGAACTGCCAGGGGCGCCAAGGCCAACCCGGCCTCTCTGGGACGCGGCCAGAGGAGACGCTCCAGCAGGGGCGAAGAAGAGAGCACCGGCCACCAGCCGGCTCCTCACCTGCATCCAGGAGGGGGGGACAACGCTGCTTCCCGGCGCCAGCAGCCGCCAGGGCCCGACTGCCCCAGGCCCACTCCGCAGCCCCGCGGCACGTTTTCGGGGCGGTGATTTCAAAGTGCCGCTACAGCCTCGTCACTTCTGGCTCCTCTACTCGGCCCCAGGCCCGGCCGCGCCGCTCAGTCCGCGCCTCAGTCCGCGCCTCAGTCCGCGCCTCAGTCCGCGCCTCAGTCCGCGCCTCAGTCCGCNGCCCCGGCTTTGTGCCCACTGCTCCGCTGGGCGGGGCCGCCCCTGCCTTCAGTCGCAGCCGGCTCGCCCCGCCGTGGCAGGCGCTTGCGCTATGCTCCGGCTGCCAGGCTCGGCCTGCAGCGGCCTTCGCAGGTCCTCTGCGGTTTTCGTCGGGAGATCTTTGCGGGGCCGGGAGGCGGTGCGGAGGGAAGGAGCTGCCCGGCGCTGCTGGGGGAAGAGCCGGCAACGGCGGGAGGGACAACCCGAGGGCGAGTGATCCAGGGGCCCTGGCGGGGGCCGGGCACGGCCGTGTCTTCTCCGACCGGCGACCCAGGAGGACCCTGCACTGCGCCGTCTCGCCGTACGCATTGCGGGGGAGGAGGTTTGGAGACCGAGCAATGCCCAGCCCAGTCAGGCCTGTCACCTTCTTGCGGGAACGGGGTTCCCCTCATACACCGCCTCGTTTTGGCAGCTGCAGAATCGGTCCCGTTGCCTGCTTACACTGACTTGGGCTAACGACCTAGAGATAATAAACTGCAGCATTGGGGGCGTTTGGACACGCGCATTGCACAGTTCGTTCTGAGATCGTAATGCTCCGTGTTTCATGAGTTTATTAGGCTTATCTGTGCACGTCACTTAAATAACACAAGTGGGAGTGAGATTCTCCTTCCTGTCTGGAAGCTGCTTTCCTTATACACAGTGTACTCATTAAAATGCCAGTAACCACACTGGAGACAGCAGCTGACATGGCGACCACCATTAGGACCATACTCAATGACAGCAGTGGGAAAATGTACTGAAAGAAGGTACAGCAATTCCAAAATTCACATCTTTAATATGAAAGGTGAATGCCTACCTAGCTCTGAGGAAGTAGGACAAAGCAATGCTGTATTATTTACAAGGTGTTGATACTAATTAGTCCAGTTTCAGTGAAAGTGGCCATTAGTCTTCAGGCATAAGAGACCTGGTTGGCTCATGGATGCAACCACTTAATGAATCTGACCAGCTTCTGTTGCTGGAGCTTTCATGTAAGCTATAGCTGTCCTTTGACGGCGGTGTGAAATTTTTCTCGTGAATTGGTGGCAAGTGAAGGAATCCTGCTTGCTGATAGTCAGGGGCCACTGAAACCTTCCTGCTCCAGCTGCCATGCATACCACACAGAACCTTAGTATTAAGCAGCATTTTTCACAAGGCATACTGTGATTGGCTTTTTAGCCCTGCTATCTCTGGAAGCTGGTGTTTATTCGTGTAGCCTAGTAGATGGTACTGAAGGGCAGTCTTGCAGTGCTTGGCTTGACATAGCTGTCAGAGCCTCTTACAGAGAGGGGGGGGGAGGCACCATTGCCCCCCCAGAAGCATTTGGGAGCAGTTTAGCAAGGTGCCTGCCAGCCACAAAGGAAACCAAGAGGAAACAAGAGGCAGTAAATGAGAGAGGCATGTTAGGACATAGCCAGCCCTGCCAGACTGGAGCAGAACTGAGCTCCAAGGGCTGGAGAAAATTTACTGGAAAAGACTTTGCCACATAAAGCCTTCCAAGTGACCTGAGATATAAGTTTCAGGGCTTGTTTCTTATTTATACCTGATTGAGATCCCCCTCAATCCAGCTGTAAACATAGGCTGGGCATGATTTCCTATATATATAGTACGTCTGCAGAAAAGCAGATTTTTCCAAGCCCTGAATGGCTGAGCTATCTTTGTCATCACATAGGCATGGGGCAGAGAGCAATGTGTCTGCAGGAGGCTTTAAGCATTGGTGGGATGTCCTAGACGACTTGACTAGTCCAGACAAGAAATGGCACTTAATCTCCCCAAGCTATTGCATTGCTGGTGCTACACACCCCAGTGAGGTGAGGGAAACTTCCCCATGTATTTGGTTATGAATGGGTCTGGGCAGTACTTAAGCTCTAAAAATCAAAACACCTGTTTCTTATTTCCATTGCAAATACAGAGGAAAACAGAGTCCCTGCAAGCCTCCCTATCTTGAGTGGATGCTGAGGGGATAGCAAACAGACTTGCTTATGTGTTGGCACATCCTGGAAACTGCAGCAAGGAGCAGCAGTTTATTATTCTACTACTACATTTTTATATTAATTCTTATACTAGTAATTCCTTCACTAGACTCTCTCCTGGTAGCAAAGATTCCTGCATCAAGAGACTTTTCCACTAGCTCCGATACTAGAAGCCTGCCACATCACCAGCACTCTGCAGGAGGGAGAAGACAAACTGCAGGACTATTTTCAGAGAAAAAGCAGATGAGTCCCTGGGACCTCTCCCGTCTGCGGTGAGGACGCTGCTGCTGCACCACAAGCAGACCTGTGCAGCTTCCCAGCCATGGAGGTGCCCCCACCCCAGCCTTCCAGAGCCTGGTCCTGTTCACCAATGACGTCAGAGTGATCTTTTCTCACCTTAAAACATGATGTATCAGTTTATAGCATGTGACAGCAATTACCTGTGTACATTGAAAATCTTATCCCTTGGTAGTATTGTGCATAGCACACTTTGGGCTTTAAGTCAGATTTCTTGTTCTGATTTGCAGAACAGCACTGGCACTTAACTGTGTTTTATAACAAAGAAGAATCAAACTGCATGAAAAAGGCATAGCAAATACTGCTTATAAGCAAAACAGACCTAGTTTTTTTGTTTAGTTTTCCTAAGGACTTTTTCATACAGTGAGCAGAGGGGACATACATACATGGAAAGAAAAAACAACACCAAAAAATCCCACAAACCAACAAAAACACATAGATCTGAGCCAACTAGTTTTTCTGCAGGCTGTAGCTAGGGTAGTACTGGGGTCCTGAGCTCTTCTGGGCTCAGGCATGACCTATCGTGGTGAGGCAGAATTTCTTCTTGTTCCACCTCTTCCTTTTCCAGATCCAGAGGATATTCCATCTTCATCAAAATTTCAGGATTCACTAGCGCTGAGGTAGACAGATATCCTTATACTGTAAGCATTTAAGGTTGATAGCAAAGGACAGGAATCAAGTTGTTCATAACTATTAGTAACTACAGCTATGGGAAGAAAATTCTCTTTATTATTTTATGGTGCTGTGCTCTTAAGTTCAATTCTCTGAGTCTTGTGCCAAGCGATCTGGTCAGCAGCTTTTCAACATTCCCCCACATCAACTTGGATTTCGATGGTGGGGTTCTGATGAAAGACCCAACAGCAGCTCCTTTCACGTGTTCCTGACAGCCAGGAAAGTAACAATTGGAAATGCTGCAAAACTGCATTTCCAGCTCAGTAGAACTTTTTACCTCATTCTCTTTGGGTTTTGGTGTTTTTTTGGTTTTTTTTTGGTTGGTTGATTCGTTTGGGTTTTTTTTAATCCTGTAAAGGGATGTGGGAACACTTTGCCATCCCAGCTCTCAAAAAGCCTGTGAGAAGCCCAAGTTTCTCAGAAAGCTTTTGCAGAGTGCAGAGCAAGAGCAACCCTGAAGCACCACGCATGTTCTGACCACCATGAAGGAAGATGCGAGGGCCATGGCACCTGATCCCAACATCTCACCAGCAGCCCTGTTAGACTGGGGAGCAAGAAGGGAAGACACAACAATGAGCCTCCAGCTGCCAACGAGAGCTCATTACAGCTGCATATGTGCCAAAAGCTAATCCTTTCTCTAGAGCCTGAGCCGAAGTGACATGGGAGTAGTGATGAGATCTCTGTCCAGGGAGAGACGACTGCCAGACACTAGCTGTGAGTAATCCTGAAGAACTTGGGAAGAATCAGATATCTTGAGATCACGCTTCTGAATGCATCTCTTCTCTCATGTGACACTGTGTGAGGAGAAGAGAAGGGAAGGGGCGGTAAACCCAGTATTTCGGTAATCGCTTCCTCACTTGACCTGTATCCAGAATCACAGCTGAAGCACAGTGACTTGAGCTGACTCAAATGTGGACATCAGTTTTAAAGAGCTTGGAAGCTCCTGAGTAAATCAGCCTCTGCTTTCATGATGGTGGCTGTGGTTCAGCAAATCAGAACATGCTCTCATCAGCTTCCAAAATACACAAGCTGGCATTTCCAGTCCTTCTCTCACCAACTGTCTTAACTTGCAGGACAGTAATGATTGAGTCATCCTTTCATTTTTACAACACTACTGAAGAAGAAAAAAGAAGGAAAAAGAGTGTTTGTAGTCTGTCCATAAAATTGTTTGCTAAAGTCAACTGTGCTTGAAATCTCCATTCACAAGTGATATGCACCATACCCATCTGCTGGAAAACAGATCCCCACTGTTTTCAACTGTGATCAACCAATTATTTGTCACCTCAGCATGATATTTTAACTGTGCTATTTGACTAGACCCAACAAAAGCGTAATTACTAATGTAACTTCTGCATCTTAATGCCATTAACACCTACCCACCTGCCTTTTTGTGCCCACAGGCAATGCCATGCTAAGGTGGCAGCAGCAGTTGCTTTATTATCTCTTGGCAGCCAAACCAAACTACTGCAAACTTGCAGAAGAATCAGGCATTCCCTTTGCTGAGGTAGCACAAGACTGCCATTATTCAAAAGGAGGGGGAAAATGCCTTTAGCTCCATTAAAAAAGCTGTCTTTATTAGTTGAAATATTCCCATTACCCAGTGGGCTTTTAAGCTATAGTCAAGTATTTTGCCTTCACTTTGGAGCTCCCTGTAAAAACAGCTAAGTCCTACAAGGCCAATAACCTGAGGATAAGCTCCTAGCATAACTGCCACAGAAGTGGGCAGAAGCTGGCTGGTGTAGAAGATGGTGTGCAGCCTTCGAGTTTTAAGGATCACCTGAGACTGATCTGAGAGTTAAAGCCCTTGCTCTTCTCCAGTGGGGATCAAATTAATATGTGTAGAACAAGAAATCTCATTACAGTGATAATCAACATTGGTCTAAAGTTCCACTAAATATTGTAACCATTCCACAGAAAGGCCAAGCTTAATGAAATGAAATGGTAGGAAGCAAGAGGACAAGACAGTACCTAAAATCTAATATATGGGAGTCCATGTTCATAAGTAGTTATAGCCATAGACCTCCACCAGACCCAGTGGATTGCACCTACCTATATTTGGTGCTTAACCCTCACTTTGGAGAGAGCTGTGACAGCCAGGATTGAGGACAGAGCTGCAACCAGGCCAGGTTCTTGAGATGTTTTCAGCTAATGCAGACGTGTTCTACAGGCAGCCTGGACAGAACAGGAGGATCTCCATACCAGTTAAGTAGCTTTTTGAATAAAGATGCCAAGATCTGGCCAGTTAGGTTCAGTGTTTTAATCTGCTAAATGTATCACTGCTCTATACACAACCACAGTGGAGTCATTCAGTAGTTGAAGATTAGAGAGACCACTGATAATCCCTGCTGTGCTGCACAGCTGAAAGGGCTCAAGTGGATTTATGGTGGAAATAAGGTATATACAGAAACTCATTATTTTCCAGTTGAGACATAAGTATGCCTTAATATCTGACACAGAGCATACTCTGAATGAGCAAATCCCAACAGGCCTAATGCATACCTGATGAACCAGTTATCAATATTCAATCCAGCAAGCTCTGTCACTAAGGATGGATAACATTCCTGTTTTAAGGCAGTTTTAAGTCTATATGCCCTAGATGGCATTGCTCTGCAACATTAGAAAATTCACTTTCAAAATCCAAGCTCCCACTGCAGTCAGCGCAAAAGAATTTCAGGCAGGGCAAGTGTTGATTTTAGTTCACACAGACAAAGATAATAGCAGAGTTTTCTTTTCAACATTACTTGTTTGAGACATTTCCACTGCAGCTGATACATTAATTATGCCACTTTTTTTTTCATTCATTCTTTAAAGGCTCATTTGTAACATCTTGTGTAAGCAGTTGCTCACTGCAACTGGTGTAAAGTGGTTTCATTGCACCTGTTCTCTCCAGACAGTGTTATTTAACTGTTTTTGTTTATTCTTTGCTACTCTTCTCTATCAATTTGCTTGGCACTGTGAAGAAGGCTCACACCAGCTACAGAGCGCTGTTTGTTTCCAAGAGTCAGAGGTTGAAGAGAAGCCTCCTCCTCTCTGTGAGCTGCTGCCCAGTTGAAGCAGCTGGAGGGGAAGTGGGCAGATGCTGGGTCATGCTAGGAGAGCCAATTGCCATTACAGCAGGCAGGAAAAACAGAGACAAAAATCAACATACCTGTGGTTTGTCCCAAATCCCATACCCATGTACTTCCCTTTCATAGGCACAGCCAGTTGTTGCCTTTGCTTCAGGATCTTTCTAGAAAGCATGATGTGCTGTGAGTACCCCTGTGCATCGACCTTCTGATGTCAAGGGTTAGGAGCTGCAGTTTCAAGGAGCTGTGCTGCCCAAGAAAGGGTTTTAGCAACTGAAAGCCCTGACCATTAGGCACTTGTTCTCCAGCGTGCAGTTAACACATCTGGGCACCCCACACCAGGATGGGGAGAAGCCTCAGGTGGGCAGCCAGGCCACCGAGCTGGGAGATGCCGGTAGCAGCTGCAGCTCCAGCACTGTGAGAGAGTCTGGAAATGCCTCAGCCTTTCTGGGATGGGTCATCCCATCACTGCTCTTGGGAGGTGACTCTGATGTGTCCAGCTCTGTAAGCACATGGTCCTTCTGCTGCCTGTGTCCTGGGAGGCTGTGGCACAAAAAGCCTAAAAACCATTTTGGGTGGAGGCTTGTCTCCAAGCTCTTACTCTTTTGCTGTGTTACCAGACAGGAAGGCAAGTGCTGGAATTCCTCGGGCAAGAGGTAACAGTCCTGGTTCCTCAGATGCTGCAGTTTTGACCACTGGAGGTGAAAGCAGGCTGAGGGAGCTGAGTGTGGTGATGTTTTTTCTTTGGTTTTAGGAATGATGTCTTGGAAGGAAGATTAGACTGGTGCCTGGTACAGGTTAGTGTATGTATGTAGAACAGAATTTATGCTGCGGTAAAAAGGGAAGGAAAGATCACTCTAAAAACCCGCATCTTGGAGCTTTTTGGGTTGGTTTTTTGTTGTTTTTTGGGGTTGGTTTGTTTTTTGTTTTGGTTTGTTTTGGTTGGTTGAGGGGCTTTTTTTTTGGTTGTTTTTTTTAAGAAGTTATTCCAAAGATTAAAACAAAGAAGAAAAGACATTTCCCTCAGCAGCAGGGAGATTAAATAACCAGTCCTCTTGCAAACATGATTTCGGGATGACTGAAGACTTTTGAGTTTATAATCAGAGGATGTTATCCTGAAAAGAGAAGCAGATGCAGTTTTTGTTCAAGAAGCCAAGATTATAACAAGCAGGTCAAAATCAATCAGGCAGAGCCTGGAAAGAGACTGTTACCTGCAACTTAGAAAGAAAAGATCTCCCATCTCTGGAAGTGGTATTTCAACGCAAACAGCTTTCAGTGTGGAAAAGACACAAATCGGGCCTCTGAAAGGCAAGCTACAAGTAATCTCCACAAGGAAAATAAATAGGATTTGTGCTTCAGTTTTGCATCTTAATAATGGATAAACATGTACAAGTGGGAGAGGAGGGTTAGTTTGCTTTTCACTAGTTTGTACTCCTGCTCTGATGCTTCATTTTTGGGGGGTTCTGCACTAAAAATTCACGTTTGCCTAAGAAGGGTTTGCGATGGCTGAAGACTAACTACAATGACAACACAGCAACAGCTACTACAAAAGCAAAAGTGAATACATTAACATGAAATACATACTCTTCAATAGCCCCTCCAGCAAAAGCACTTTGGCTTGCCTTAACACTCTAATTTTCCTAACTTTAGTGAAAGCAGACAGAAATTCTATTACTCCCCTTGACCTATGAAAACCAATTTCTAACTTTCCAGGCTGTAAGTTATACAAAATTTTTCTGAAGTGAAGTAATCATAAGGCTAAATAAAAAAAAGATGCATATTTGGCATATCACCTTGGCAGGGGGTTGGGAGTGAGAGTATTTTCAGAGTCCAACAGCCACTTGAAACAGCTCCAAATTGTGATGAAAAGCAAGATTATGTTTGAACTAGAAAACTAGTAATGGGAAAGTCTCTACAGAGATAAAGCATCCAAATGGATTCCAACATAACTTTGGGACTGCCAGCACACAGAGTGGGAAAGCAAGCAACTGAACCAATAGAAAATATTTTCAAGACAACTGCTGGGCTTGCACTAACGAAATACATTTTCTGCATTAATATCAAAGGCTGAGCCTTATCCCTGTACTCATGGACAGAGACATGGGACCAGCATGCGTGGTTTCTGTAATGCATGACTCTTCTGCACCTGGAAATAGCTGCAGATGTGTAAATAAATAACCTCATCTGCCTAAGACATACCACTGCTTCTTGTGGACAGGGTGGGTAGGTCAGAAGAAAGATAATTTTGGCAGTGGCTGTTACAAAGATGTACACAAAGGTATTTTAGGTGAGGTACCCAGTCCCAATTACATGCCTTTCCATTCAAGGATCTCAAGCCCTTAATGGGAGGGGAGGTCAGCTGAAGAGTCCCAATATTCTTGTGCCAGGAGGTAGAAGCAAGGAGAGTCTAGTCACCAAGGCAGGTTCAGTATTAGAAGGGAAAACTGCAGTCTGCTCAGATGGTGCAGAGCATAAAAGCAGAAGTGTTTTACTACTCTACAAGAATCCTTTCCAAGAAGCCTTTACCACAGGCTTTCTGCAGCTTTCCATAACGGAACCTGGCTGCATCAGAATCATCATAACAGCACCTCTGCCTCATTATTATTCCAAGCATTACTCAAAATACTGCTTCATAATTACTATTACTCCAGGAGTAACTTTGGAGGGAAAGAACCATGGCTATCAATGGCTGAATACAGGCAAGGATCCTTCCTGCTGGGAGAGAAACAACTCCCACCACCCTTTGTCTGGAAGAGAGTAACTACCTTCACTGCAGCAGTTTCAGATCCATGTTGTTGTGACACAGCAGAACTTGACCCTTTAATAGGAAACAAAATTGCCCCAGTGTCTGTTTCTGTTTGGACTCCCACATGAGCAGCTTACTTATACAGGAACCACTGAGGTGCAAACACCTCTACAGGAACCACTGAGGTGCACACACCTCTACAGCAAATACACATGAAGTGGCACAGGAAATACAAAATACAAAAACTCTCTTTTCTTCTTCCTTCACTCCCTAACTCAATGCTCAGGTCAGACGAGTGGTACAAAGACACTCAGTGGAACAAAGCGTTCTCAGAAACATGCCAAATGTGGGATTGTGACTGGCAGGGGTGCTCTACTCCTATGTCCAAGCACACCCTAAAGCATTAAGTTAGTACAAAGAGAGGATATTTTTATTGATAAACATTATATTGTCTTAGTGTAGATGTCTGACACATTATTAAATCAAATTACAAAACATTTAAAGTAATTCATTCTAATAAAACTTTTTGATATTCCATAGACAATAGTGCTGTGAATTTTGTTTATAGTGTAACACATTAAAAACACTGAAATACAAGTTTCAATTTCATAGGTTACCAGCAGAGAAAAATGCATGCTTTCATTTGTTAAATTTGTAACTTACACAGGCAAGTGGAACAGCTATGCACAGAAGACTATTCTACAACAACTTGTAAAACAAACATAGAGAAAGACTGACCTTTTAATACTTGTACAAGAATGACAAAACCATTGTAACTCATTTCAAAAGGTAACAAATGCTTTGTCTGTGGCTCCACCATTTTAACACTTCTAAGATGACTTAATAAAAAGCTCTTTTGAGTAGAATGGTATTACCAATAACCACCAATTATTTTGTTTTCTGGCTGGCTGTAAATGAGCATACACTATTTGTGCATTTGCACTCAGTTCAACCTACATTTTCTTCCTTATGTTTAGAAGCATCACAGAATCTTCCAAAAGAAAAGGAACACAGACAGTGCCATTTGATCTCAAATCAAACAAAAGGTGTTCATATCAGTCACTTCTTGCTGTGCTTCCTGCAGCTCTGATGCCATAAACTGCACTATCAAGTAGAAAACTCACCATGCAAATAACTCAGAGAAGTCTGTACGGTTCCATCGCCCTCTGCTTCAGAACAAGACATAGCAGGGATTGCACTTAGCAGTCTAAGAATTTAGTCATGGTACAAAAACAAGTTTGCCATCATAGCTCCAGGAAACAATCAGATCCTGGAAAAGCCAACCCAAGGATTTAAACACCCCCCCCAGCTGCAGGCACTGGGTCCCTCCCTGCGTTGTCTTGGTGGTGCAGAGCTGACCATGTGGTGCAGACCAAGGCTGGATCTGACAGGGCTGATGTGGTGAGGGATGGTGCCATGTGAATACAACAGTTTGGTCTGGACTCTGAGAAGGGCTGCAAAGTGCTAGAGGTGGCCCCATGTGCAAAGTGACCAGCTTTCCTCACAGCATCTGACTCTTACCTGCAAACTCACCTTGGGCCACCAGCGGGCAAAGCTTGTGCAAAGAGAAGAAAAACCAAGAGAAGTTTCTCAAGAGAACCTGCACCCAATAGCACCCATTGCCCTGGAGCTCCAAGCAAGAGCCCAACACTTCTGAGAATTCAACTATGTTTTGGGTTTTTTTTTAGTATACAAATGGGAACTATCATAAGTACTGAGGTTAACGAGGGCCTGGTCCAAAAATATCCTAGAATAGCCCAGGGAGGAGGAGGAGGCGTGGGAAAGGGCAGTGACCCCTGAAACATGTGCATCATAGCCGAGGATTAAGGGGTCTGTCAGCTCACTGTTTTGGTCTAGTGAAATCCTGCTTCATCAGTGCATGAACCCCACTGCCACACTTGTGGTGGGGCTGCAGGCAGGAGTGAACGTCACCCTGTGGGGCTGCTTGCCACACACCCATGGTCAGAGGAGCACCTCCTGCATGTCCCCGCTGGCTGAAGCTTTGGCAGATGCACTGGCAACAGGAACACCTGAACCACAGACAAGTCCCTACCAAGGGATTTCAGATTGCAGATGACTTAGACAGACAGCCAAAAAACCCCCACAATATCCCCAAACAAATATCTTCCTCTTTTTGTTTCAGCCTTGAAACAAACTTCAGTGCGAGGATGATGTAATCATTCATTCCTGTAGCCATCTCTTACAAACATTGCCTGCACAAAGGGACTTGTAATGATGCTCAGCTTTACAAGGACAGACATTGAAGCCAATCTAACTGTTCCTCAAAGGAACAGTAAGTAAAATTTCTCCTTAAATCTTCAGAGAACAGCAGTATTCAATGCACACCAGCTCTCCTCTCAGGTACACAGATTGCTGTTAGCACATTCATGCAACCACCTATGGAACAGATAAAATACAAACAAGCCAGAGACATTGTTTTTGGTGTATCTCTCCTTATCTCCCTGATAAAGGCAAGCAGCATTTCTCACCAGGAGCAATCCCTTTCATCAGGAGGGCAAGAGCCTCCATGCAAATGCAACCCCTGCAAAACTCGTCACGAGCCTAATTACACAATCATCTGCTTTCTGTGATGCTGCAATACTCTCATTTGCTCTTGCTCCTCATGGTGGCTGAATAATACAGAGTCATAGTTTGTGTCCTTTGCTTTTGTCATCCATTAAAAAAAAACAAACTCCCTAAGAACCAAGTTATTCCACAAACATCTTGCTTTGGCTTTTTTGCAAGAACTTGCTGTAGTTCAAGTTCTGTGCTTGCTCATTTGATCTAAGAATTGTGCAATTTCACAAAAGAATTTTGAGACACAGAAATATATGTTACAACAGAGGTTGACTCACTAGTGAGAAGTACTGAAAGAAAAGGTTTCTGAGAGTCCTGGATGAACAACTCAGGTGAGTTGTACTCTGCTTGACAGAATGTGGAAACTCACTTTATGCAAAAAATAAAGCAAACTTTTTATCAAAGACTGATGCAGTCCTTCATCCATTCAGCCTTTATCTTCCTTTTTTTTTTCTGTTCTGAGAAATCCCCAAGTCCTTATGTGCTAATGAAACACAGGCTTCCATTTTTCCCCCCCAACAGTGTCTGTAAAATGATTTCATCCTTGCTCTTGGACTTCCCTATGAGAAGTCCTACTGCTGTTCACACCCATAGCAATGATGTGATAACATTCTTCTACAACAGAGATCTATATTTGTGAGTGGTGGTACCATTTTTACTGCAGGACTTAAAGGTGCAGATCCTTGTCTGCTGTGAAACATATCCATCCTGTCATAAAGCCAGGACAACAAATGTCAGTTTCACCCAAGCATTTGCTAGCGCATGACATCCATTTTAAGGAGAGTTCTTCACATTTAACCAGAGCCATTTACTTCTACTGAGAGCAGGGCAAAACCAAGCAAAAGAAGATTACTCCCTTACTAAAAGAAGGTTGCTAAAAAAAATAAAAAACCCAATATGTTGGTATCCTATGAAGCATGAGTTTCAATTATTGCAAACACCTACTTCTGACAGTGATATTATAGAGTGCAATGTGTATTTGCTATTTATATACTTATACTCTTATAGATCAAGAGTTGAGCACTGCAGAAGCATCTTTGGGTCTCTCAGTGTTCCTTAGCTTCTCTACTAATACAAGCTACAGGAAGCACCCAAGAAGGTCTCAGAACTTTCTGTGGCCACTCTAAAGGACACTTTTAATGGCTGATCTGCTTGGTTCCTGATTTAGGAAAACCTGGCCTTAGCTTTAGGTGAGGACTGAAATTAGGTTCCTAAATCTTCTGCCAGGATGGGGAAATGTTTTCCTGAATCGGTGGCTCAGTTCTTCTGTATGATAAATAAATAAATAAAATGTATAAATACTTTAGCACTGAATTTCCTGACCTCCTCAATGTCTCACACATGCTCTTGTTTTTCAAAGCCATCACTATGTTCACAAAATTCAACTGAAATTTCAAATTACTTTCAAATTACTAAAAATAGTTACAATTAGTAATTCTGATGTACAACAATAAGCTGTTTAAGCTTGTGACCTGCTGTACTATAGATATACAACAGCCATGCACCACTACACCTTGCTAATACAATGTGGAAACAAAAAAAAACAACTAGTATCCACCTCTTCCATTTATTAATAGGTGTGTCTAAGACCATCTTAAATACTGATACAATTAGCATCTTAGGAGCTGCCATGATAGGTTTTATTCCTATGCAGATGGCAGCTGCCTACCACAGGGATTAATTCTAACAACAAAACATACAACATAAAGTGTGTGCATATGTGTGTGTATATAGATACGTTGTTTGAACATCAATCTATGTTGTTTATACATTTCAAACAAATAATGCTAGAAATCTGCCAATTAATTATATGAATTTATGACTGAATCCTTCAGTGAAGCTACTATAGGATAGCACAACCTGGCCTCATAAAGCATAAAAGGCCCACATCAAATATACAATCGCTTATGTTTATTATGTAATGAGTACCTTTAACCAGAACTGAGCAGGGTTGTAACTGTTTCATTCATTTTGAGGCCACTGAAGACATGAAGTACCATGATATGTGCAAACTGCCCTCTGAACAGTCTTTGAAAAGACATCCTGCAAAGTCTCCCTGTGCGCTGTGTAAAGACTGGCTATTTCAAGGGTTTGGGACATTTTAAAGGCAGACAGTAAACTGGCACTGTTTTGGAGTCATGTTGTCTGAGGCTGGTGTGCCATACAAAGATTTCCTTGCATTTTCTCCCATCAGTTTACTGTATCAAAACCTATATCCCATTTCTGCTATCTCAGCAGGTGAATTCTCCTCCCAAAACAGCTGTTTCCTAGAAGCAACTGTCCACCCACGAGCTCCAACAAGCTCCCCTTGTTCTGCCACTGGTCAGTGTGCACTCACAGGTGCTGCTCTGCCAGATGGGTGGTCAGCTTCAGCAAAGGGATACAGGTGTTTGCTGCAGGGGGGGACAAGGGTCACCACCTTGTTACCTGGCACAGCTGCAGCTGGAACACATCTGTCTACACACGTGTCCTTGATTGTGGGGCGGGGGGTGCACTCTGTGCTTGTAGGTGGTGTGAGGAAAACTCCAGCCTTCTGCATTCCAGTGATTCAGCTAATTCTATTTACACACAACCTGCACCAGGACTCAAAGTCAGGATGGAAAAAAACAGTTTCATTAATAAGACATTCAACTTAATTTCAAGCGCTAGCTCAGAAGTAGTCAACAGCATCAGAGGGCCCTGGGTGTAATGCTTCACACTTCACTGTCTGTGCCTACAGATGCAGCTGCATGCAGCTGGGATGTGGGGAATCCAAGCTCCCAGCTCTTCTTGCTAGGCATACCAATGGAAAACCTCAGAGACAAATGCTCAGTGTTTGAGCAGATCTGTTATCAACTGCAACCATTCTCATGGGTTCAGGCATACAATATTGTTTTCCCTCAACTGGCAATAAAAAGGTTATGTTAAATCATTGCTGTTAAAATGATCATGTTGACTTCTAGCACCATTCAAATCCTACCTGGCAGACAAAGATTATACTGACATGATTTCTGTCACATTGTTTTGGTGTGAAAGGCTTAAAACTTGTTTTGCAAGGCTCCTAGTAAACGTAAGACAAAAAACCTACATAAAATATACCACAATAAAGTAATTTTAACTATACAAATATGTTACAAAATCTGTTGCTCTAAACAAACTGTGCTTTTTTTAGATGCTTTTCTGAAATTAGATGCTTCTGCCCAAACTTGAATAGCTTGGCCTAGAACTCAGGCTGTTTTAGGGTAGTGAAGAATAGAATCCACAACCAAATTTTATCCCCTGGTGCACAATGCAACAAACTGCCATTTCTTCCCTCACTGGTTTCCTGTGAATAAAGAAAACTTTTCTGAAAGCCATGGATTTGTCCACACCTGAGACTGACTGGAGATTCAGACAAACAAGTGAGAGAGTTTGGGTGGAAGTAGATGAATTTATGAAATATGCTTCAGATTTGAGGCCACAAAGTGCTAATTTACAGAACACTCATGTAAACTCCCTTAAAGGTGTCCAGTTGTATTAATAATTACTGATTCATCTATTCAGATGAAAAAATAAAAAGTTCATTCATCTTTAAAAAACAAAGTGCAACAGCCCTATTCTGGACTTACTGCTGCAAAGAGGAATATTGAGCCTACAAAACAATCACTGAGGTTTTGCCACTGATTTCAACAGAGGTCATCTTTCACTCAAGTCAGTGAATACCGAAAAACTTCTTCCTTTAACTTTAGGACTTGCATTACACTTCATGCACCCATTCAGCATACTCAAAACTTGGTACTTCCTTGAAGTGACTGAGGTCTTACAAATACTCAAACTTCCACTGCTTTCTTTAAGAGCATGGCTTTAAACTGATTCAGTTAAAGCTGTACAAACCTAATAAGGACATTCTTACCTGGATTTGTCTTTTTCAGACCAACTTACACTAGACAAAGATCCTGTGAAAATTCATGAATACAGGCAGATTTAAACCCAGCTAAGCATGGTCCACTGAGATTGATTTTTAAGTGAATGTTTAAACAAATTTAAAGCTCTAGTGGTATGATTTTGACATAGATAAACCTTGCACTATTGCATCTCTGTGAATTTTATTTGAAAGGATATGGGCTTCCAAAAAATTCTGATTTAAGAAACATCTGTCACTCAGCAGAAAGTTAAGTTTTTCTAAAAAGCTACCAACAATATTGAATCAATATTTTATCCCACAAATATCAATGCTGTTATTTCGAAAAGACATAAAAATTCCTGTTCTGACAGCAGAATATTACACGTTACCTTCAGGTTGCTCCACCTACATTGAACTTTGTTTATCTAAAACTAGATTGTTGTTGTACCTGGTGTGTTTTGTCAAGAAAAAAGCCAGCAGGTATCTATTAAGACTGTTAAGAGCAAGCATGCATTTTTCACAAGCATAATATCACAAATCCAAAGCATGCTAATCAATTGATTTCAATGATATAGCTTAGGACAGAAAGCTGACAAAGCAGACAAGAAGCATCACAGGCAAAGAACCAGATTATACCAGTGAAAATCTCCTATCACTCTGCCTTTGAACTGCTGTCAAAGGAAGGCCAGCCCCATGTTGAGCTGAAGCTAGCAAGGGATCACTCACTGAAATCAGGTCAGAGCTGCCATGAAGAGCTCTCTGCTGAGGAAAACGCTCTTTGACCTCCCCGTGAAACACTCATTAAGAATCGCCTGAAACTGCTAGGAAAGGAAAATAAAACAGGGACTGGTTCAGCCACCAGAGCAGCCTCAGACATGATGGTGACCCTTGCATTCAGAACAGAACTGCAAATGAATTACAGTCATATTCAAAACACCCAACCCAGCCTGGCTTCACTCCGTATTCCCCTCCCCCCGGGGTCCCTCTGCAGCCCCCTTGGGCCCCAGATCCCTCCTTGTCCCCAGCCCCCATCCACACCACTGCTCCTGGGACTACTCACATCACTGTCCGTGGGAGCTTTTGAGATGTCATACAGGAAGGATGCTAAAACGGGCTCAAGTTTTTCACTTTGGGGACATCCACAGCCTTTGATTATGCTAACAGACTTGAGAGGCTCTCTTTGGGAGACAAAAAAAAAGAATGCACACATGATAGTTGGTCTATCCTGTTCCGAACCAGGCCTGCACTGGTTGATTTGGTTGCAAATCGTGAGCACATCTTGCTTAAACTCTAAATATATGAAGTGCTTGTCAATTCATACATGGCACAGGTAATAGCAGTACCTTTTGCTTCTGCTTAGAACAAAAAACTTGCAGATCATTCTTGCACAACACACGAGTGTCCAAACAAGGTATTTCATGTTTTACACACAATGCAAAGCTATGATATACTACAGTATTTAATGCACACCAATAGGAAAAGTTCCTAGAAAATACTCATGCAGTTTTTGTGCCATGGGATAGGTAATGGCTATTTCGTAGAAATAGATCCAACTGGCTCCATTGGAGCAGCAGTATAAATATTCAAAATAGAAGTAATAATAGGCCCTGATGTGAAACTTCTCTTTTTAAATTTTTTTTTTTTCTTCCCCAAATCTGTCACTTCTGTCAGCAAGGAAGCACTCTGCTCAGAAGCAACTGCGTCTTGCTGCAAGAGTACAGCTGTGTGCTTGTGGGTGGAATTTAGTTAGATGTGACACATTGTTGCTAACATTTTTAGATTTAAGGAAGTATTTTAGGCATTTTAGTGGTTATTATTACTATTATTAATAATCTCACTAATAAAAACAAACAAAAAAGAAACAACAGTGACAAAACAACCCACCAGGGGAAGGTACAGTGGGTTCCCTACTGTCAGAGGACTTCCAGCGGGCACAGCTACAAGAAGGCTGCTCAAACAACAGGCTGCGTAGCTCTACAGGTAGCAACACAAGTGTTTTCCAGAATGAAAAATGAGGACACAGGCATGTAATTGACTCTACCTACTGCCTGTCCTGGACCCTTCCTTCTTCTTGCCAGGGATCCATGAGCACACTTTCTTCACCAAGGCCAGTGTTACGGCTTTTTCCACTGGACTTGCCCAACACAAGCAGTGCAATGGCTGCCAGTGCCTCCAACACATTTGTAGTGCCACAAAGAAAATCAGCTGCTGAGGCAAATGAAAACCACAGCGTGCAAGTATTTTGATTTACAACATTTTGCCCAAAGAAAATTAAACAGCAAAAAAATCGCTTCCAAAAGTGCATGTGGAATAAAAACTGGCTGTCTGTGAATGGAGCTCTCTTTTTCAGTTGGAGGTATTTTCCTGCTATAGCTTAGGGTTTGGTGTACTGTTGTTTGTTATTTTTTCCCCTTTCTTTCATTCAGGTAGAGTTTATACCTTTACTACCAATATTTGCCACTGTTTGTACCATAGACAAAAACATCTGCCTAGCTGGTAGTATCGTAATACATTTCATAGCAGAACATATACAAGAAAGCAGAAAAAACATACCAAATGAATCAAAAGTGATCAGTACTTAAAGTAATTACAAGGGCCAGCACTGGCAAGAATCCACAGTATCAATACATTCAGGTGAAGATGGTTTTTCGCATGAATGGAATCTGCCTATTAATACATATTAATCTGCATATTAATACAGAATTACACAAAATTTAGCAGGGATATTGGAACAATGAATAGTTAAACTTTCACAATAACTTAAGATTTGTGAGCTAGTCTGCATTGAAGATATTCCACTTTTTTAAAACTGCCATCTCTCTGTGTCTTCCTCCCTCCCAAAGGAGGGGTGATGAATCCACATGATCTGTCATCAGATAAGTTCAGCTGCTTAAGAAGACAAATACCTGGCCAGGTCCAGTGTATTCTTTAAAGAGCGGCAAATTACATCAGTAACAATGTGCAAAATATGCCTCTTTCCTTTTAAGAAACCAGTGTTTCTAACTCATTTAGAAAAGTTCCGACACATACACCCTTCTCAGAACAAATAAGACAGGAACTATTGAATCCCCCCAAAACAAGAGATCTGCTGAAGCAGAGACAGTTCTGACCTTCTGTTTCAACATGCAGATCATTAAAAACCAGGACATCTCCTTGGTAGCCCTGCTGGGCTGGCAATCAAACTATTGCTTGGAAATACCGAAAACAGCCTACTAATAAAACTCCAACATTAGTAGTAAAATGGTAGCAGTGTTTACCCTTTGAATCCATGTTTATATTGCATTTCTCATCACACTTGTAGAAAATTCATTATTTATGGTAAGAAGTCATTGTCTGCTGCTTTGACAGTCTTCTCTTAATATGCAATAAATCCATTTGTATGCTGAGTACCTTGAATTGTATTCCCATATTACACTGCCCTGTGACCTTTGGATGGTTGCAGGAGACCCAGTGTTCAGAAGGAGAAGCTGCAAGAGAGGATGCTAACCTCTGGCAATAAAAAAACCAAAAACAAAAGCCAAAACCCAAAAACAAACAAACAAACACCCCAAAACCCAAAAAAGAAAACTAAAAAAAAACCCCAAACCAGCCAAAAAAATTCCCATAGTTCTCTTTGAAAATCAGCCCCTGAACAACGTACCTTCTTTTCTGCATTGTAGCAATAGTCTTAAATCATAAATTAGATTAGTCTTCCATCAAATAACTTAAAAAAAGAAGGAATTGTAGCAGACCAGTTTTGCCTGGCTTGATGCCAGTTAGCAGCCAGTTCATCTAGAAGAGTCCCAGTCACACTGTTCAAGAACTGAGCAAGGAAATCACATGACTGTTGAAAAAAATAATCTTCACATCGATGGAGGATTTTTCCAGACTGGAGGGCGTCTGGGAGAGGGCAGACCTAGATGGGGCCACAGGTCCTATGAACAGTGGGCGGGATCTACATCACGACTTGGAGGTGCACCACATTCCGGAGATGCCAGCCGTGGTTTGTATTGCACAGGTAAGAAGGAAGTTCCTCCCGACAGTCTGCCACCTGCATTAGTGATCTCTGCACATAGGCAAGTTCACAAATGTGAAAACATTGAATTCTGTCATGATGGAGAAACACAGGAAGATTCCATAAAGGGAAAGGCACACACACCCTAGCTTCTTATCCAGTTTCCATTTGTTCATGTGGACGCCAAAAACCTACAATAAACACAGAATAAACCACCATAGCAGGAACATTTTGAATAAAGTGGTAAATGCCCTTCACAACTACAAGAGCATTAAGCTGACCGCTTCCTTACTGATCATGGTCATGTAGAAGCAATCATAATGCAAACACTGCAACAAGTGAGCTGAAGTAAATCAGAGTAGTCCCCCTTGCAGCCACTGAAGCCACACTGACTTACATCACCTCAGTTCCATAAGACCAAGGGTCTTATGTTCTGCAATTGATTTCATTTTGGCAAGAAATGTCATTTAATTCAATCCAACCAGAAATGGTTTGGGGATTCCCAGTTCCTTTCTTGTTCATAAGGAAGAAAGGGAAAATTCCTTTTTCTTCACAAAAAAGTGCTCCCCTATGTCCCAATATAGAGCCACACAGTCCAAGGCTGTGCTTGGCTTTGCTTAGTTTGCTTCCACACAAACCTCTTAAAAGATTAAAGTCTGGTGTATATGGGAATTGTGATGGTGTGAAATTCACAGGAGGATTCACTACAGCAGCTGGTCTCAGGATTGGAAGATGTCACATAAATACTCTTCTCTCTATCATTTCTAGTCTGCTGTGCTTGACTTGGACAGTTCAGGGAACACGAGGCCCTGATTTCATTGTCAAGTCCAGCACTCCTTGTTCTGGTCTGTGCTGTATTTCAGAAGGCTCCTACACAGGGCCAATGCAAACTGCCCAGCATTTCGTCTGCCGGTCCAACAGCAGAGTGGATCTCATTGTACATTGAGGGATCTGCTTCAACTCTGGCATGAAAAATAACTGATTACTAATAGATCTCCCAGGCTTCTCCCATGAAAAACATACACGAGAGCCATACTGTGACAGTGGTACCTCCACAAAGTGCCAGATTAAGGTTTTGCGAAGTTGAAAATAGGAGTGACTGTTCCTTAACAACAGACTTTGCAACCACTATTAAAGCTGGAGGTGAAAAAAAAACAGGTGAATGTCTATAAAAAACACTCATTTGGAAATGAAGAGCAAAAGACTATATACATACTGTGACAAAAACAGATGCCAGCAGGAGACCAACAGAATAGATAAGTCCTCTGCTGTTTAAACGAATCTGTAAAGAGAAGGAAGTTTATAAAATGGTATCACAAATTCAAGCAACAATATTGCCCTCTGCTGAGAATTCTGTAATCCCACACTGCTGAGTTGCTAAATGCTGGCCTGCAAGATGTAAATGCCAAGTCAGACCATTACATCACAGGTTATTTTGCCTACTCCCTATTGTCAAACAAGGAGTACAATTAGAGTAGCACCCTTAGGATCTGACAGCTTTTCAAACTGCTCCACTCCCATATGAGCTTTGTCATCCCTTAGACTGTTAAATAATTACATTTTCTTTTTGGTAATTAACTCCTATGTGAGTCCCCTAAGAACAAAAAGAGGAAAGGAAATTCTGTATTCAGTCATAAATAAATGCTTCACAGGAAAGGACACACACAAACACATGGAATTTCTTCTCTACTCTTACCATCTCAGTGAAGGAAACAAGTCAGTAACCTCACAACCTGAACCTCAGCTGCTGAAAATCATTTATATCCTGCACACCAGCACAGGCTGAACGTGACTTAGCACTGAGACAAATAAGGCAAAGAGATTACTTACTGGTTGCAGGGCTTTGTAGAGATATGGTCACTAAGGTACCCATAATAGCATATTATGGGCATAACAGGCTCTGATTTAGCCATCTCTGTGGCAGAGCCACAATTACATCCACTGTGGAGAACCAAGACACAGGTCCCCAAAGCTGTGGAGCTGTTTAGCTGCCATTTTAGAGCCTTTGGAGTCTAACTAGAGGCACTCACCTCCATCCTTAAGCTCTAAATACATTTAAAAACATGATTCTATGTGACATAACCCTACACCTACATTGGAAAGCTACAAGGAATAAAGCTGCCTCTCCAGTCCTGTTCCTCAGCTGGGATCACATTTCTCCTCAGTTTCCCATTCTTCTCTTGGGGAGCTTCATCATTGCCCCTTTGGGTGTTTTTATTTGATCTTTTCAAATAGTATAACCTGCAGCAGCATCAAGGGAGCACTGGGCTGGAGTGTCTCAAGGCACTTCTGCAGTGGCTACTGTGCCAGAGAGACTTCTGAGGGAAGGTCAGCTTCTCCAAGGAAGTAACAGGGCAGCTGGAAGCTGTGGGGTGGGCACTGTGAGTGACCAAATTGCAAATCTTTAGACCACCTATTATGATTTATTATCTTAAGGACACTATAAGGTAACACAGCACACTGTATTCCTCCCTGCACCTTCTGTGCTACGAAACCCTATGAAGTTGAGTGAAGTTGAGTTTCCACTGACACTCACCAAAACTATTTAAAGTAGCAAACCGATACTTAAGTTTTTGTATAGAGATCAATTTTAGCACAAAGTGATGCACAAGTATTTTTAAAGGATCCTTTAGTAAAGGACGTTGGTATTGTTTGTCCAGTAGACTTTGCTTTTGTGCAGTGCAGGCATATTTGCAGTCACACCAATCTGAGCTGAGGTTAAACAGCAAAACTAAATGCAGCAATATTCCTTAAATGGGCTGGTGTCCAGTTCTAATTGCTCAGCCTTTTTTACATTTGTACAAGAGGAAAAATAGAAAGCATTCATCTGTTTCTGCAAATGATCTGCAGACAAGAAAATAGTTCCCAGAATCAAAGTTCATCCACCTCAAACAGCACATTTTTTTTCCTAACCACTGGATTTATTGCTTGCTTTTTTAATCTGTCCAATAAACAATTCAACCTGAACTCCTATACTGTGATACTATTTTTCTCAACTGTCAACACCAAAAATAATGGAACACGGTGTGTCACTGGCCACTTCTCAGTACTTGCATCCTTGCAGTTAGACAATAAAGAAGCCTATTTACAAGAGAAGTGTGTATTGCTAATTTGATGATAAGCAGCACTACAATTTAATGAATGCAAGACTGCTGAGGCACTTTTATCATTTTGCATCCCAGTCAGGAAAAACTTCTCACCCACATAGAGCTCCCAAACCCAGACTAATGATTTAAGTCTCTAAGGCCTGTTCAGCTTCTAATATTACTCCTGAGCAAGCCTCAGGGTTTTGCTAAAAACTAATCTGAATGGTTCCTACACTACAGCTAACCTACATTTACATTTTAGTCGTGCTAAATGCTAAAAAAACCTCAACTGACTTTGTGTGACTGAAATGCAAATTTAAAGCTACCTTCCCCACTATCTCAAAAAAGCAGCAGCTGGCTAGGAAAGACAGATACAATTTTACATAAAATTCCTGTCTGGGTTGTGGTCAGGAATTCTGTTTGACCAGTGCCAGTACCTGTAAAAACTCTCAGTAAGAAATACATCAATCAGAAATGAATCTACAGGAAAAGGAAGCAAATGAAGCAGCTGGAATTATTTTAGCATGGAAAATGTCTAAATTAAACCTAAGGTGCAGATAATGTTTCTCAATTACATCATTAGCTGCCCTAACACCAGCAGACATTTGGGAAGACCGTTCCAAAGGCTTCTGTGCCTAATTTGATGAGGACAGTGGTTCCCAAGAGAGGTGTTTGAGGCTGCTTTCTTTAGACTGTCTGCAAGGCTCCTCTTTGGAGGTCATTCAGGGGAATAAAAGTTGCCATTAAGGATTATTTAAAAATAAAAAGTGCATGCTTATTATTTATGACAGCTTTATCAACATACCAGACACATCACACTGACCCGACATGGGCAAACGTGGCAACCCCTTCAGCAGCCTGAGCACCATTTTCCCTTCCAGTGATATTGCACTAAGACACTTGAATTTCAGTCCAGGTTAACAGCTCTTAGCTTAGGCTTGACTAGCAATCCTCCTAGACTGGAATCTAGCCCAGATGCCACTGTTGAGCAAAAGATAAGCTATTAATTAATCTAAATAACAAGACCTTTCCCTTAGCAGGCTCAACTGTTCCCATTCAAAGAAGGGATTTCCTGGGAGGGGTGAAAAGGTGTTTCCTAAGTTTTCACTTTCCAGTGCTTTTTGCTCTGCAAAAAATCAGACCATTTATGAGGGTCATCAGCCAATACCTCACTCTGCCACTGGACAGCAGGATCAAAACCCTTCTATGTATGTAGCAAAGAGTGGTTTACTTGGGTAAGGAAATGATAGCTATGGAATGCACTTTGTCAGGAAGCTTATTTGGCTGAACTAGATACATAACACAGCTGGATTTTCAGGAAGAAAAAGAACAACTCTTTGGGTAAAAAACCTTGTGGTGAGCTCAGAGCACTATAAAATCTGTGCATAATTCCAGATGTTCCCACAGTGACTCAGGAATTGATGCATACATGGTATCTCCCTGCCATGCCATGGAACAGGTGGAAAAGGGACAGAAGAGGACAAAGACAGCAGGTTAGAAGAGCAATAAAACAATGTGAAGCAAATGAAAAACAACAGAAATACAGATGGAAGGAACTGACATCATTGTGAGTCTGTCCCCAAAGAAGATCTGCCCTTGGACAGCTGGGAGGTGGATCCCATGGCTGGGTCCTGTGTGTAATACCAGGTGCACTGGACTGGCAGCACACACACTGCAGAGTTACTCTGTGTGCACTCAAGCAGTCCAGTTATTTGGCTTGCTGGTCATGCACAGAGAAACCCTGCACGATGTGTACTGGGAGTCCAGCTGTGCATGATGCAGTGCTCTGCTGGCACAGGCTGCAAGTCGGACCTCCACACGTGGAGAATGGCACATGTCCAGGCACCATGTCCAGGGGCTCCAAGTTATTTAAGACAGCCCTGGAGGAAGCTGACTTAACACCAGTAAGACAGCTCCCTTATAGGAGATACAATTTCTGTTTAAACCTGTTACCCAGACACCTCTCATTGTCAAGATTTCTCAGAGTAATATAGTGCTTTGAGATTCTTGCAGACTTCATAGCTTATGTTGAGAAGGGTATAAAAGCTTTCTGGGCTTGTTCAGGTCTAAAATGCAATGATACTTCAGTCTTTGGGGGATGATTTTTGCTAAATATTCTCACTCCAAAGAAAGGTCTCTTGGAGCTAGATGAAACTCACCACCCAGCATTTGGGGGGAGGGGATGGTGGTACAGCCTGATGATTTGGAGACGTTCTCCAGTAAACCTTGTGCTGGTGGTATAAGGCGCATCTAGTGCCAGGCTGGTCAGCAGCAACTTCCCTGATGCACAGGACACATTAGAGCAATCCCCATGTACCATAGTTGAGGGAGGCTGGCTTGAGCCAAACAGTCCACGTTGTTTGGGGTACAACCACATAATCCCTTCTATCAGATTAGGTGATGAAGGTGACTAGGCAGAGGTGTTGAAGTGCTGCAAGGCACTGAGGTATTCAATTCTTGCATTAAGAGTCACCAGAGGACTGCTGCCAAAGCTCTTAGCTAGCCTATGCCTAGCTCTGGAATTGGTATTCTATAAACATAATGGAAATCCCCCAAATATTAATGAAAACAGGAACATTTAATTCTAGCAAACACTGCTATTATTTTCTATCTCCAAGAAGAGCATATGGTTTCAAAGGAGGCAGGTTCAGATTTGCTTCCAGCCTGCACAGTATTGTACTCATTGGCACACAGCAGGGGTTTCTCATCAGAGAAAAAAGGCAGGTGTAACAGCTTCCTACTGCTTTATCCTCCCTGCTGCTGTTGGAGGTTTCCTACAGTTCCCTTCTGTTTGGCCCAGGTCTACACTGCAGCCATTCTGTTCACAGCAATGGCTAGAATCACAAAAGCCACAGCAAGCAGGTGTGCTGCTTTTTTTAACCTTCCCTCCAGCTCTGGTGGCCTTTCAACATTCTCTAGTCTACTGCCCACCTGTTTATTTCAAAAAGCAATCACACAGAACCATCAATTGTCTTACACAGTATTGCTCTGTGGTTCTGAGACAGTTAAATCCCAACAAGGCTGAATAGCCACTGTTCGCTTATTTTTCGTTTATCTCATTTTAGTTCTACACTTGCCTAAAGGATCCTTTCTTTTTCTGCATTTGATTTTGGACTACCTGCTGCTGACTCAAAAATTTCCCCGAAGCTCTGGAAATACAGTTTTAACTGACAAACTATTCCCACTTCTCTTGATTTCCCACTGCCCTATTTCTTATGACTAAAATTGTGAGCATGGGAGCTTAGAATATTCTGAAATTTGGTACAAAAGCTTAGGAAAAATGTGCCCTTGATCTGTCAAATCAGGGTAGAAATCAGTCAAGCAGCCTTCTCATGAGACAAGTGGCATTTCCTGCATGAGGCAATGGAACAGGTTTTCTCAGTGTTTGTGCCAAGATGAAAGTTCAGGGAAAACAAGGCTAGCGGAATGTTCAGAACTCACAGTAACGAAGGAGATAGTTTCAGATTTTAGCAAAGAACAGAAAAAAGGCTTCTCCTGCAGTCATTCTTAATTACAGAAGGAAAAGCTCAGTTCTCTTCTTCTTTTAGGAACAGGAAATGCTTTTTCCCCAGGAGAGAACTGCCTGCAGATGAAGCACTCAGTCATACTGCAAGGAGGAAAAAATCAACATTCCCAAGCTCTCCTCAGAGGTTTGACTTGTATCTAGAGGCCAGAGCAAGCCAGAAGAATGCTCTGTTTGGACTGATCACACATGAAAGGTTTTCAAGTTCAAAATCTCCTCGGTCTGAACTTGAATCAAGGCTATGTCCCTGCTTCTTGTTTAGCAAATAAAAAGATGCTGCTACCAGCTTCAGCACTTCTCATGCAGTAAGGAACCCAGGCTGAAGCTAAGCAGCAGAGAAAAAACAATGGAAACAAGATAAATATTAACCCATTCTTCAGTTCTTTACTGGAAGTGGCTGAAGGGAAAACAAGGAGCTATTCCCATAACCCAAACTCATTCTGCTCCAGGGTCCAAATATGAGAAAAACTACCTCATTCAGAAATACTAGAAGGACTCTGCTAAGTTTCCAGTCACTTGGATGAAAAAGCTGCAGGTCTTCTGTCTGTTTGGGGATACTTTGCCTGCAGTTTAGTGAAGATATTAAGCAAGAAATACAGAGGTTATGGTTGGTGAGATTACTGTATTGTTAGGAGCTCTGGAAGGGACCAGACATTTTTGCTCTACTATAGCATAATCAACTCAGTTTCCCTGTCATGAAACCAGGGAACAAATGCACTCAATAAATGGAAACTATCCCAGGCAACTGGAGGGACTAGTTAGTATCTTCAGTGTGCACCTGATGCTATACCCATCCACAGGTTTTTGGGATCAGCCAATAGATTAATCCAAGAAAACCTGCCAAGCTGCATACTGCTGCTGCAGTGATACCAGCACATAACATTGCAGGTGCTAATGTGACAGCTGGCACCCCAAAACAGAAGTAACACCTACAGCAGTGAAGGGTGATGCTGTGGGAGGCAGGGACCCCTGCAGCCACTCAGTTGCTATCCTTGGATGACTGAGGGATCCATTGAGCCTATGCTCCCTTTTTCCTCAGAGGATTCAAGGTGGTCTGTATGAAGATGTCCAGGCCAGAATGGGGCAGGGAACAGATACAGAGATGTTGACTGTGAGGAGATGAAGGTCAGCTTTGCCCTAGTGCAGTAAGCTTCACCATAGTACTTTGGAATTAAAACAGTAGGAAACTGGTCAGTGAGTAGCAAAGCAGTGACACTTGCTGTCTCAATGGGGTGTGTTCCCCAAGTGTCTGCTTCCCCCTGGATTCTCTGATGTCTTAAAAGGCTCACACTGGGATTACTTCTCTCTCCAGCTGCCTGTTTGCCTGGAAGGAATGTCAGTCTCTAGGGCTCATAACTTACTGCCAGGCTGTGCTGGAACTGGCTGAAGTTATCAGGCAGAGGAGTGATGGATAAATGTAGGAGTATACTCCCAAGTGGTGATGTGAACAAATGAATCAGGCTGTTTTATCCTTAGGCTAAAATTCCTGTCCTCTAAAATACTCCTGTCTGATGTCTGGCTTACAGTTTTATATCAAAAAAAAAGATTCCAGAGGGAAGCAACTGGATGGAAGACACGGAGCAAATGTTCTTCCACTCTGGATTTGCCAGGGCCACTGGGGAAGGATGCTTACAAGATTACAGAGTCAGCAACATTTCTGAGACTCAGAGCTGGAAGAGACGAGAAAGTGAACTCTTTCAAAGGTCTCTCTAGGTCCAGAGGGACGCTGCTTTTGCCCCAAAAGCCCTGCTGTCATGCTAGATTAGCTGTGGTTGACAACTGAAGGCCAGAGCTGCAGCACTAAAGTGGCAAAGTGACCCTGAGTAGTGGTGGTAGAAGCTCCAGTGGGAAGCACAGAGGAAGGCTGAGTTAGTGTCTGGACATTAAGAGGTGTCCAGAAATAACAAAAACTCTTAAAATAATAAACATGTAGCTGAGTTAGAGACTAGACATTGCAGAAACCTGCTACCCATGTAGGTGCAGCCCCTGTTCAGGCTGGGGCTGTGTCTTGCAGCCTCCACTCATGGTGTACTTGCAGCCTACAGAAAAGTGTTTCATTTGAAGAAGGGGAAACTCCTTCACTAAAACAGGTGACTTTCCTGAGAAGCAAAAAATGTGTTTCCATTCCTTTTTTGTAACAAGAGAGGAAGAATAAAATAAGTAATAAGCTAAAACATCTATCAGTAATGGGTCTAGGAAAGGACTAGTCAGAACGGGAAGAGAGGCACTTAACCAAAATGACTGATTTAGCAACCAGGAGACAGGATGTGTCTCAAGAGACTGACAGCCTCTTTCCAGTTCTGCCACTGTGTGACCTCCAGCAAGTCCATTAGTCTGTCTATGACAGGTCCCCTCTTGCTCTTTTCCTGCCTTGTCTATTAGATCACAAACTGTACTTTTTCCACCCTTGGGCACTATGTGAACTTGTTTAAACAAGAAGTCCTGATTCTGCATGGGGCTTCTTGTGGTTGCTGCCAGGCATATGACAAAACCAGGCAGTAACAGGGACCTTGCAGAACATGCTTTCAATAGATTGATGCCTCATAACCAGCCACAAGCTTGCAGGCTGCCTCTCACCCAGAGCTCTACTTACCTCAAATCAAAATGCAACATCTGTAAAATGGGCTCCAAAACACCTGCCAGCCCTTAGGGAGATTAAGGGAGGCTCACACTACAAAGGGGACAACAGAAGCTGCAAGCACCATTAGTAGTGAAACTGCTCTTCACATTCAGAACAAAACCCTGTAAATCTTCTGGTTGGGAGCAGCTGCTGGGCTGGTTAGTGACTGAAGCCACTCTGCTGCCTGTGGCTGAGAAAGATCAGAATGCACAAACCCACAGGACCCCATGCTGCCACATGTATGTGCCAACTGCAGCATATGGGCAAAGGGACTGAAAAAGGGAGTGGATTCTCTTTGTTTCTGCATGGTAACATGCCTGAACTCTTTGCACACTAACAGGGAGCAAAATTTGGCTACGGGGGATTCTGAGTCAGGCAGCCTGGAACAAAAAGATACAAATGGATTTTACAGAGTATGATATTAAAGAAATACCATACTTTGGAGAAAATCCTGAGTGTTTAGACCACCAGAAAAATAGGCCTGGAGGGGACTTTTGGAGGCTATTCTGCATTGAAGCTTAACTTCCAAATCAGACAGTCTATTTTTTTTTTTTTTTGGCTTCCACAAAAGCTATTACTGCCCTAACAGCTTCTTTGTTAAAATGCATTTAGTCTCTACTTTCAGCAAAAGCTTACCTTTGCCACAGTCCTCTTGTGGGAGGACATTCTGGGGAGGCAATCGTGGTTTTGGATGGTTATGCAAAAGTAATAATGATCAAGCAAAATGTTTTTTGGGTTTTTTTTTTTGGTCTTTTACAAATCTCTCCTTCTGTCTGCACACAAGATGGGGCATCAGAAGGGTTTGGAGAAGTTTCTCTTTTGGATGAAATGCTACAAAGACAAATTTGGATCCTGCCAAACACCAAAGGAGCAATTCTAAATTGTGACGAGTAATTGTGACCACCTAGTGCTTCTGACTCACAGATTTGGTGGACAAGGAGGTTGGCCTGAGCCTGTGAGCCCCCAGTATGTGAGCAGACCTTGCCCATATGAGCAGTCCCATGGCCAGGAGCTGCTCCTCTTCTGACCTCAAGCCAGGCACACTAACCTGGCTCCTTCGGTAAAACAAAAATCACCTTGCAGCTCTTAATGCTGTCATCAGGCTACACCTCACCCAGCTACCTCTAACCTTTTCTGGCAACTTAGTAATGCTTAAATAATTAATTACTAATAACAAGGGGGATGGAGGGGAGGGGGGTTGTTTTGCTTTCAAGTCAGTTATCCAAGGATTTGGACAGAAGTTCAGGACCTGCGAGTGCAAACTAAGGAAACTGTCTTTGCTAATTTTGGGTCTGTGTCCAAGACTGCCTTTTCTAGCCATGTGATCACACTGCACAATGAACACTTTGGGTGTGCAAGACAGTAGGGACATTGTTATGCCTCCATGAAAGCTGGCTGCTTCTGTTCAGCCACTTGTTTTCATCCTTTCCTGCAAAAATATAGATGAGCTACAGATAAGCTGTTTGTTGAAGAATGGGATTTTTTTATTCCTACAGCATTGCTTCGTGTTGGCACTCCTATATTCAAGAAGAGGGAAGATCCAAGGAACTACAGGCTGGTTGGCCTGACCTTCATCCCTGGGAAGGTGATGGAGCAAATAATTCTGGGAGGAACTTCTAAACATATGAAGGACAAGGAGGTGATTGTGAGTGGACACAGTGATTTATAAAGGGGAAATCACATTTATCCAGCCTGGTAGCCTTCTGTGATGAGGTGGACTTGTTGCATGAGGAGAGAGAAACAGATGTTGCTTATGCTGACCTTATCAAGACTTTTGACACTGTCTCTCAAACATCCTCATAGACCGAGGATGAGCAGAGAGTGGAGTGAACTGCTGCACTCCAAGTGCAGCTGGAAGCCAGCCACTAGTGGTTTACAAGGAGTAACATGGCTTAATGTCCACACTGATGATCTGGATGAGGGGGCAGAGGGCACCCACAGCAAGTTCACAGCTGATACTAAACTGGGAGAGGTGGCTGAAACACCAGGTAGTTGTGCTGCCATCCAAGAGGGACTTGGACAGGGGGAGAAGTGTACAGGTAGGAAACTCACAAACATGAATATAGAGAAATGAAAATTCCTGCTCCAGGGAAGAAAAAACCCCGTGCACCAGTACTTGCTAGGGCTGACAAGCTAGAAAGTATGTTGGCATAGCGAGACCCGTTGAACCTGGTGGACTCCAAACTGAAGTCTGCAATGCACCCTTGTGGCATGGAGCACCAACAGCATCGAGGTCTACCTTAGGAGAAGCATTGCCAGCAAGTAGAGGGAGATGATCCCTGTCTACTCAGCACTGGTGAGACATATGTGGAGTGCTTGGTCCAGCTCTGTGCTCCTCAACACAAGGAGGAAACGGACTTCCTGGAGTAACTCTGGAGGAGGCCCACAAGGATGTTTTAAGGATGACATAAATCTGACATACAAAGAGAGGCTGAAAGAGCTGGACTGTTCAGCCTGGAGAAGGAGATTCAGGGGAATCTTAGCAATGTGTACAAATACCTGATGGGAGAGGACAGAGAAGGCGGAGCCAGACTCTTTTAAGTGACATCCATTGAAAGGACAAGAGGCAACACACTCTATTTTGAATACAGAAATTCCATTTAAACGTAAGACTGCTTTTTTACTGTAAGAATGGTCAAACAGTGCAACAGGCTGCTGAGTTAGCTTATTCAGCACAGTCAGATGCCTTTAAAGAAGAAATGGAAGTATTTCTCAAAGGCTGGGGAATGTCCACTGACAACTCGTTGCTACTTCTGCCATGTTCTAACAGGGCAAAACTACTTGTTTATCCAGTCTACAGAATTTTAAATATTTTTTCTTCTAAGTAAATCTGTTCTATAAATAAATAAATAGTCATGTGAATAAATGTAGTACTTACGTATGATCCATAATTCACTGCTAGGGTCTGCAAAGCCCACGGAAGGCCTAGGCCAATCAAAATATCAAAAACATTGCTTCCAATGGAGTTGGACACAGCCATATCCCCCATACCTGTAGGAACAATCAGACATGTCTCGGAAAAGTCTCAACTTTTAAACAGAAGTACATTAATCTGAGCTAATCCAGACAATTTCCACAGACTGAGGCAAAGAGCTGAGGGAGATCCCTCACCCGATCCCTTCACTTTGCCTTCCTCATCATACAATGCCAGCAGGGCCAAAGGGGCTGAATCCACCTTCTAGAATCACCTGAGAACTTCCCTCAACTAATCCCCTGCTGCTGCAGGGACCCTGTCCACTGGCTCTGATGGCTGAGACCTGCCAGCACTCTTGTGCCATGCTCAGTGTGGCTTCTGATGCTTTATTGTAATCATTACACACCAATTGCTACGCTGGACTGATTAAGTCAGGTCTTCAGGTGGCATATTAGGTAGCCAGTTGTTCGGATGAAGAGCCACTGTGTTTGTTCTCCAAAGTAGTACTGACAACTTTCTTTTTCTCTAAGAACACCTGTTGCTGAAGCCACAGGTAGGGCAGGGGCGTGGGGGAGGGAAGTTTTCCTTAAAAACAGTTCCTTAAAAACTTATAGTCCTTATGACTGTGGAGAAAAGCTGGAAAGTAACCTGAAAGATTACACCATTTGCTAAGCAATTCTATACCACAGATATTTAAATTAAGAAAAATGTTGCAACTTCTGGAGAAGACCTGAAGTTAACAGCAGTGCCAAAACTTGCTCCATCCTGTCATTAACAACACATGAGCTGCTTTGTAAAAGCAGTATAACAATTTCCATCTTTGTTCTTGCTTTAAATTTCAGCTTTGGGAAAAGAGCTCTGTATGTTGTCATATTCAGGACACATCTGTGCTTCCTAAAGAGGAAGAAGACACAGGACAATGCTTCCATAGCAGTAGGACATCTCTGTGGTGAACCTACCTTGCCTTGCTACGATAAGGCTTGCCATGCAGTCTGGCACACTGGTTCCAGCTGCCAAGAAAGTGATGCCCATGATTACATCTGGAATTCCCAGTGTGTAGCCAATGATTGTTACCTAAAGAGAGGAAATAAACTATTAAGCTGTTCATGAGAATTAAAATCAGAGACCAGTGCACAGTTCTGCAAGATGCTGTGAGACGGTTTGTTGCTCAGAGCAAACTCATATTTTCTTTAAAGAGAAGCAGTGACAGGCATTTTTGGTAATATTAACATCTGGCAAAGGACAGCACTGATCCCTATGTACTCTCTCTGGTTAGCCACTTCACACTTTTCATTCACCATTACCTTGACACTAACCTGGGCTACTATACAGTAGGGCAGTACCCTCTGTAACAGTCTCCTGATCTTGGATTTAGTTTGTAGTCCTCAATATATACAAACAGTAGCAAAGCGAACACTAAAACAACCCCATGGTTTATTACACTCTGAAAATGCTATATGCAGGGACATATCCCCAAGGGACTGCAAGAGGACTGGTACAGAGGAAAAATTTCCTCTTTCCCTTCCTATGCAATCTATGATAAATTAGTGCTATTCAAATTGATTCATATTTTTAAATTCTGGATGCCTTTGTCTAATGATGCCCATTTCCTATTAACCAAATTCAATTGCTGGGGAAAGCATTTCAGCTATGGAAAGTTGGGATAGCTTTTCTCTATTTTCTTTCTTGCCATCCTTGCAGATAAAAAGCAGAAAAAAAGTAACTTTATACTTCCTGTTGAAAGTAAGATAGGTTCTTGAAAACAAAACAAAATCAAAACCACTCCTCTGTACCTGCTTTGATTAGTTTGCAGCAAAAACACTAGCATTCATTTTTTTTAAGATTTTTTGTTGTTGCCTCCCTCTTCCCAAGCAGTGGTCAGTGCTTTAGTGGGGTATCTCCATGCTCTTTAATGCTCTCTGTCCCATGCAAAGACAGACCATGAATCATGCACTCCATTCAAGTGCAGCAGCCCTGAAAAAGGCTTTCCTTGTTAGACCCTCTCACTGATGGTGATACCCAGTCATCTGACTGCTCAAAAGTGCACACATCTGACCCCAAAAGGCACACAATCTGTGCTACAGTACTACTGCAGTCCTAAGGAGGACAACTTATGATGTTCACCTACACATATCATGAAATGAGACCTGTATCAAGCTAGCAGGCTCAGTGACCCAGCCAGTGCACAGAACCACACTGTGAACAGGCCAGCTGTGCTTGGATTTCTTTGTGTTCATTTCTATTTATCTCCTTCTATCTTTAGGATAACAATGTAAAATTAAGTTCCCGTTGACTAGTAGTTGTACAAGAATTTTCCTGAATGCCATACTTTTGTTCATGCTGAGTTCAAAGTGTAATCATTCATTGCTTGCTCCAAGAAAAAGAAAACCTACTGAGGCCAGATTCTGACTAGGATCAGGGCTTCTCTACACTGACCTGCATGACAAAGAGGTGTTAAATTGGTGCGTGTGTAATTCTTTTCCCCATGTTAAAGAATCTGTGCGAAATCCCAGCCCTGAATCAAGTTCAAGAGCCACAGCTACTGGGCCCTGATTTTCTTCTCTCATTGTGGACAGGTCTCGTAGAAATGGAAGCAGACTTCAGCTTTCTCATCTGAAAATTCAGGTAAACAGAACTTTCTACAGATCTCTCTAAGCTGACAAAACCCACTTTTGTTGCCCCTCCTAGAGGTTTCCGCTTCAGTTGGTACATACCATCCACACCATCATGTAGGAGAAAGCTGCAATCCAGAGGGTAGAAGAAGCAAAGGTAATCATAAACCATTTTTCCAGGTGGGGTTTGTTACAGTTGGGCACTGTGAAGTACAGGACAAAACTCAATGGCCATGTGAAGAGCCACTTCAAAACTTCTATCTTGCCAGCTGTAAAACAAAAACGTGAAACAATCACAATTCCAGACTAGAATGTTATTATTTTGTTAGCATTAACAAACAAGATGCCAGGGATGCCTCTGCCTACCTGCTATTCACACAGATAATGAAAAGACATTCCTTGCTCAGAAGATCATTGTGTGATGGCAGAGATGGGAGGGCAGAAAGGGCATGAGGAAGGAATATGAAGTGCCTCTCTGAGAGTTTAAGTGATGGTTCAGGGCACACCTGCTACCCATTCTGGGTTAAGTTCTTAGAGGTACCACTCAAAAAGCAAGTTCTAGAAAGAGATCCGATTCATCTTCAACCACCTAATGGCAGGATACAGAAAAGATAATGGCAGAAATGCACTACGAGCCAATGGACTCAACCCGCAATAAGGAAAATCCAGAATAGGCAGTACCATAAGTTTCACATATTATATTTTTTCCCCTACCATGAGCGTGGTCAAACACTGTGAGCAGGTGCCCAAAAAGACTGTAAGATTTCCATCCTTAGAGAGAAGCAAAACTCAACTGGATGAAGCCTTGGGCAACTTGCTCTAAGCACAGATTCAAACGAGATCTCCAGAGCTCCATGCCGACCTTTCCCATACCATGAATGGACAATACCATATCATGGTCCACAGGACATCTAACTTACTGTCTTTGATGCTTGGGGTTTTTTTCTTACTCAAACTACAAACTATGCTGTTCAAATAAGGAGATCTGAACAGGAGATAGGACCAGTTCCTACAGTATTCTGGTTTGTCCGCAACAAGATCTCACCAGTTCTGGGAACTGTGAGTAAAAGATAGGACAGGGATATGTTATAATCATCCTGGGACTAGATGTCCTGATGGGGTAAGAGGGAATTTGCAAAAAAGGAGATCTTTTTCCTGCAGGCACAGCCCTCAGCAACCTGAGGCACATGTGGTTGTCTGCAAGTCATGTAGCTGTTCTGTCTAAGCCCTCCAGAAGGAGTGAGAAGACTGTGGCTGTGCCTAGTTAACAGCAGGAAGCAGAGGCTTCCAGAACCTTCTTTCTCTCTGCTCCACATCAGCACCACCAACTGCTTTGTCTCCACTACCACCAAATTCAGAGCAAACCTCATTCCCCAGCAAAGGTAAGGTCTAGACACAGATGCAATTGACCTACATCCAGACACCTCACTAGTGTCTCCACCATCCTCAGTTTCCTCCGCAGTCAGCAGAGAGGCAGGTCTCTCCAGAGAGTGACCCAGGTTCTGGGGGCAGGGACCACCCTGTGGATATTGCTGCCTTTTCCCTCTGACTGCAACAGCAGCACTGGGCCAATGCATGAGCTACACCTGAGAGGTGTGCCTGCATCCCGGGAAGTCCCTGCTGCTTCCCATTTTCTCTCATCTTTGACCTGTGATCAGGAACTATGAGGTGCAGAGTGCAGAGACACTTCTACCTTAACATGTCTGTGATGTATCTAGCATACTCAAACTGATTTTTTGCTCTCTGGAACAAAACAAATCCAGGAGCTTCTTACTGGGTAGGTCAAAAGGTGTGTATGGCCCTTCATGGTCATCATCATCTTCTTCCTCTTCCTCATCATTTTCATTGTTCTCATTGTCCTCATTCTCATTCTCTGTCTCGTTCCCAGCCTCAGCCACATCCTCCTCCCGCCGTGTACTGTTCACACCCCGCTCGGCAGAGTTGCTGGGGCCTGTTCCATTCTCCACCACATGCTTGACTGGTATTTTGATTGCTACTTCAGATTCACCATTGGTGTAAGTCCTGCTGTTGATCAGCCTTTGCCTCTGTAAATGCAAGCACAAATTCTTGCTGAAAGACAGACTTTTTTAAAATTTGAAGAAAAGAAAGGAATAGGAAAAGAGAGATAAGCAGAGTTCTTTAAAAATTTGGCTGTAAAAGCAAAAGGGATGAATTTTGATCAGGTATAACATGACGGTTGCTTGCACAAGACTAGGATAAACACCATACACAACTTTTATAAGAGAAGGACCGGTGGCTGTGGAACTGGCTGCAAGAGTACTCCAAGACTAGGGACAGACTAAGTGCAGACTCAGTGGAGTACCATATTGTTAAATAAGTGCAAATGATATCAATGTCAGATCAATGCAGGAGACACCTCCTGTGAGCAACAGTTATAGGTGCATAACCACATAAACTCAGAACTTTCTCTGTTAAAATCTCCATTGGGACAGACAGCAAGGGATGATCTAGCAAAGTCAGTGTCAGAAAGCTAAAATCTGGGAAAATGCTATCAGGGATCCAGAAAAACACACAAGAGCTCCATCTCAACCCAAACACTGCTACAGGAAAAAGCCAACTCAGAAGAAGAGGAAGGCAGGGAGATAAAACACATACCTCATTGATTAACATGCGGCTGGCCATGGAGAGACGTGTTTTAGGAGGGAAGTGGCTGGTTATCATGATCCGGAGCCCAGCCTCAGAAAATGAAAGCTGGTGTGGGTAGGCAGACAGCAGCTCATCCACCATGATCACAGAGGCTTTACGGTGGAAATTTCCTGCAGCTAAGGAACAGAGAAATTTAGCTCTTCTTCCAGCAGCAGTCTCTGTCTCTCTATGCCCTACACGGTTCTTAGAAAAATAAACCTGTAGGACCTGTAAAGTCCTTTGTAAGAATCATTCCTTCAGTTGCCACCATTAAATCCACTGCTATAATGTGCACTTCTCTGAGGACACTGACTTCACCCACCCTTCAGTATACACAGGGGTAACTGTCACTGTGTTCTTGCATCCTGGGATTGCAGCTGATGGCTGGGAAGTGTCATCAAACGTGTCAGTAATCATAAATGTCAGTTTATGCGATGTGACCCACAAGGAGACAGGGTAAGTACCTGAATGGTGCTCCAGCTGGGGCACACTGCCAGAGCCCACAGCCCCCAGCGTGGCACAGTGCCACTCGCCATCTTCTCTGTGCCTGCATGTTACCTCATGTTCTGAATACTGGGCCAGGATTGGGACTCGGCAGCTGGGAAACCCAACGTCTTCCTCAACTCATCTCTGCTTTGGTTTGTTAATATTAGTGCTGAAAACACGCAAAAGTTTCATGGCACTAACATTTAAAACCACCACTGTTAAGTCTTACAGACAAGTAACTCCATGGCCTTGGTGTCACTTTTTTTTCTGACTGAGAGGGTTTCCATGGATTGGGGTAGACAAGTGGGGTCATCCACATTTAAAAAAATCAAAACAGCCAGACAGCTTTTCATTGTGGCTTTTTCCATGCTGGCATTTCCTGCACTTGGGGAAACTGTTCCAAACACAAAAATCCTTCTGTTTGATCCTTTTTGTCCTCTGCTAAAAAAAAAAACCCAAACAAAAAGAACAAATGGAGGTATCCAAAATCCTCAGGCAGCCTGTTGCAATGGGTACTGTTTGCAACCTCGGGCAACTAGCTGCTGCACCCGTGTGGGCCTCTAGTGGCCCACTGCCAGGCAAAGATAGCAACAATCTGCAAGAAAATGAATCAATCCTTTTGTCTTTCTTCCTCAGCCAATTTGAGTAACCGCAAGTGTGCAAATAAAATAAAAAAAAAATCACCAGCAGCTGAGCAGTGTCACGCAAAGATGCACTCTGGGGGGATTGACACTAAATTCCACAATCAGAACTGCTTCATTTGTGCCTAACTCAGAGGCCACTGGGTAAACCAAGATAACTAAAGCCTAAGTTGATGCTTAGTGTATTTTACCAGTCAAGCTTTACTGGTACAGAGTGTACTCATCTTGCCAGCATAGTTTGGCTGTTGAGAGCCCCAGGCTACAGAAAGCTGTTCCCATAAAAGCAGCTTCCTCAAACAAGGGTGCACAGCACTCATAAAAGCCTTCCCTCAGCAACTGGGCAGGAAAACCATAGCTGGCTGCTGGTATACTCAAAAGGTTTGATGTCACCAAATAAAGCCCTCTGTGATTTCATGTTTAGTTGCTTACAGTGTACAGACTACGTCTTTCAATAAGGAAGACAGAGTCCTATATTTGTTTTGTGGTTTTCTGGGGGGGTGCCAGCGAAACAAAAAGGATGGCCCACCTGTAGCCAGAGACCAGGACTGCTTTAGACAAGATAAAGTTCCTTCTCAAGTTAAACCAGTGAGGTTAAACCAGGGAGTGGTGTTATTCCGTATAAGTTACTGCAAATGCCTGTTGACTGTTGCAAAGATAAAAAAATACCCTCTGTAAATACAGTTTAGGACATGCTTGCAAATGCCCACATCAAGCTACTGCTGCTGAGCTATGAAGTGGGTGAAATTTTTGAAGCTGAAGAAATACAGTAATTTTTATTCATGACTTGGACTGAAGTGAAGCAGGAGCAGACTTCAGCCAAATGGAAATCCACCTAGAGATCACGTGCGTGGAAAAGGTGTGCACATTCAAGACAGCATGTGCAGTAAGAACAGGCTACCTAGGCCAACACAGTCCTCGCCTTCCCTTCACTGAGGGGGAAGAATACACTAGTGCAAGTAGGGCCTTTTTCAATGCTCACTTTATGTCACTTTGGAATGGAGTTAAATTTAATTGGAGGCATTTAGCAGGCCTCTTCAATGCAGAACAACAGTACGCACAGAAGGACTTACAGTGGCATGGCTCTAACAGCCTAAATGAGTAGCTCCTGATCGGGTGAGTCAGGCTTGAAGCCGGACAAGCCCTTTCAGCCAGGAACCTGTCCAGCAGCAAGAACCACCCAGAGGATGCCTAAGCTGTCTCCAGCAGCAAAGGATGCAGTGACTGGGGTCACCATGTCATGCCATGAGTCACAGAAGCCATGGCCACCTGGCAGGGAGGTTATGAAAGGGGCACCTTGCCCCACATCTCATGGCTGATAAGACAGAAGCAGTCCACACTGCATCACTAGCAGACAAACTTGTAAACATTTAGAATGATGCAAGCAAGCAGGGTGACTTACTGGAACAGTTACCTTTCTTTAGTAACACCACTGTGGCATCACAGTTGCTGTTATCGTCCATTTCTGTGCTATTTCCTAAACCATTCACCATATTTGCAGAATTTTTTGTCTTCCTTTCAAAGCAGTGATGTATGGTTGAGTTGTACCTGCACAAATGAAACAAATTCTGTATGTAACTTTGCTCCTTCTATCTGGATTTCTTGATGCTTTTCCTTTCCGAGATTCATATCCTGTGTGATACAACTAAGGGAAGGAAGAAAACCCCTCTGTTTTTAAGGAATTCTAACCACAGCGTGCCAGGGCTCTAACTGAACTGTTTACAACCTCTCTGTACCCAGAAGGCTATGAAAGACACAAGATATGAATCCTGAATGACATATACATTATATATTATGTATAATTAACATTCTGTATAGCAAATTCTGATTACTTGTCATCATCTGAATTAATTTGTGTCATGTAATTACAGCTGAGCATGATTGTTGTTTTACCTGTGAAAATCTACCACAGAAACACAAAACCATATGCAAAGTTCAGTCTCAATCTGAGGAGGGGGGAATAAGTAAAGCTTTATTTCTTATTTTATTTAGAGAAATCAGGAGATGACACAAATGTGAGTTGAGGATTTCACCATGATACTCAATGGCAAGGGTAGACCACTATGAACACCTAGGCAAGGCTCCTAAACAGGACAACAACGTCCCCAGCTGTATCCAAACAGGTCTGAAATGTCTGTTCAGAATCCAGTGTTGCTTTCGGAAAAAAAAAATCTATTCCAGATTCAGACATTGCAACTGTCTGCTTTGCTGGTCAGTTAATTGTTGCAAGGGTGAAGTTACCCTCCATGCTAAAGAAGTTTCTAATTACTAGAAGTGAGATGAATTCTGACTTGTGTTCAACCCAGCCTGTGTGTTTTGCTGTTCTTACTGAGAATTGCTCTCACAATATTTACTCTCTTCATCATTTCAAAACAAATCTCGTTGAGACAAGACCATTGGTGTGCTTGGCAGCTGGTAGGTTTTGTTGAATGTTTCAGGTTAAATCTGGGTTTCCTTGCACTGGCTTTTAAAAACAAGGCAGGAGGAGGGGAACCAAACAGCAGAACAGACTAGCTTTGCTAGCATGAACTTGTGTGAAAGAAGTTACACGGGTCAGATGCTCAGAACATCTATGCTGACTGTGATGTAGTTTTATCATGGGTCTCCAAGCAAGCAGGAACAAATCACTGTGGAGTTTTGCACCCATAAAAAGCAGACTGGAATCTCCCGCATGTTTATTTATGGGTATGGATGCTAAAGCAAAGTCAGAAGAGGCTGCTTTGGTGGGACTCAGAACTGAGTTTGGTTCTCTGGTCTGCCACAGACTTGCTCCGTTAGCCTTGGTCCGAACACACAGGGTGAGACCTGTAAAGTGTCACTCACCTTTAGTTCTCTGATCCACAAATCTCTACAAAGGGGATTAGCAGCCCCTTCCTGCATTATCAGGATAAATTACAGATAAGTACATGAGAGGGCAAGGTGCCTTTACCCCAACTACAGGGAAGGTGCTGGCCTGCAATCTGGGCGATGCAATGGAAGCCCTGCCCATAGCCTGTGGCTCTGCAACCTCTGGAAAGTACTGGAGCAGGGAGCCTTACAATCTAAACAGCTTGCCGAGGGTGGATTTGACTTACTTCATGATAACAATGTAGATGATGTACATCAGCACTAAGACTAAGGACTCCCACCTGCAAACAAGAGCAACACAAAACACATCAGAGAAGGGCATGGCAGTCAGCTGTCTGAGTTCAGCCATTCCCCCATCTGTCACACCACAAACTTTTGGAAAGACATGACCCTCTTGGGCTGTCCGAACACACCTCTAGCAAAGGCGGTACATAAAGACATGGCTCACACACCCATGTGTGCTGCCTCCTTTGTTTTCTTGACTTCTGTTCTCATTTTACTCAGGCAAATCAACCTGCCAGCTAAGAGCAAGTGACTAAACCCTCAAGCTCAGTGAGCAATTCACACACTACAGGGACACAGACACTTCTGTAAGGACAATACCTGTAGGGGCTGTGGCAGAGGGAGGTGGAGCAGTCATCCTGCTCTGCCTGCGTGGGTGAACAGCAAGGCTTTGGGCTTTCTGAGCATGCTAAAGCACATCCGTCATGCCAAGATAACCTGAACAAAAGGCAGCTGCTCTTTTCACTACTGCTGCTGTATAACCACTGAGAATGCAGCAGGCAGCACTGTCAGTTATTTATCCACTGTTTCTAAACCAAAGTAATGAGATCCGTACGAAAATAAATCTTGAATACAACTTGAATACAACTTTTAGAACTTTTTCCTCATCTTTTTCATTGGCCAAAATGCTGTACTCTACATAGTTCCTTACAGCAAACTTCTAGTCCTTGGGGAAATAATCCATTCCCAGGCTGCTATTTACTGAAACTCATTGGCTGTTTCCTCTTTAAAGATTTTGAGACGTTGCACTAGCCATATTAGTATCTCACTCCCTGCTTCTGGCAGCTCAACTCTTGGCTTCCACAATGATGTGTTTTAGTTGAAGGACATAGTCAAATACAATCGGGCATGGAGTCAATTTTATTCAAAAAAACAAAACAGAACAACAAAAAAACCCACAAACAAACAAAACAAAAACAAGCCATTGCAAACCACAGCGTTTCATAAATCCTTCTCTGAAATGCAACATAAATGTCCCACTGAGAATAAGCTTATGAAAACATGCAACTCAAAAAACCTGACTACCCCTAGTGCTTGTGATCAAAATAATACTGGCTGAGAGTGAAATCAAAGCTACCACTGTCACTCTAAAAGCCCTGAGAGGTGCTGAAAACAAAACCATGAATGCAAAACAACTGAAGGTACACTTTAAAAAGTGTTTGAAGCCCTCCTGCCTACCATATCTGCTGCACTACATTTAAGCACATTGATGGGGATATTAACACTTTCTTCCCCCCTTTCTTTAAACCAACCATTTGCTCTTTCAATATTGGCTTAGGAGCTTTTGTGTTTTAAATTATTAAAAATCAAATTATTGGAACATACTTCTTTATGACTGCTTGGGTTGCCCTTTCCATTCCCAGATAACTGACATTGCTGCCACCCAGGCAGCAGTCTCTGCCCCTGCTGAGCACACCCCCATCCCTGGGCAGCTGCAGGTTGGGCTGAGGGCATTGACTGCCACCCTTGTGCCAGGAACCAGTCTGAGGGACATTCTCCTATGCTTTTCTCTCTGGCTCAGAAAATGAGTTATTCCAGCCTATCATGTGCTGAGGTTTCTCATGCAGCAGGAACCTGCTTCCTGAATGTCCCTGCAGAAGATCTTAGTTTTCCCCTCCTCTCCTGATGAACCCTACTTATTGCAGTTTTTGTGGTATAACCAGAAAAAACGAGAGAGGATTCAAGGCCAGATATACTTACCAGGAAACTTTCTCGTCATAAATAAACTGTGGAGAGAAGATTTAAAAAAAAACAGGCATGTTATACATGAAATCACAGTTGGAAACAGCCCATCACCTGAAGAGGGGACAGAGCAACCCAGGGCTGAGGGCAAGGGGATTAAGTTCTGGTCTGTTTTGGCACTGCCCTCGCCTTTGAACTACTTCACCATCCATTTTGTGACCCATCAAAAGCAGGAAGTCTCCTTCGCAAAGACCACAGCATCCTTGTTTAACTGCGGCTATTGCTGCAGTGAGCAGAAGCGGTTGTAGTGAAAACAGCGAGTGACTCGAAGGGGCTGCACCTGGCCCTGAACCACACAGCTGGTCTCACCTCAGACACAGCCTCTTCCCCTGACCTGCTCTTGTGGTAATCCGGTGACCAGTACGCAGATTTACACCCATCACTGCTGGGAGAGTTTGCTGACTGAAAACTGAGCCCAAGGCCCATTATTTCCTCAACATCTTCCACACTTCCCTCTGATCTTCTGCTATATTTCATTATGATCTATGTGGCCACCACACTAGCTCAGTTTAACTACTAGCACAGTCATTTTAGAACACCCACTGATGGGAACGGAAGCTTCCACAATACTGTGAGCCCTCCTTGGGCAAGAGTCTCCTCCTGCCTGCACAGGGTGCTGGGGAAGAAATGAAGCTATGGCCAAGGGGTGAAGGGTGCTTACCCACCCGCACGCGATTTCTGAGGGTCTGGAGAGACAGCTGGAGGTGGTGACCAGCAGGTGGCTGCTGTGCTCCACTGCTGGGCCCGGCCCTTCCCCAGCTCACCAGCTCCATCACCACCAACAGGAACCAGGCTCCCTGGATGGCAGCACCCTTGTGCCTCTGCTTCTTCTTCCGCCTCAGACTGACACCTGTGGAAGCTGCTCTCGGCTGCCACTCACAGAGAGGAGACCTCAGTGCAGCTCAGCCCATGGACAGTGACCCTCCTGCCATGGCTGCTGCAGCAGGAGGGCCAGAGGTCCAGCCAAGGCATCTGCTTCCAGCCCCACACCTGCAGGGGTGGTGGAAATGCTGTGTTTGCAGCAGGGAAACACACCCATGGGAGCACACCAGAGGAAGGGAAGGAAAGGGATGGGGCCCCTGAAATACCTCAGGCTGCTACACAGCCTGCAAATGGCAACTCCTGGTGACAGCCAGCACCCAGCAATGGTTACGTGGACTTCTGGGAGAAAACGTGACCACAAAACGTGCATGCTGTAAGTTACAGCTTACAGTCACCATGATCTAATCTGACACGGCCTGGTTTAGGTTAGCGTGCTGGTGTGATGGACATGAAAGCGTGTACATTGACCTTTGTGAGTACAAAGAGCACCCATCCCCGTTCTGTCACTAATGACTCTGACCATGTCTCTTCAAGTTAAGATACATAGGCACTTTTTCCTTTCAAGGGAAATAAGGAGTAACTGTTTTGCCAAATTCTACAATGAGGTAGCTTTGTAGTATATTTTACAGTTTTAAAAAAAAAAAAAAAAAAAAAAAATCACATTGCTGAATGGCAGGGAGGTATGGTGTGATTTACACACTTCCAGTCTCTGTGATTTAGAGTTTACTCATTCTTATCAAATGACGTGGAGCACCAAACAGCTGAGTATATACTGCTTTGCCATTTATTACTGCAGCACTGCAATTCCTCTACCAGTGGAAATGGAAGAAGACAAAGTCACATTGATTTACCCTGCAGAATATCAATCTTTTACGGTTGCTGAATCTCAACATTGGCAGGAATGTATTTATTTCCTCTGAGATTTATTTATGATTAGTAAAGACACCAGCGGAATGCAACTTAAAATATGGCACCACAAGCTGCTGTTTCTGACTGAACAGGGAGATTTCGAAAGAAATTAGGGTTAAGAAGAGGGCCTACTGATTATGGAAAAAAGGGCTAACTACTCAGAAGGAATTTAGGAATATAGTTAGGTTGTGTAGAAAGAAAATTAGAGAGACAAAGGCACATCTTGAACTGAATCTCGCCACCTCTGTGAAGGATAACAAAAAGTCCTTCTACAGATAGATCAATGGCAAAAGGAGGGGCAAGGAAGACATCCATTCTTTACTGGACATGGGCAGGAATATAGTTGTCGGCTGAGGTATTTAACACCTTCTTTGCCTCAGTTTTCAACAGAAAGACAGATTATCCTGAGGACAGATGGCCTCTGGATCTTATAGAAGGTGACAAGAATCTAAACAGCCCCCCTGTAATCCAGAGGGAAACAGTCAGTGACCTACTGAGCTGCTTGGATCCCCACAAGTCTATGGGACCAGATGGGATCCACCCAAGGGTGATGAGGGAGCTGGCAGAAGAGCTCACCCAGCCTCTCTATCATCTACCAACAGTCCTGGCTCACTGGGGACATCCCAGATGATCGGAAGTGGGCAAATGTCACGCCAATGCACATAAAGGGCCAGAAGGAGGACCCAGGAAACTACAGGCCTGTCAGCCTAACCTCAGTGCCTGGCAAGGTCATGGAGCAGATCATCCTCAGTGCAATCACACAGCAACTACAGGATGGGCAAGGGATTAGACCCAGCCAGCACGGGTGTAGGAAGGGCAGGTCCTGTCTGACCAACATGATCTCCTTTTATGGTTGGGTGACCTGCCTGGTGGATGAGGTCTACCTGGACTTCAGCAAAGCCTTTGACACCGTCTTCCACAGCATACGCCTGAAAAAGCTGTCAGCCCACAGCTTGGACAGGAGCACCCTGTGCTGGGTTAGGAACTGGCTGGAGGGCCGGGCCCAGAGAGTGGTGCTGAATGGTGCTGCATCAAAATGGCGGCCGGTCACTAGTGGTGTCTCCCAGGGATCAGTGTTGGGCCCAGTTCTGTTTAATATCTTTATTGATGATTTAGATGAGGGGATTGAGTCCATCATCAGCAAATTTGCAGATGATACTAAGCTGGGAGGAAGTGTCAATCAGCTGGAAGGCAGGAGGGCTCTGCAGAGGGACCTGGACAGACTGGAGAGTTGGGCTGATTCCAACAGGATGAGGTTCAACAAGGCCAAGTGCCGGGTCCTGCACGTTGGCCACAACAACCCCATGGGGAGCTCCAGGCTGGGCACAGAGTGGCTGGAGAGCAGCCAGACAGAGAGGGACCTGAGGGTTTGGATCGACAAGAAGCTGAACATGAGCCAGCAGTGTGCCCAGGTAGCCAAGAAGGCCAATGGCATCCTGGCCTGTAACAGGAACAGCGTCGCCAGCCAAGAAGGCCAATGGCATCCTGGCCTGTAACAGGAACAGCGTCGCCAGCAGGTGCAAGGAAGTGATTCTGCCCCTGTACTCAGCGCTGGTAAGGCCACACCTCAAGTACTGTGTCCAGTTCTGGGCCCCTCAGTTTAGGAAGGATTTTGAGGTCCTGGAGCAGGTCTAAAGGAGGGCAACTAGACTGGTGAAGGGACTTGAGCACAGATCCTATGAGGAGAGGCTGAGGGAGCTGAGGCTGTTCAGCCTAGAGAAGAGGAGGCCTCATCACTCTCTACAACTCCCTGAAAGGAGGTTGTAGCCAGGTGGGGGTTGGTCTCTTTTCCCAGGCAACTATCAACAAGGCAAGAGGGCATGGTCTTAAGTTGTGCCAGGGGAGGTTTTGGGTTGGATATTAGAAAGAATTTCTTCACCGAGAGGGTGATCAGGCACTGAAATGGGCTGCCCTGGGAAGTAGTGGATTCTCTGTCCCTGGAGATATTTAAAAAGAGACTGGATGTGGCACTCAGTGCCATGGTCTAGTAACTGCAGCAGTAGTGGATGGACAAGGGTTGGACTTGATGATCTCTGAGGTCCCTTCCAACCCAGCCGATTCTATGATTCTATGAAAATGCTGAAAGCAACCTTCTACAAGCAGTATCATCCCTCAAGAAAAATGTATTTTATCTGCAGCAAAGTCTCAATGCCCTGATTTGGTAAATTATCCCTATACAGCAAAGTATTTAAGTGCCTTCTAAAATCTAATGCGCACAGAAAGCTAACAAAGGGGGACTTGGCCATGCTACACTCTGCATGGAGCCTGTGGTTTGTCTTGCAGAAGAGACATTGGAGACTGGAGAGTATTTGAGTAACAATGTGCTGCCACCTAAATTTGATTTTGCCTTAAAAGGATAGGAAAGATATGAGCCACTTGTGAAGCCAGGGGTCCATGGGTGAGTGAAGGGGAGGAGAAACATCTTAAACTGAAGCAAAGCTTCATTCTGAAAGAAGAAATCCTCATTTGCCATCAACTGTGGAGCAATACTGCATATAACAGGGCAAATAAACCAGATGGGAGCTAAATCTTTAGACATTTAAAATATTTTCCCTTCCTCACATCCTTCTCATTATATAGGATTTGTAGCCATGAATTTCACAGGTGTTTTGGACACAATACAACAGAGAATGACTCTTAACATCCCAAAGCAGCTGGCAACCACAAGGATGAACAAGTCATTAAAAAAACCTACTTTGCTTAAGGAATTAAAAAACTCATGACACATTAAACAAGTTTTTAACCTGTCAGCCACTGTGCAATACATCAAACATTCAATCCAAAAATCAGGAGGATAAATGCCAGGCAAGTGCCTGCATCTGTGCATATAGTAAATTATGAGAATACCTGTTAATGTCTTTACACTAGTGGGTGTGGTGAAATTTGTTTTTTAGTAACACTTTCAGGTATGAGGTTACTGTCAAGATATCAAAACAGTAAAGCTGGAATGCATCCCCAGAGCTGTTTTGCAGCTCACTGTTAGTTACTATGAAGAAAAGGCTGACTTGCTACATGTGGAATAAAAGTACAAACAGGTTGAGGCAAACCGTCTTGAGATTAGAAAGATAGAGGCCTTTGCACCTACAGAATACACATGGTATAGAGGCATGTGCAGAACAAAGGAAACCAAAGAAACTGGGACTAATAATAGTAGCACAAACTTCAGAAAGGCAACTGTTCATCATCTGACTCTAAAGCGCAGCATATGGTAGTTAACCATCTTAGGTACAAGACTGATTTCTTAGCAGTTTGCTTTTAGAGGTGACAGTAGACACGTGGGCTTACACAGAAGAATAACTTTCAAAAACTTACCACAATAAGTGCAACAACAGACAGCGTATAGTAGATTGAATCTCTTAAGAGACTCCAGGATGACAGTGCCACAACCTAGGAAAACAGGCAAAGAGAGATGTTAGTCAGGCTCTCACCACCTCCACTGTCAGAGTTAAGCCTGTCATTCTGTGTGAGTTGTCCCCATCCATGCTAGGACATGAAGGACCCAACCAGGAAATGCACTGACTTTCTGTGGCTGCTTGAGTAACGACCACTAGGCAGATGGGGATGGCCAAATCTGAATAGTAAAAGGTCACGGGAAGCAGATGACATCCACACAAAGTCGCAGACCTGGTGAATCACACTGGTGTTGTCAAAGCCATGGGAAAGGGAAACAAGCCCCAGGTATCCATTGATAGCAGAGAAGTTTCCCAGAAGCTCAGCAGGCTATCTGGTATCCTTTTTCCTGGAAACCCCTCCTGGTCACACACCACAGAGCCTGCAGCAGCAGTCTCTGTAAGCTGAGCTGTCCCCAGCCTGTTGTGTACTGCAGCTGGAGGCAGCTGAGCACGAGTGCAAGCTATGCAGTGGTCCATAGGCAAGGAAGCATCACCACAAACACACCCCAGCTGCTGCCCAGTGATTGTGGGTCCTGACCATCCTTATCCTACACCACCATGCACCTATGTCCACCATAAGGCCAGCTGCTGGCATCTCATACACTGGATTTCCAGGAATTTTACACTCTTGGGTAATGGGCTTGTCCCTGCAAAAAACATCAACTTAACCCATATTGATTCATCCAGGGGAGGATAAGCTGGGCAACAAAAGTCACACTGCAAAACTGGAGTCTGACAGCACAGAGCAGTTGCATCCCCAACATCCTGCCAGCCTGAACCTCAGCAGAGCCATGGCTTCACCCAAGACACCGATGGGTGTCACTACATCTCTGTGTGCATTTGCACAGGTTTGGGGACAAATATTCAACTTAGCATTCTAGAAAAATGTTAAGAGCAACAACAACAAAACAGAATTTGTATGCAACAGAGGATAAAATGGGAATGCTTTGCAGTTCATTTCAGTCGACACCTTCCAAAGACACAGAAATGACAAGGAACATCACTGTAGGTGAATGAGCCTGCAATTCAGATCTTAGCAGAAAAAAATACCACAAATTAAATCAGCTGTTAACTTCATAAACAGTATTCAAAAGGGCAGATTAAAAGCAGTCATGTGGTGGTAACATCTTTGGTATGATTATATTTTTTGCAGCCTTAAGAAGTCCCCTCAGGAGAAGCTTCTCCTCAAATCTTTATTTTCCATTTCTGGCGTGCATTTCAAACATGGTGGGTCACATCCTTCACAGGTGTAAACCACAAGGAGGCAGATGGGAGAAGTTTAATTTACACTGATTTGGATCTGTCCACTGAATGTAATTTTATGACCACATCCTCCAGTCATGCTTGTACATGAATTCAGTGAAACTAACAGGAACTTAATTTTCATTTCTATGATAACTAAACAAAGGTTCTATATTACAGTGCTAGCAAAAATAGTTTCCATTATTTCTCTGCATATTAACTCTTGCAATATTGGAATTTTCCAGAACTGCAAGGAAAACAAATGCTGTAAAAAGATATTGACAACTCTACTTTAAAATCTCTGCAGCCTCTAAATACTATGGCCTTCTAAAGTGGGTGTAATTCATGCACAGTGTAAAGTCTCTTTATGCAACCACTGACATGTAAAAAACTCTTAACTAAAATAAAAAAGCATGCCTTCAGAGTCCTTGAGTCAGATTAGATTCAGGACAGCTGACAATATATTTCAATGCACACAGGGACAGATGAATGGAGATACTTTATGATGGAAATTTCCAAATGTAGAAACTTGGAGCTGGGTTCATAATTCTTTTCAGAGGTCCTTAATTAAATCTCACATTTTATAGATAGTGGCCCCCTTCATTTTGATTGAGCAAGTTTTTGCAAGAGAGTCTGTAAAATAATTTGACATTATTCCATGCAGCTTATTCCACTCAGCTTTTATGATGCTGCTTTTAAGGTCCTGCGAACTTTTCTCAGCATGGATGCTGGTGGGGATTTTACAGAGGTAAATGTAAGCACTTCTGAAACAAACTACAAACCCCACACCAACAGACTTGCTGCAAAATCTCACAGGTATAAGGTGTGTCACCAAGCTGCACAGCACACCTGTGAAAGCAAGTCTTGGTTACTGCAAACCAAGCTAGCTACCTCTCCTGTTCTTTGATATTTTACAATCATCTTGAAGGTAGTCTGCAATATTTTTCCAGGAAATTTTCCTCAGGCACTTGTATGAGTACATGAAGATCCAGATGCTTAAACGCAGCAATCTAGCAGGGACCTAGTGCACAAACGTCACAGACCAGTGGGAATTGCAGGGACTTGTGTGTTGATTTCAGGCTGGATCGAAAGGAACACACCTGTGCCTGGGGCTTGTACAGGCTGCTTGCATTCACAGACATCCCAGCAATTAGCTCTTTCTGATGCAGTAACTACGGGGCAATTAAACCTCAGCTTCTCTTGCAATGCAACTAATTTACCTGAAATCTTCGAACCATTTGATCACTGGGAAGAACAGTCTAATATAAGAAAGCTGTACACAAAAGGTAACCATGCACTGAGGGTAAAAGAAGCTAATTAACACTGATGGAAATGGCAGTATTTTCAGTCAGGTGTCAAGAATTGTGTAGTCTAGTTATAACTGCCAAGACCTTGAATGCCTGAATTGTGCCATACAGTCTTGCAGCAACTAAGGACTTCACATAAATCTTAAGCACTGGAAAACACTTAAATTACAGTCTAGCAGACTAAGACAGAAAGGAAATCAGGGAAGGAATCAGCTTGAGTAAAGTCATGACCAAATTCAAGTTTTAAATCAGCAATACTGTAACTCAGCAGAGAACTGGTCCTTTGGGGGTTGAGCATAAGGAGGCGGCTGTAAAACCACTGTCAGGTTTCACATTTCCTCTCTTTGAAGAAAAGCCCCAGAATTCTAAGCCCCAGACAAATGCCCATTAGCCCTCTCTTGTCTATGACATTGGGGATTGAATCTGGCATCCCCAGAGCTGACAGGAGAAGCTCTTTAGTCCAGGTTTAAACAAGAGCAACCCCTAGCAAGTCTGAAACTGATGAGGAGACACAGTGCACACTCACCTGCATGCTACAGCATCATTCCCATGTGTAGAGGCAACCAGGTAAACACAATCAGGTGTTACCAGTTAAGAGGAAGAAGGCGTGAGCTCCTGTTAAGCCCACTTGTGCCCAATTAGGGCTGGCCCCAACTGCACATGAGCAGAACTGGGGGACCAATAAAAGGTGAGCTTCCAGAGGTGAGCTCGGTTCACTCCTGACCAGCCTGAGGAAGAAGATAGTTGACTCCAGAGCATTAGCATGGAGACAGGCTAACTGATTGTAAGGGCAACTTTCGTAGTGCTGTCCTTGCACCTTGGCAAGAACACCTACTGGACCCCAAAAACACCATGGTCCAGGAAAGGATTATCAGCAACACCCATGGGTAAAACAACCCATATTAGATATTGGGTACCTCACTGGCAAACTTTTCTCGTGCAGAATCTTATCTGTAACATTTACTACTCAGAATGCTTATTTCCTTTTTTTAAGGGCTGGGTAACAGAGATGTCAACATTTTATCAGTTACAGTTTGATTCACGCTATTCTTAACTGCTGAAGAAGCAGCCCCATGCAGCACACACATCTCCTCCATGCACACACACATGGAGGAGATAAGTCACCAGGAATGCAATCACTGAAAATCAGACACAGGCACCTGCTGCTCCCAGCACCCAAGTAAGCTCAAGGCACCCTGGGCCTCTGTGGCAATATACTCTATGTCCCATTCTCAGGCTTCACCACTTACTCTCTAGAACACAGACCTGTCTCTCCTCTTCTGCTCTTCCAAATTATTTCTCTCCCCTTAGCAGTGCAGAAGCCCCTCTCCCACCCTAAAGAGACCTGGTGACAGAGGCCATCCAGCTGGCTGTTCAAAGCTTGAAACTCACCTGCTCTCCCCATCACAGAACTGAGGCATGTGACCCAGAACATGGCTACTTAAGTAAGGGCATTGTTGCTCCTGCTGCTGTCCAGAAAGGCACAAGGCAGTCCAGAGGGGTAAGCACTGCTATGTATCTTCTATGCTTAGCTTTCCATGGGAAGTATGCAAACATTATCTAATCACATCCACATTCTTCAGGGATCTTTTTCACTCTGAAGTGCTCCAGGGCTTTTCCTCCTGTCGAGGCCTGTTCTTTGCTTGCTATGCTTGGGCTGAATGATCAGCTACAAACACTGCCTAGAAATGCCAGGCTTTCAAAGCAATCTTCCTAATACTGCCTTTCTGCTACCCCCTAGCACAGAAGGTCTAGATTTTCAGGAATTAAGAGCTAATAACTTAATTTGTTAATGTGGAAAGGCAGGAATGCTTGGTCAAGGGTGTCAAAAGATTACAGACAATCCCCACAGTGATTAGCCTTAAGACTCTATGGAGATAAAAGAGATGTGTTGATGGTAAACCCACTGATCAGTGCCTCCCAGCTGGAGGCATCCCCTCCCAGCTGACACACACGCTGTATTGTTGACTTCTTGTGTGTAATATGATTCCTTGACGTTAGATCTTGACAGAGAGATTGTCATTCAGCAGAATGTATTTTTGGGCAATGGTGAAGGTTTCTAATGAGCGTTAAAGGGAAGAAGTAGAATGTCTCTAATTTGTTAGACACAGCATTATACAAACATATCTCCTGCAGCACTGCACCAAGCAAACATTCCTCAGTGACTGATGGTGGTCACTGTTTGTTTTGGGTAGGTATTCTGTGCAGCTCTGGGGTCCAAAGGTGCTTCCAAATTCATCACTGGTCTGGAATATTACTCCACAAAGTTTGTATGAGGCTGTACTGACAGACAAAGCTCTTTGCTGGAGAAGCAGCTTTTTTTTTTTTTTAATGGTCAGCTATAGCCTGAAGGATGACTGTAAACTGAGACAGCCTTGCCTGGCAATGCTGCAAGACATTAAGAAAAGAGGCAGCAAACACATGTCCCTCTTCCTTGCTGCTGTCTTTCCCTGTCCTCAGAGGTGGGGAGCCAAGGTAATACATTCCACTGCCAGGCTCTGTGAGGCTGGAGCAAAAGGAGCAGGCAGAAAACTAGGTGTTTCTACAGCAGATGATGATCCCTTAGGTTTTTATTCAATAGATTTAAATTGTCATTAAGGGCTTGTCAAAAAAACATCCAGAAGCAGAGAATCTGGGTCAGTTCTAATGCTGTGCCTCTTTCATTTGGACTGCACAGAAGCAATTAGGGAGGCTCTTGCATCACACTAACAGAGGCTGGGATCTGGCTTTTGGATGCTTCTGGCTGAGAAATCCCTTGCTCACTGAGGTACCTTGCAGGTACCTGAAACATCACAACCAGCTGGCAGCATACTGTGTCAGCCTCTCCTAGCAGCTTCCACAAGAAAGGCAGTGAGAACCTCCTCACATGCAGGTCCTGGCCTGCAGGAGCCACCTTTGGAGAGAGGGCTGGCTCTTCAAGCCTGGTGGGGTCCCCTCAGAAGGTGCTGCTTCTATGGTTCAGCAAATCTGTGGCCCAAGTCCAAATCAGCCCTGCAGTAAAAGAATAGGATCTCATGTCAAAGTGAGTTAAAGGACTAGCTGCCAGCCAGTGTCACAGTAAGGAGGGAACTCAGGTGGAGACCTGGGAACATATTTTCAAGAAAATCAGACTGGCAGTAGTTTGCAGTTAATGCATGTCTTATGCATTTGGAACTATACAAAGATAAAAGGGGCTCTACCTCAGGTTATTAGCTCCCATCCTGAAGACAAAAGGAAGATAAAATCCAGCAGAACTTCAGTTTTCCATGGGTGGCAGACTTCAGTCCCCTGCAGACCCCTGGTTTTTACCTCACAGCAACTACACCCAAGCACTACTGCAACCCACTGAAGAGCAACAGGTCACAGCAGAGCCCATCAACTGAAGCATCTGAGCCACAGCTGAAGAGAACTAGGAAGGGAGAAGCTCAAAGGTGAATATAAATATTTTGTGGTACACCCATCTGGACACAACACATGCACAGTTCCAGAATGTGGCAGTGATACCGCTTGGCATCATGCGGATCCCAGTCCCTCCTCTGTCCAAACATCATCCCACCAAAAACCACATCAGCATTCACTGAAAGTGCTCACAGCCCTGCCATCACTCCAATGGGTCCAGAGTTCCAGGAAGAGAATTTCCTACAGTCCGCTTGAAATCTTCACTTATTGACAGGTTTCATTGTCATTAACTGCACTGGTAGTAACAGTAGTATTAGTTGAGTTTTAATTTTACTTGCTAGGCATAAATATAAATGTCAGATGTCTTACCAACAAACATCATTACTGGATCTTAATCACCTTATGCAAATCCAGCCAACATCCTGAAGTCACAGCTGCTCAGCCAAACCAAGGAGAAAATTAAAATATCTTTCATGAAATGGCTGAGACATTTTCTCCACCAGGTACTTGGGAGACAGGGCAATGACTTGACTGGATACAGCAAAACCTGCTTACAAGGACATCTCACAGGGGATGAGCACCAACAGTGCTGGACCTGCCTCAATAGAAAAGCCACCAAGCTTCTTCCAGCACAAGCAGAGGGCCATGAAATGCCATGGTCCGATTGCTCAGGCCCTGCATGTGTCTGTCTGTGGCTGTATGTGCAGCTGATGGATTGTTCCCAGATGCTGGGCAATGGCAGGCAAGTCTGAGCCTCTGGAAACTGGTGCAGTCCTAGAGGTGGGGTGTGGCCACAGGGTCAGCTCACACTTCCAAGGACAACTTGCAAGTGGGCTGCAAGCCATATGGATCACTGGGCTAGTGCCACAGGACAGTCCACACCTCAAGGAACCTTCTGCTAACCCACAACTAATGCACTAAGCTGAAATACCCCTCATAGGACAGCAGCTCAAATTGGAGAAGTTAAAAAGACCCCTCAGGTTTTGTACAGCACCAACATCTGTCAGTCTGGATGGGAAAGCAAGAAAAGCCAAATGCTTTCTGCCTGCCTTGACAGCAGCCTGGGAAATCCTGCTTTCTGAGAAGCTGAATATCCCTGACTGCCTCTGGTGAAGCTGTCAAGGGCCTCGCTCTCCAGGACAGCTCTGGCAGGGACTGATCTCTCAGGGCTCCTCAGATTCCCTTGACAAGGCACAGGCTCTGCCTTTTAACTTTGTAATTTATTATTTTAAGAAGCCCTTGCTCAACCCAGGTAATCACAAGGGTTCATCCTCTGGTTGGGATATCAATGAAGCATCACATACTAATGTAACATTAGTCACACAGAGTGACATTGACTTTCTCATGTTCAACTCTATAAGAAATTAGGCTGGGGACCCATCTATGACTTTCAGCAAGAAGCCACTGTGGAGCCTCTGCATGGTTCCTAGGAGACATACCAATGTGTTATACTAAAGAAGAGAGCTAGTCTGGGGGTGAGGCGTTCACCAGGGACTGAAGCTTTCACCACAGACTGAAGCAGTCCTTGTTTTGCCTCCACCACTACAGCCTAAGCTTGGGTGAGTTAATTAAGCACCCTTCCTTATACAGGAGACAAAAGATTTTTTTTTTACCCAGCACCAGTGCTGGAGAATAAATCAGAAATGTGGGAGCCACAAATGTCACAGATACACACTTACTGAGCTGGTGCACCACGTTAATTTCTCACTCATACTCACCTTGTCCATACACAACTGTTTTGACGGTTTTTTCTCTATGTTTATCTCTTTTTTCCCTAGTGTGCATCAGCTTACCAGCATCCTCTTGTTCCGATTGCCACTCAATTAGCCTTCCCAGAGGTACTTGAGGGGCTTCACTTTCACCAGTATCATCTCCACAGCAAAACACAGAGTTGTGCCTAAGCCAAGAGGCACAGCTAGAAATCCTATCCCCAGGACTTGGTACAGTTTAGAGCATAGTGCCTTCCTGGGGACACTCTGACCCACTCCATAATTCAGATGCAGAAATCAGCTAGGCAGGTCCAGCAGGACCTTCAAGACTGTCCTTCAGTCCTCAAACATTTGAGGCTCCTAACCTTCACCAGTGGGTTGGGACTTTTTTGCATCTTTATGACCATCATCCATGACTGAAGCCTAACAGGTCACCTCTGGCCACACCCTTCTATGCTGCTGACCTTTGGGGAATACTCTTCCCTTGCATTTCACGCCTTCTCTGAGGTTGTTTCACCCCAACCAAATGTGTGGTCCCTGGACGGAACAGAAACATCAGTGTAGGCAAGATCCAAACACCTCTGCATGTTCCACAAGGAGCTGGAGTCAGAGAGCTGCAGAGGCACAACATGGCACCAAGGGGAAGGTCTCCAAGCTGGCCAGAGCAGCCTCCTGCTCCAGGTGGGACAGCCCCGTTGTGCTGGTGAGGGACAGGCGAGGCGGCTGCCAAACTCCAGGCAAATGCATCAGGGGCTCTCCTGTGACAGCACAGTGGGAATCCCTGGTCCCATGTCCCCTCCTGGCATGCTGAACCACTCTGAAATTTGAGACAGATTCCTGCATGGAAAGCCACTGCTGCCTGTGCAGCCTTTCTGGAAAGCGACAGGCAGACGGAGGCTCCTATGCTGGGACGAACAGCACTGCAGGACATCCTGCAGAGAATTCCAGGGAGCAGACTCAGACACTCCCTTCTGTACCCTACAGGGATGTCTCCCTGCTGCTGACAGGCTGGCGTCACGGCTGTACCAACAGCCCAGGACACCACAAGCATCCCACTCAGTACCAGAGTCCCGCCAAGCAGCATTCAGGCTCATTCAGGGCTTTGACCAACACTAAACACCCTTCAACTGAGCTGAAGTGAAACACAAAATGTGAGCATGGGTCACATGGTTACCCATTCTCTGCAGAGTTCAACCATCACGCTGGCTCCCAGTTCGTACACTGTGGACCAACTCAATTTATTCTCATTATTTCCCCAAGAACACTTGCGTTTTTAAGCAGCTCTTGATATTTTCATTACTGTAGCAGCAATCTGTCTCTGTGACATTCTAAGAATGGAAACAGTGGACACTCTCCAAATCTCAGGACAAAGCCAAAAATATTTCCCTGCTCAACGGGTACTCATAATTGTCCATGAGTTATTCAGATCAGCATGTCTCCTTAGCTCAGATTCCAGCAGCAGCAAGGCAGCAGGACCCCAAGGACCTGCATTTGCATATGTCTCCTGGACCACTGAAATTCCCTGCACGATTCACAGCAGAATCCCAGGACAGCTGTAGACGTGGACAGGAAGGCATGCACAGGGTAAGTACGTCCTCATCTCCTGAGACCGGCCAGTCCTCATCAGATATAAAACCATATTTTCTATTTCCCTTGCTCTTACACTACAAATGATGTAAGAAAAAATACCTACCAAAGGTTAATCCACAGTATTGATCTATGTGTGAATTTTGACAGAGAAAACTTGAGCTGAAACAGTACCAGTGTTTAGCAGTGATTACAGACTGGACTTAGTTTTGTACTGGTAGGAATCCATTTTCAACCCTTTTGCCTCCCCTATTTGTATCCTGTTACTGAATGTAACCATGAAGAAGGATTTGAAACGCTAATAGAAAAAAATCACAGCAACCTCTGTGATGATATGACCAGTCCTGGATCACTCACCATCCAGACAGCAACTCTGGCACCTTACCTGCACAGTATACCAGTCGCCATCACACCTCCCTGCAGTGAGACTGATGGTCACAGACCAGAGAAGAAAAAAATTACATTCCAACCCTCTCCTTCAAAAACTCCTCCACAATCCAGAAGGAAAAAAAAAAAGCTCAGGAATACAATCATAAAACCAAAGGTCAGTAACAACTCCAGTATGACTTGTCAGTGCAATTAAAGCTCGTAAGAATAAGATGCATGCCAGCAAACTGTATGACAGAAGTAGGTTAAAAATAGATTAGAAAAGTCCCAGTCTCTTCAATAATGTTCTACCTGGTTACTATATCTCTATTCAGTTTCCTCATCAGCTTTTCACTGCATGTAACACCTGTTTCTCAAGTCTCTTTTCACTGAGCACATGTCAGCTGGTGGTTGAGAGTTATCCCCAGCTTACCAAGGGTTTACGACGGCTTGGACAGAGGAAAGCCTTCGTAATCGAGTTTATTTCCTCAGGTAAAAGAGTGTCTCTGGAGCAGGAGGCAGGTCAGATGGATAAGCCAGTCCTTTTTACTACAGTATATTGAGGAATGACGACAGGCCATCAACTAGACCCCTTGACAGAAGATATAATTGGAAGTGTTTCTCATAAAACAAGAAGATCTCTGGTACAACCCAGGAACCTTGGTCTCCTGCTCCATCCTGAGCAGCATGTCTTGCTCTGGGGAAAGGTGAAACTGAGAAACTATAACTCAATTGAAGAACATACCAGTTAAACGCTATTTAACAAATCAAGCTACGCAGATTAAAAATTACTGTTTAATGCTGGAGAGACTTGGAAACTTGTGTTTATATTGCTTTTACTTCAGCATTTTTCACTAACCTCGTCTCATCCTTCATCCTCCTCTGCAGCACTGGGAAAGGTGACAGTTTGGTGCTGGAGGGGACAGAGGAGGACTGGCTAACATGCAGGAGGAGAGCAGCAGAGCTGCAAAAAAGAAAGGAATTTGTACAGGGGAATTATCAAAACTGAACAGACTGCTTGTGCTGGCTTGAATGAGAGCTGAATTAAGCAAGCATTGACTGCTTCCGAGAAAACTACATCCCTGCTGCCAGGGATGATGAGAGGGCAGGGGAGGGAGGGGAAAATCTGTGAAGCACAAACATGAGAGTGAGAAGACAGAACAGAGAGACCAAGATTTAGAGGGGACCCTGGGCTAAGGTCGATCTCCCCATACACAGTTGGTTTGCACTCATGGAAAAAGCCTAACACAATCCATCACCAGACAGACAGACAGACAGCTCCATTCCTGTGTCTCTTTCCTGCTATCTAGCACACAACCCCTTGAAATGTTGCTGGGCTTGTGTTTGAAGGGCTGCATCTGCTACCATTTCATCTCTTGCAGCATTCTCTTTCTCGTACCCTCTCTTTGCCTGTACAAAGACAAACAAGCACAGCAGCTGAATAAACATTTTTTTGGATGTGTGAGTTATCTGTACAATTGAAAGAACATGCACTAGTGTCACGTGTACAGACAACTGAGGAAACAGCTAAAGATATATACAACCTGCACTGCATTGGCATTTGGGGAACAAGGACAGTTCTTATACATTTCCATATATTAAAACCAGCTATGGCTCAAAAATGGCACTTCTGCCTAATTAAGTGAGGCAAATCTTTCTGGGTGTGTATGTGCATGCAGAATACCATGACACATTACAAGGAAAAAAGGAAAAGGAGAAGGAAAAGCTTCTAAGCCTCATTGCCACAGTCAAGTGTGCTGCACTCAAGCCATCCACAAGGGTGAAGTTTATTTATCTCTCTAAATATGTCTTGGTCAGAGATTTCAAAATGCATCAGAGGTAAAGTTCTCCAGCTTCCAGATAAGACATTTAAAAAAGAGATGATTTTCAGAGTGTGGATGCTAGTTTAGAAAATCCAGCCTTTGCAGGCAATTTTAGTTTGGCCATCAAAAACACAGGCAGCCTGCATCAACTGTCACATTTTGAAAATGGGTCCTCCTGTGCACCAAGGACAAAAACCTCAGAAGATTTCATTGCTCATATCAGAGAGAAGAGACAGACCAGAATCCTCACTGGTAATCTGCAAAATGTCATCAAAGAAAATCAAGCCACTTTCAGAGTACTGGAACACACACTTCTCCTTCTCAGTAAGAAACCATGGAACAAAAACTTTTTATATAACCTAGAACCACCTTGGGTTTGAAATGAGTAAGAATCCCACCAACTCTTATGGGTTTGATGGGTAGAGGTGTCTCTGACATAGACTGGATTTGAAACTTGTTAAAATTTCCACCACTGTTAAAAGATTAAAAAATGAAGACAAGGAGTTCATAATACTTAACACTGACAGAAATGTTTTTGTGGTTGTTTAAAGCAATTTTGCTTGCTTGCATTTGTTAAGCCTTCCCTAGAGTTTGTAACATGCACAACTTCAGCTCTGGGCTGGTACACTACAGCCACACGGTTTATCTCCTAAATCTGCTGACATTATTTAAACCAATACATTTTCTAGCCCAACCTTGTCCTTTCTGTCTGTGCCACAAAGAAAAAAAAAAAGGCACAACAAAACACTAATGCTGATTTTCATCTACACTGATTGGTTTTCAGCAGGAGAGCAGCTCTTGAGGAGCATTACGACACTGCTGCAGTTCTTTGGAAACCCTGAAGCAAGGCGTGGCAGCAGACGGTGCAAACAAGCTGGGTGGCTTTTGGACACCCATCCTGCAAGTGGCTCAGCCTCCAGAAATTAGTTTGGCTGTAGGTGCTTGCAGGACCAGGGCTCTATCTACCAAGGTGATAAATTCCTTAAAATTTCAAAATTAAATACATAAAGCAAGAAATGAAGTGGAAGCTTTTCTAATTACTGCCTTGCTAGAGGGCTTCTAGCAGGCTGCTCACAAGCTACTCTGCATAGACTGCTCAGCAATAAGCACTTTTCCCCTGCACACAGCACCAGATCCCAGCAGGGGTGGTGGGGGCAGGTGTGTCACAAGGGCTCCAGCAGGAACTGCCTGTGGGGTACATCAAATCTGCAGCTGGCACAGAAGATGGAAACAGTGGGAAGCATGACTGCCCTGGTTCTAGAGCACGCTCCTGTACCTCCAAAGGTGCCTCCCTGTCATGGATAAAGGAGGAGTCAGGTCAAGAGCAAAGGAATGGGGAAAAAAGAAGGGATCTAGAACACTGGGGGACCAGCAGAAAGCTAGAGAGACAGCTCTGGGGAGCTGTCTCCCCCACAAAATGGGGGAGAACCTTTTGGAGAAAGCTTTTCACTGAAGCCTCAAAAAATGGGGAGGCGGGGTGGAGGTCTGGGAGATAAACTGAATAGGAAGAAACCTGGAGCATTTGGGTGCTTAGGAGGAGCATCATCACACTGTGAAAAGAAAGCATTAAGTGTTAACAGAAGAGGTAGTTAAATCACTTGCTTAATTCAGGTCAAGAATGGTCTAGGGATGAAGCCAGGGCTCATTACGATAGAGGTGTTTTGTGTGTCCCCTTTGCAGAAGGTGGAACATGATCTGGGAGAAGAAAAGGGGCTTATATGGCTAAAGCAGCCAGATGCTCCCAAGGAGAGCTGGGCTCTACGGTTAACAAGATGGCCACCTAAAATAAGCCCAAGGTCAGCCCAGCAAGGAAATGCTTGTGCAATGCTGAGGTGAAGCAGCAGGAGTAGCATCTGGAGCCAAAGGGAGCTGCCCTCTGAACAAAGAACTTGACACAATATGCTATACTTTCAGGGGAAAATCCAGGACCATGCCAGCATTGTTCGGCCCCTAAAATGGCAAGTTATTCTTTTGTATTTAATGTCTCTGTGCTTTGTTTCCCTGTCTTTAAACCATCCCTTCATCTCACAGAGGTTTGGGAAAAATTAATTGTTCATCAACTGCTCAGATACAATAGTGACGAGATCAGCAGACATGCAAGAGGAAATTAATAATTCTGCCTCTGGAACAGAGTTTGAACAGAGCCTGGTAAATAAGGCAGAAGGGCACAGACTGAACAATGAAGAGAAAACAAAATAATGAATAGCTGCTCATTAAGTGAGTAGAGTCCATTCTGTGCACTGAGGAAGGCAGGGACCCTGTGGAGAAACCAGCATGGGACCCTGTAATTAAAGACTGTATAATAATACATACATAGCAGGGGGGCAAATTAAAGTTGCACAAGGAACCTCAACACTGCTACTTTCTAAATTTTCAGTGTTTGACTTTCAACCCTAACAATGTTCTTTTAGCACAGTTTTTATGTGTGTAGTATCATATAGAGATGTGGGCATCATACTTGCATTCTCCAGTACCAGCAGTGGAATATTCTGATTTGTTCTGAGAAGTTAGCACTTAACAACCATTAAAGGCTCAGAAAAATAATCAGAGTTGGTGTTCAACTTTCTGGGGCTGTCGATTTGTTGTTGTTTTTTTTTTAAACAAGGTGCATGTAGCCAAACCCAATATTTTCTTAAGCCAAATAATAATACATTCAACATGGCACATACATACTGCAGCCTAATTTTAAAATAAACATATCCTACGCTACCCAGCCCCAGTATGGCTGTTATATCCTTCAGAAACAAACATCTCCCACCTCTAAGTGGTCCCTCAAGAAGACTTGACATCTCTGTTGACACCTTTTCCACTGAAAGCTGTGATTTTTATCTATGTTTTAGCAGGTTTCAGGCATGCAAATCGATGCCATGGAGAGTAAAAATCAGAAGAATTAGCTTTACTGCTATCATGCTAAATAGTTAATTGCCTTCATTTGCTTGAAAAAAAGCAACCTGAGAAAAAGTCCTACTGATGACAGGAAAACACCTCTGAGGAACACAGCTTCATCCACTGGGAAAGCCTTGGTCATTAAAAACTGATTGGAATCGTAAGAGTTACAGGAGAACCACTAACATACTGAGCTTATTGAGCATGTCTGCTCCCTTGCAAAGCAAGGGAGCCTGGGGAAGGCATCACTGTGGGCTCTTCCTGAAGCTTTCCCCATAGTGAAAATGTTCACTTTCATCCTGAAAAAATGCACTGCTAATTCAAATAAAATTGGATTAACAAATGTTCCCAGGAAACCTCAACCGGTCTGGATGTGTTCTCACACTGACCAAGTTCTAGAGGACCCTTCTTGTAACTTCTTCCACAGCCACTTCTCTTACTGCCCTGAATTGATAATGCTGGCCTGTTTCTCCTCTTCACAAGTAAGCCTGCACAGTAACATTCCAAAGAACATTTTATGTGTCTGCAAAAATACTGGGCATGTTGCCAAGTGCTAAGCTGAATGCAGATTCAGATATTTCATTATACAGCCAATCAAGATGTCAATTCAGATCTCAGAACTTAATTAATTTCAGATTAATAGCTTGTGTTATCAAAAGCAGTTTGACATGCTGGAAAACAGTCAAAAATCATACTTGGAATGGATAGCCTTATTGCTATGGAGGAAAAAAGTTGGGGCATCCTTGTTCAAAATCTGATAGGACAAGGCTCTGAGCAACCTGACCAACTCTAAAATCAGCCCTGCTTTGAGGTGGGGGATTATGGTGGTGAGGACTCTGGATCTATCCATTGCCATTTAAACCATTCTGTGATTCTGGCTATAACTAATGAGATAAACTACAAGCAAAGACTGTATCTTATACAACTTTTGCCTTTCCCCAGCAATGTCATGCCAGCTCAGCACATGTTCTGAAACTATTCTGAACGAAGACAGCATCTATTGTGATACTCCAGAAGTGTCACTATTCTTTCAGAGGCGTCTTGCATGGCTCACCAAAGTACATTTTTACCAGCCAGAGGCATCCACATTTCCTGGCTCCTTTGGTCTAAAAGAACAAGATACAATTGTTACAATCTATTTTTCAATAGGTACCAAGAGAAGGTGTTAAATAACAAAGTTTTATGCCTGGGACCACCCACATATCTTGGATAGCTTAAAATGCCCAATTTGACATTTGCTGTTCTGCTCTTCATTTCAAAACTGCAAGAGGAACAGAATAGGGGCCTATTAAAAAGAACAAAGCTAGAGAAATTTATGGCAGGGTTGTGAACCTGGCATCCCATTTCACAGTGCAGCCAAGGCACAGGATGAAGGAAGTACTGTTAGGAATCATTAAATGCTCTTACCTGTCCTGCAAAAAGCCCACACACGCCAATAATACAGAGAATGTTAAATACAGCCGAGCCTACGATGGTTCCAACGCCTACATCTCCTTTTGTGATAAAAACACCTGAAAAACAAGTTCAAGGCAAGCTATGTAAATTTTTCCACAAAAACTTGCAGACCTCACACTCCATTAATAAATCTAAAGGCATGAACCAGTTCTGCCACTTTTTTTCATATTTAATAGGGCAGCTTGCAGAGTAAGGTACTAGGGTGAACAAAGATTGCAGAGTTTGCATTCTGAGGGGACCTGGATAGATTAGATTGTCTAATGAAAAACAAATAACTTAGATGTTAACTTAAATAACTAAGACACCAACTTCCTGATCTTGTGATCCAACATTACAGCCATACACGTAAGAGACATGGGAGCAGCTGGTTGGACACATCTGCAGGAAACTATCTCCCATAAAACATCTCCTCACTGGTGCTCTTCCCCCTATCCCCATCCCTACTGGCTTCAACAGGCAAGCAGAAGGTTGAGCTGGAGCAGATTCAGAGCTGCCTGGCCGCTAGCTATTTGCAAGCTCAATGATGCAGCTCAGGATGAGTTACAAGGCTATGCTACAAGCTCCTTTCAGAGCTCTTCTGTCAAATTTGTTTTAAATTGGCCAACAAGGTTAACGGTGAGGGAGATGAACTGACAGACACATGCATCATGGTACTGCACAAAATGCTTTCCTTAGGAAGCCAGCCTAAAAATAATGCTCCATCTCCTGCTAGCTGTCAGTCTGTTTAAATTCACCACTTGCTTTTAAGGTTTCAACAGTATCTATCCGGCCAGCATACTTTAGATTCTTTTTCCCCACTTTATCCCTTTCTCAGAAGCATGTTACACAGAAGCAGTCACCCACCAAGTGGCATTCAGTATCTGGTGTATTACCCTACAGTAAGATAGTGATCTGATCACTGGAGTTTCTCTAAGTTGACTGAAGGAATTGGGTTTTATTTTTACCCTGCTACTGCACTGTCCTTAACAATACAACTGGAATACAGATCCAACTTGGTCCAATTTTAGTTCCTACATTTACATTACATTACATTTAGTTCCTTTGCTTATGCAATCAGACCTCTCTGCAGAGTATGCAGCTTTGATTTAATTCATCTGATAGCTGTGACTGAAACAAAAGTATCTTCTAGACAAAGTATCGAAGCTGAGACTAATTCTCCTTGGTGACTGAGAGCTCACCTTAACCTCCCATGATCACCTACCAACAGAATGGGGATAAGTAAAATGCCAAGAACACTCTTCCTTTGAGCCATGCAGCATCTGTACAGAATCATTTTATAGCAGCTGATTGCAGCCCCCTCTTAGCAGAAGGGCCACATGAGTTTCCTGAACTTCAAACACTTGGGGGCTGCTGAACCCCTTGATCACATTTCCTGTAAGTGTGCAGTTGATTTGGTGATGCTCTGATGCCCCTGTTGCTGTAAGAATGCATGCCAAATCCTCTCCTCCTCACCCCGTTGTGCCTGCAGAGGAAGTGGTGTTACCACACTAACCAAGGTGGAGGTGATGGACTGGGACCTGCAGCTGATGACACCTGGCTCACTGGGGTTCCAAACCGGGGCTCTGGGGTGCATCCTGTGACACCAGGTCCTGCAGACGGCCTGGCAGGAGGAGGCACGGTGGAGGCAGCTGCATGTGCAGAGCTCAGCACTGGCTCTTTGCATGTGCTACAGGCAAGGTGAACTCCCTTCTGGACCTGGTCTGGGGGGGTCAGATCAAACCACTTCCAAGGCAGCGGGATAGCGGATAGCAGGATAGCGGCACTTTTTCAGAAACACTGTCTAGCAAGGATTCCCCAGAATCCTATGTGTGTCCAGGTACGATGAGGAACGCTACATGCACTTAGCAACCCCATTTCAACTTGGAATAACAGCCAGGGCACACGGAGGTTTCAAGAAGCAGCAGCAGGTTAGTTACCTATGACAGATGTAAACAGCTCAGGAGCAGAGCTTCCCGCTGCCATGAAAGTTGCCCCAGCCACATCTTCGCTAAGATGCAAGCGCTGCAGAAAAACAGATCACAGTTATTGATTACAACACTGAGAGACCGAAGGAATTCAACTTGAAATGTTAAACTGTCTGCCCAGAGTGGGAAGCTGGACATAGGTATACAGCTGTATGTTAATAAAGCTTAAGTATAGTGGAAAAAGCCATCACAAGCACTGGCTACTTAAGTTGGCACCTCCTTGTAGAGAAAGCAGGTTGTGTCGGCCTTTACAGGAGAGAAAGAGCAGTGCTCTGGACCACAAGGGCAGATTCAGCATAGATTTTTGCCTCCTGCATAACCCAAACAATACACACCTTATGCCATCTACTTTGGCCCCTAAAGGGTCCAGCTGCAGCTCAGACTTGGTTCACTCCCAGGTGCCTTCACTGGCATCATTTCAGCCCTGGCCATTTAACCTCTCCACACCCACTTGTATCACTATCAAGGTTCCTTACCTCCTATAGCCTTCCCCAAGCCCAGGGACTATCTAACCCAGAGTTTCAGGAAGGGAGAGAACCCATGAAAACTTAACGGGCACATGCTGTTTCCAAATATTTACTTGGTTAATTGCTTCCTTTATGTTTCCTGCATTTCCACTGCTCCATTTGCACAAGTCACTGTTCAGAGAACTTGACAAGGCTGTTAAAGACCACGTGCCTCACTGGCACCTTGCACGTTTTAATGAGTAGCTAAAAAAAGCCACCACCCCCTGCCATATGGCCACAAACTGGTGAGCTGTCACTACTCAAAGCCAGCTCTCCTGCAGCTGCCATCGCACAAGCCAGGGGCAGAAACCGACGGGTGGTGGGGATGTTTCCCTAGCAGAACTGGCTCCCTTGAGCACACACTCAGCCTGGCAGGACACCGGGAGCCTTCCTCTCCTCTCTCCCCTCTTCCCTCTGTAGTAGTGCAGGGTTTCTCTGAAACTTGGTCATTACCACAGTACATTTGTACAAAGGTTGTAGAAATCCTCCCACCAACCTTATCTGGACTGAAGACCCCACAAAGGACATTCTAGGCCTGGAAGAGCAGGTAACTCTGTGCACTGATTGTACACACATAACAAAACATGCTGCGCTTGTTATGGTGAGAAGGAAAAAGGAAAAGATGAGCCCTCACCAGGCATACTTTCTAAGCAGGAGATCACAGCATCCACTGCACTATTGAAAAAGCCTATGGAACCTGCAGCTTTAGGGAAAACAATTTAAAATAAGATTAAACCTACTGCAGAAGAAAATCACAGGACCAGAAGTAGCTCCCCAAAAGCCAGATTCCTCTGCAGGATTTTTTGTGAAAATATAGACAGTCATCGTACAATAGCTGGTCTGCAACTCAATGGTTCTTTTGAAAAAAAAGACCATGGGCCAAGGAAACCAGCTGTGCTGACTTGCATGTAGATGGTTTGATTGAGAGCTATGGCAGGTTCCCTCCAGAACAGTTCCCAGCTAATTTATTGCCATGCATATGATGAGTAAATCAATACAACAGAGAACAAAATAGAGCACACTAGGTAGGAGACAAAAATGTATTCTCTGGTATGTGTGGACAAATGTTTGCAATCGAGGTATGATGTTAGCTGAATCACATAAACACTCCAACAGCAGTAAGGGAGGGCAGATAGGCAAATGCAAGCACAAGTGTTTTAGGAAACAAATTAAAATCAGGGCTTTATTCTAAGTACATCTGAACTTAAACAGAATGTGAAGCTCTACCACTAACCGATCTCTACCAATTGTGGAACAATTTCTCATCTCAACTCACCCACTGGGGAGTTCAGACGCCTTGCTGGTTTAGCTCCACAGCCGCTATCCTAGCTAGATGAAGTGAAGCCAGGAAAAGGGCATTTATTTTGGATTTAGTGAATCTAAACTGTGAGCATCTGTAGAATAACTATTGGTTCATCTCCAAGACCAAAAAAGCCTTCAGGCAGGAGGTTTGAAATCTTTTGTGCTGGATAGGACAGTAGGTGGTAGCTGGATGGTAGATGTTGGGTCAGCATCAAGTCATGCTGTTTGCATGAGCACTGTGTTGCAGCCAGCACAACTTTGCAGAGCTCCTGCTCTCTCCCCCATCCCTCCACCTCAATTATTTGTGAGGTAACAAAGGATGACCATTTAAAACATCACCTCATCAGGTGACAGAGGAGGACCCAGGTGTCCCCCCCGAGCAGCCCAGCTCTACAAGACAGCCTGCACATTTCACAGGGTCTTTATGCGGGGACAGGAGTGAGCAAGGCTGGTAGCATCTGCTGGCACTGGGCAGTGATAAAACCCTCCCTGTCTTAGAAAATCAGGCAAGAATGAATACTACCAAAGGCTGCAGAGGTCTTTACAAAGTGATCCAAGCCTTTCCCCCTGCATTCTTGAGTGCTAAGATCAAGGGCTACCCATGGAAAGCTGGATGTTTTGAAGATAACCCATTCAGGATTGATAAAATTAAAAGTAGCTGGGTCAGGAAACAGGAATGTATATTGCTTTAGCTATCATGTAATTACAGAATTGCTTAATTATGCAAAAAATACATAAATAAAAGGACTTGAATGCCCCCAAAGGCCATCTACAGGGTAAGAAAAGCTTTTCTGGGGAGAGAATCCTTGTGTTGTCATCCATCAGTTATCTGAATCCTCATGCACCAAAATAGTGGGATGTCTGGGGACTTCCTGATGATGCAAAAAAAGCTTGTATGGCAGAGCGCTGAACTAAAAATATCAGGTTAGTTTAGAGAAAACTTTCATCAGAGCTGTCAGCACAAATGATTGCTGCTGCTGCCACCCACACCTCCTCCCAGCACCAGGCACAGCCCACGCCCTGCTGAGTGACACTGCTTGCCAGGCAGATAAGCGCACGGCTCCTCCAGCTAACAGAGATGTCAGCCTGGCAAGACCAAACCATGTTTTCTACATGCAAAGATTTCATTGTCTGAGACTGACACTGTCTGAGAGGGCTTGCAGGCACTTTGGGCACATAGCCCGTGTTCACCCTGCAGCTGTCCGAGCTGATTTAGGCTAAACTGTGCTCCTTGTCTCCTAAAATTTGAGTGTGCCAACCTTAGCAAAAGAGGCACAGCACTCCTTCCAATTGCTAGAAGTGCTCAAGAGTTTCTTTAATGATGCCCATGCTGTCCCTGCTGCTTCACATCTTCCATCAACACAAGGTCAGGCAGGAAATTCATGAGTTTGAGGGCAAGGCAGAGGATCCACGATTTCTGCTGAGGTAAGTCATCAGAGATTTTAATTTATATGAGCAAGGGCAGGGCCCAGCTCCTACAGAGCCTGGCATCTCCTCCCCTCCTGGGTGTTGTTTTGTTTTTAAATACCAACACATCTGAACTCTCTTGTGCATTCTTTTTCTTTCCCAGCCTGATGCTTGGAAGGTTTCCAAGTTTTAAATTAATGGTATGTGAAACTCAGCAACACCCTCTGGATTAGTATTTCCACACAGAAGTCAGGAAATAAAGGATTATCCTCTTTCATGTCCCAGGAGAACAAAGTGGTAAGCACCAAGGCCACAACTGAACCAAAACACTGCTCGCTAATGGGCAGCCAACAACATTCCAAAGCTCTGGAAGCCTTGGATGGCCGGATCCTACCTCCAGGGCAGGGCTCCTTGTCTGAAGAAGCAGGGACACATCAGCAGTGAGTAGCAGAGCATGGGACAAGCTAACAAGCTCTGCTGGGCTCACTATCTGGACACCCACCCAGCAGCCAGCATCACCAGGCAGCCTGCAACAGAGGCTGAGATAGGGAATCCTTGCTCTAGAAAGCGTGTTCTTTACTATAAATGGCCTCACTTTTTAAGAAGTGGCATGATGCATATATAGGAATTGTTATTGGAGGCAGCTGCTAGCTTTAAGGGGGAGCCAAATTTACCCACCAGCACACTCCTTGCTCATCTCCTGTGAGTGAGAGCATGAAGCTGAGCCAACGCACACACACAGTGTTGAGCAACTCAACAAGAAGCGTGGGGAGTGCTCTAAGATAATAGTAAATACACCATCATCATGTTCTGAGGCTCACAAGAACTGCTGCTACAGCAGCACACAGGCTGAAATATCTTCTAACACTTACTTCACAAATCTTCTCCAACGAAGGGACAAAGAAATCATCACAGACGATTGCCAAGGCATAAAACATATAAACAGCCTGCAAAAGAAATGAGAAAACACTGAGTCTAGAGATTGTCAAGCAGAAACGAACAACAACATCCCAACTCATCTTAGGTTTGTTTTGATATCCACCTTTCAAAAAAATGAAATGCTCTTGCAAGAATTCATGGGGCTCTCTGGGATTTAACTGAACCATCATGAAGTATTACTTACCCAAAAATTCTTAAATATACCAAAAGCTGCCAACATTCTGCCATCATCATAAAGGCTACTTCACCTTTTTTTTTTCCCCCCTCTGGATTTTGCTGAGCCACACTTAAATGGTTTTGCCTTCCTTTTTTTCTCCCTGTTGCACAGAACAAGAGTTTTTTATGATTGCACTCTGTGAAAATCTAAACGCTAGAGGAGTAATTTTTGAAATGCTAGTGTTTTGGAAAAGGGCAAAGGAGGTTGGTTTCTGCCAATGAAGTGCCCCGCTAGGTGGTCTGAGATCCCAGTGGTAATTCTTGCTAAACTCCACATAGGAACAACTTCCAAATTACTGGAACCCAAGAGGGAACACAAGACCTGAAAGGACACCTGGTGAATCAAGTCCTCAATTTCATGCAAGCACCATTTAATTTGTGTTTCTGTACTATTTGCAGAACTTGCTTGGGCCTGATCTCTGCAGGAGAACAGGTGAACGGCACAGCACAGCTTCCATCCATGCAGCTCAGCTTCTCACTTGTGGAGCTACCTGCACTGCCCCTGAAAGTAAAGAGCCCAAGAAGGAAGTAATTTTGGCATCTGGTCCCATACAGCAGGTAAGCATGCATGAGTCCTTTCCTTTTTCCCTTTATCACAGGCATGACATTATTCATGCCTCCACTCCCAAAGTAAGACAAAACTAAAGTCCAAAGATGCCTCCATCTTTTTCTTTGTAACACCTGCCACATACCACTATAGAATTATTTTTACAAGTAGTGCAGCTCCAGTGAGTAACTAGAACAGAGAAGTGGCCAACATTCGTAGAAAAACAGTGCCTTAATCCTACTGAAGAACAGAGCTGTTACCACATCACCAACAGATCCTCCTGCTTTGCTTGTCTTTGAAGTTTACTGTCAAAGCTCAGGTGATGGGAGGAGACCAGAATACTTTCATCTGCAGGGAAAACTACAATAAAAATGGGCTCTGGGCTTTTGTTCTTGTTTTAATTTTCAAGGGAACAGGTTCAAATTCCCCAAACTCCCCAAAACCCCAGATTCCAACTTGCCAGAATATAATTACAACTTTGCAGCAGTATTTCTATTAAAATCTCAGCCCTTTGAACTTTTCAAGCTCAAAAATAATTAAAGTATATTTTTTCAGCATTAGCAGGACTAGAGATGGGATTTCCATCATAATCGATGATTTTGAAGACACAGTGCTAGAGTGCCACTTAGGACAGTTTCTGTGCTCCTCTATCACTACTCATAAATATGAATAAATCTAACTTACACTTTGTGAAACTCTTGCACTGCAGAATGGCCCAGAGGACCACGAACATAAGCCAGATTCCAGGTTTACAAATCTGCTGGGTGCAGCAGAGCCCTTGATCTTGCAGAGGCAGCACTAGCTGCTGACATGATACTAACACAGACAAAGGAAGCAAATGGCTCACAGACATTGTGCATTATAGGAAAAAGGATCAGAAACAGCCCCTTTGACTTACACAGCCAAACCCTACAGAAATACAATGGGTAGGAGGTGCCCAACTTCAGCCTGGATTTTTTTTATCTGCTAACTGTATTAATCTGCGTTGGGTCATGCCATCACTCCCAAATACACAGTAATTAAAATAATCAAGTTTCAAGAACACTGACCTGTACACCACCACCCCTATAAATTGAGCACATCCTCTGTGTCTGACATCACCCACAGCCACAGAGCACAGGGCACCACACGGCTGCTTGGGCTTCCTGCAATCTGCTCTGCTGTGGTCACCAAGCTCTCCCCAAGAAGGGCAAGGCCATGGGGAGGGAGAGAACAGGTCAGAGCACACATTCAAAAGCTAAACCAGGTCACTTCAGCATCTGCCTCCACATGTGGTGCACACACACAAGCCTTTGCCTCTCCTATGTTCTCACCATTTTTCAGACCACATAAAGTGATTGTACTGTGCATGGTGCTCGCCTCATCAGAGACCAGCCTGGATGGACTCCACGGGCATGATACCCTTCAGCTTAGGAAAAGAGTTTTTAAATGACTGTTCAAACACTGCAAGGGATGGGTTTGCATTGTCTCCTAGGCATTTCTACCACAAGGTACCTGTAGGCAGGTACCAAAGCTGCATCTCGTCATGTTCTCATTTTTAGAGGGCACAACCACAACCCAAAATGGTGACAAGAGAATTTTCTTTTATCCACCAAAGCTTACACATTTGCAGGATCAGATTTGAGAGAAAATGCAAAAAATGGACAGAAATTAGTAAGAAGTAGAGAGGAAAATGTGAAGGAACTGCTGTCAGGCATTCTCTAATCTCTGGGTGGTGGTGGGAATGCTGTGCTGCTGTGTTTGCCCAGAGCACTGAGCCAAAGCCACTGCAGTCAGTCATGTTACTGTGGGTGACTTAAGCAAGTTGTAACAGCAGGCTGAGAGAGCAGATGAGGCTGAACCCACATTGACTTACATGCTTGAGCATTTATTTTTACTGACCTCATAGATGTTACAAATCTGTTTTTGGCTGGGAGTCTCCCCTAATTTTATTTAACTGGGTTGAGTGTGATACAGCATAAAGCAGCAAAATCTAAGAAGTATCTGTTTAGAAAACAGATGGGTTCACAAATTAAAACCCTGGCAACTACTCTCGGGCAGTGAACACTTGAGGACAGCAACTGTTACTTCCTTGAAGGATGTCAGGGGTTTTGTGTGTGTATTTGTTTGTTTCTTAAACAAAAAAAACAAAATAAGGTTTAGAAAAAAAAATATTAATGTCAAATCAGACTTGTAAAGATAGAGACCAGACACCTGTACAGGCTATTTTATGTGGACAGAACGAAGACAGACACATCAGAACAAGGCTCTGTATGTCAAATGTGGGAATACAAACAGCAAGGTTATAGCTTTTGCAGCTGGTTGGGTGGTATGAGCTTCCATCTAAGATGACTTGGACATCTGAGACAACAAAGGAGCCCCATTGCTTGCTTCTTGAACACCCCCAAGTCTGTTCTTGCAGAAGGCACTAGTGCATCTTTAGTGCAGGCAAGGAAAGCAGGAGGGCAGCACTTGCTCAAGCTGTTCCACCTGAAAACATCCACTGGGGATGTGCAGCACCAGGGAAAGGGGTGTGCCCTGGGCAGAGCTGGAGCTATGTGCGTGATGGCAACAGGGGACAGTGTGAAGGACACAAAAATTAAGTCTCAGCCCCATCACCGTTCAGTTTTGTTCAGCTCCAAGTGAAGACATGGCCATCTTAAAACAGGCAACCTACTTGAAAGACATTGCTCCTCCCCAGAATGGCATTAAACATTTTTTAAAAATATAATGGCCCAGCATAAAAGGATTACAAATAGCAGATTAAGTATTAGGACTGATTTTAAAATTACTCAAACAAGTAAGCATCAGAGAAGTAACTGCAATCTCTGCATCACAGGACATTAAGTATCTCACTTGAAATACATGTTGTGTTGCAGGTGACATTAATTATAATTTTTCATGTTTGTCCAGCAGTCCTTTCAATCTCCTGCACCAGTCCTCACACACAAATTAAAAGTTGCTTTACTGAGCTTAAGCGATAAACTTTTCCTAAGCAAGCCCAAATGCTGCAGTATCCAGCAATTCCCACAGCCCCGCCTTCTCCCCAAGAGAGCAGGGGAGGGAAGAGGTTCCTGTCCCTGGCTTTTCCTCCTCACAGACCCCCCATCCCAGGCACAGCTAAGGGCCATCACTGGAACCACCATAACATAGCAGAGGGCTTGGCTCAATTCTGACTGCATTACAGGCTCCCTTCAGACTGAACATCCCAACCAGCAACTCAATGAGGGTGTCATCACCCACAGCAGCCCAGCCTCTTCTCAGAGAGGACATGGAAGTAATTAATAGCAGTGAAGTAATCAGATGTTGAGTTCCAAAGAAACATCTATGGGGGAAATAAAACTAAGCACTGTGGCTCCAAACCTGTAACACAATTTTAGTGGCCCACTTTTCCTTTAAAATGAAGTAGTTTCAACTCAGACCTAAAACTACTGCTAAACTGTTCCTGCACAGTTTTTCCTAGATTTTTCTAGTATTTAGTGATTTACTTTCATCTTTATGAAGCACCAGATTATGTTAAATAATTCCACACAGCCCCGCCACAGGATCTGCTAGGGTCTTTGTGTTTTCCCTCTTCTTAAACAACAGGGAAAAGATGCTGTAGGCATCCCCCCTGAGAGGCTACCCACTGCATTCCCCCAAGACCCTGGTTTGCAGCATCTGTCCCCTGGCTGTTCAACTTCTATTAAACCAGCTTCACCTTGATGTCTTTCAGAAGTCAACATGAAAGCATGGGAAAAGGGGAGAGGAAAAAGAACAGGTTTTTACTGAAATTAATAAAACCAGTTTAAGGGGAGGTCAATAAACTTGAGAAGCATGGTGATGACCTGCTAGTCATTACTCCATTGTTCTCCCAACCATTAAAAAGCCCCTTTTAAAGTCCAATTTCCACAAAGAAATCTCAATAGAGACAATGCGACTCTGTGTCTGTATCATTTTTCCACACAGTGCAATTCTATGCATGCTCTATTTTCATCAAATATTTGTTATCTGTATCACTGGAAGATGAAAAACAGAATTAGAGGTTCAACCCCTTTCAGCCCAGACTAAAGAAGCAGGTTGCTAAATACTGACAGTTGTCTATTTTCAGTAAACGTTTTTTCTTTGACAACAGATTACAGTTACTCCTCTATAGGAGATGGCAAAGTATGTGTCATTGCTGCCTCTGCTTCCCACTCCATCCAAGGGGATGGACCAAGGCCACAGACAACGAAGCCTGGAGGAGCTTCCCTTGGGATTTGCAGAGCTGGCAAATCCTGCAGCTTCCTGTAGCTCAGGAGGGAAACTTCTGGGGAAACTTCTCAGCTGATGGCCACTGTCTTGGACCTGCATGCCCTGTGACAGCCTCTGACAGCTGAGACACCTGTGACACCTGTGCCTGGGGGATGCACAAGCTAGAGCATGATCGATTAAAACCACTATGGAGAATGAGGAGCACTGATGGTCTGACATATCTGTCTTACTGCTTGCTAGGGGGGAGGAAACTGGGCATGTTTCTGCTGGGACAGCAGATGCTTACATCTAGTTCTCATTCAAAACTGATTTTTCTTTTTATCCTCAAGCTGATAGTTCATATTGAAATTTCAGTTCTCCAAACCCCATCTTGATACATGTTAAAAGTAATCTCAGCTTATTCAGTAATGACAAAAAAAGCCTGTGATAAAATATACTATCTTGAGAGCAATTACTAAGCCCAAATCATAATATATTGAAGTAGACTGAAAAATAACCCAATTCATAGCTTATGTAGTCAACTGTATGAAAATATTGTTTGATTTCGTTGTTCCTAACAGTGAAAAAATACAATCCAGGTCTTGCATCTAAATAGTCTGAAAAAAACCACATTCAGAGGTACAGATCACACAGAGATTAAGAATTATTTTAGCAACTTGTATGTTAGTGATCTTATTATAAACTAAACTTATTCCTGTAACTTAAAAGATTTTTTAAAAAATGTGTTAAAATCTAAGAAATGTGAGGTTGTTGCTATAATCAGCATCTTTTGCCTGGAGCAGCTGCTAGTTGTTTTTCAAGCAGAGAGATTAATCTAACTGCATATAGTTAATCCCTTTCCTAAACACTTTTTTGTATTGTGCACAGGGTAGTTACAAGGCTGCCAACAGCCTACCAGTATTTCTCAAAACTCCATTACAATGCGTACACACCTTCTGCAGAAGAGAGCAGCTAACATAGCTCCTTGAATTAACAGATTATCAGCAGAGACCTTTCCCTGTGAAAACAGAAAAGCTGCTGGAGCACCGAGGGCCAGGAGGAGGAGCCCCCAGTCCCGGGGATGATGCGCACACCCCAGGCGGAAGGGGCCGAGCCATGGGCCGACTGTTCGTCCCCAAGACATTGCACAGCTCCTCGTTCCCATGGAAACTTGGAAGCCTTGGGCTTGCCAAGCAAAGTCAATAGTGATGTTTTTCAACAAATTACTGCTGCCATTTAGCTCAAGCGGAATTGTAACACAGCGCACTCGTGTCACAACATGCAATGCAATGTGATTCATGCTTAAAAAGAAATGATGAATCCTTGAATGTAGCTGGCAGTAACTGTTTGAGGTGACTGGAAATTATGAAATCATAGAATTAGCCGGGTTGGAAGGGACCTCAGAGATCATCTAGTCCAACCCTTGACCCACCAGAGCAGTTGCTAGACCATGGCACTGAGTGCCACATCCAGTCTTTTTTTAAATGTCTCCAGGGACGGAGAATCTACCACCTCACCGGGCAGTCCATTCCATAGCCTAATCACCCTCTCTGTGAAGAAATTCTTTCTAATATCTAACCTAAACCTCCCCTGGCACAACTTAAGACTGTGTCCTCTTGTCTTGTTGAAGGTCGTCTGTGAAAAGAGTCCAGCTCCCACCTCGCTACAGCCTCCTTTCAGGTAGTTGGAGACAGCAATGAGGTCTCCCCTGAGCCTCCTCTTCTTCAGGCTGAACAGCCCCAGCTCCCTCAGCCTCTCCTCATAGGGCCTGTGCTCGAGTCCCTTCACCAGCCTGGTTGCCCTCCTTTGGACCTGTTCCAGGACCTCTACATCCTTCTTAAACTGAGGGGCCCAGAACTGTACTCGAGTGTGTGGCCTAACCAGCGCTGAGTACAGGGGAAGAATCACCTCCCTGGACCTGCTGGTGACGCTGTTCCTGATCCAGGCCAGGATGCCATTGGCCTTCTTGGCCACCTGGGCACACTGCTGGCTCATGTTCAGTTTCTTGTCAATCCAAACCCCCAGGTCCCTCTCTGTCTGGCTGCTCTCCAGCCACTCTGTCCCCAGCCTGTAGCGCTGCATGGGGTTGTTGTGGCCAAAGTGCAGGACCCGGCACTTGGCCTTGTTGAACCTCATCCCGTTGGAGTCGGCCCAGCTCTCCAGTCTGTCCAGGTCCCTCTGCAGAGCCCTCCTGCCTTCGAGTTGGTCTACACTTCCTCCCAGCTTGGTGTCATCTGCGAATTTGCTGATGATGGACTCAATCCCTTCGTCTAAGTCGTCGATAAAGATATTAAACAGTACTGGGCCCAACACTGATCCCTGGGGGACACCACTAGTGACCGGCCGCCAACTGGATGCAGCCCCGTTCACCACCACTCTCTGGGCCCGGCCCTCCATCCAGTTCCTAACCCAGCACAGGGTGCCCCTGTCCAAGCTGTGCGCTGACAGCTTTTTCAGGAGAATGCTATGGGGGACGGTGTCAAAGGCTTTGCTGAAGTCCAGGTAGACCACATCCACCGCCTTCCCCTCATCCACCAGGCGAGTCACCCGATCATAAAACGAGATCAGGTTGGTCAGGCAGGACCTTCCCTTTCTAAACCCGTGCTGGCTGGGTCTGATCCCTTGCCCATCCTGCAGGTGCTGTGTGATTGCACTGAGGATGATCTGCTCCATAACCCTGCCAGGCACTGAGGTCAGGCTGACGGGCCTGTAGTTCTGTCCGGGTCCTCCTTCCGGCCCCGTTTATGGATTGGCGTGACATTCGCCAACTTCCAGTCATCTGGGATGTCCCCAGTGAGCCAGGACTGTTGGTAGATGATAGAGAGAGGCTTGGCGAGCTCTTCTGCCAGCTCCCTCATCACTCTTGGGTGGATCCCATCCGGTCCCATAGACTTGTGGGGATCCAAGCAGCTCAAGAGGTCACTGACTGTGTCCTTCAATATTACAGGGGGGCTGTTTAGATTTTTATCACCTTCTATAGGCTCCAGAAGCCTGCTGTCAACAGGATAACCTGTCTTTCTGTTGAAAACTGAGGTAAAGAAGGTGTTAAATACCTCAGCCTTTTCCTCATCTTTGGGACTGTCTTCCCACCCATGTCCAGTACAGAATGAATGTTTTCCTTGCCCCTTCTTTTGCTATTGATGTATCTGTAGAAGGATTTCTTATTGTCCTTCACAGAGGTAGCAAGATTCAGTTCATGTTGTGCTTTTGCCTCTCTGATTTTCTTTCTACATGACCTGACTATATTCCTAAATTCCTCTTGAGAAGTTAGCCCTTTTTTCCATAATTGATAGGCCCTCTTCTTAACCCTAATTTCTTTCAGAGTCTCCCAGTTCAGCCAGACCGGTTACCTTCCCCGCCGGCTCGCCTTCTGGGACTCTGGGACAGCCTGTTCCTGTGCTTTCAGAATATGCTCTTTGAAGTATGTCCATCCCTCCTGGACCCCTCTGTTTTCAAGGGCTGTTTCCCAGGGTATACTCTGAACTAGTCTTTTGAATAGTCCAAAATCTGCTCTCCGGAAGTCCAACACAGAGGTTTTACTGATGACCCTCCTTGTATCCCTGAGTATTGAAAACTCTATTATTTCATGGTCACTAAGTCCCAGTCGTCCATCAACCACCACATCTCCCACCAGCCCCTCTCTGTTTGTTAAAAGAAGGTCAAGTGGGTCTCCGTCCCTGGTGGGCTCATTTACTAGTTGGAGCAGGAAATTATCTTCAATACACTCTAGGAATCTCCTAGACTGCCTCCTCTCTGCGGTGTGGAGTTCCCAGCAGATGTCTGGCAAGTTAAAGTCACCTACGAGAATAAGGGATGATGATTTTGAAACATCCTCCAGTTGCTTGTAGAATGTTTTTAAATATTCATTAGAAGCAGGTATTTTCTTGTCTGCTTAGGAATGCCTCTTCCTTCCAAGAAGTACCAACTTGGCAGTTCTCTTTAAATTAAGACAACACTAAATAAGAGAAGAATTGTCTTCATCTGCTTAACATAAGCCAAGGAATGGATTGGAAGGGACAGAGCTTCCCCGTGAAAGCACTGCAGCTGCTCAACACAAAGTCCTCTAACCATAGCCAAGTGTCCAGTGGACTTAATTCATCTTAAGTATCTTTAATTTTGGCCTTACTCATGCACATCACTTACGCTGACTTGCTTGGGGCAGAGATCACAAAATTCCAAGCTCTAGATTTCTGATATTTAGGGCAGTCTTTAAAAGTAGCATCTATCAAAGTCTTCCTGGCACATTTCTGACCTTTGAGGCAAATCTCTTACCTCCCTGATGTCCTCCAAAATTCCCAAGAGGATGAGGATACCTTGTAGCTGATGAAGGGAAGTTAGTCTTTTCTTTAATATTCAGGAAGAAAACTTCACTTTAGCAACTAAACTACACTTAGGGGAATTCTGGAACCCAAATTTTTTTTTTTTTTTTTTTTTTTTTTTAATAATCTAGTTGATATAAACAGAAAACCCTCTCTAATTTCTTTTTCCCACAGCTGTGTCACAAGGCCACACCATAAAGATTTCTGGGGGAAATTTCTGTGGCGAAGACTTCACTTCTTTTTGAGGGCAATGACATGAGTGTTCTCCCCCAACCTGCCAACCATGCAGCATCCCCGTGCTCAGGATAGAGGGCCTGTCTCTTACAGCTGCCTGATGGCCTCAGCAAAGCTCCTCTGGCTGGAGTCAAGTAACTCACAGGACTGTGTTCACATGGCAGCATGCACTGGGCTTTGAAAAGAGTTTTATGTAAAACTGAACCACATTATACCCCATGTAGTTAGCTGAGAGCAGAAGCCCCTGTGGTGAGCACAACAAGCCCTCTCTCCACTGATAGGACAGGAAACACAAACTTACACAGAGGACGTGCAGGACCACAGCTCCATGTCTCCTGTCCTCGTTCGTGAAGATGTCATTGGGGAATTCATGGAGAGCTGCAAAAAGGGGGAAAAAAGAAAATTCAGATGTTTAGTTAGCTACTCAAACCTACCACACGTGCTGTTAAATAATGTAACACAAAGCTGCCCAAGTCCTTCTACTGGGCAGCAGTCCTACGACCACCACACCAGAGGTTTTTTGTTTCTTTCAGTCTCTCAGTGAACTAGGTACAGTCCCAAGACTCTCAACTTTCCTGTGCACCCAATGCTCCAAGGGTAACCCGCTGTGTTTGATGGCCAGCCAGAGCTGAAAGGGGATGCAGCCCAGAACAGGGGCAGATTTGGAAATTCCAGATCAAAGTTAATCTCTACCTCCATACTTCACTCTGACTCCCCAAAGATGTCCTCAACACAAACAAAACATCTCATGTATGGTGGCAGTGATGCAAAGAAGGTTTTCACAAAGACATATCAAATAATCCGGGGAAAAAAGCAAGGATATGGATGGGCAGAACTGATTTTCACACACTCTGTTGCTTACACTGCTCCCTAGGCATCCCCTGTCAGCCATTTCCAGAAGCAGGGAAATATGGGGCCAGGTGACCATTACAGCTTCCTATCTTGGGCAGTTTGCTAAACAATCAGGAGACAAGAAAGGGACACTTTGAAATGAGAGGTGATGGAAGCAGAGCCATGACCTCCTGGTTGCTCAAATATTCATGGTTTTGTTCCCTTCCTCCTTACAGCTCAGAAAAGCACCAGCTCCAAAGTAATGAGCTAATACCCAGCAAAGGTTTGCACTTCACCTTGGCTTCACCACCTGGTAAGTCCAAAAGAGCCATGAGGTCTAGAAATTGCACACTAACAACCACCTGGGACAGATGACAGCCAACCACACCAACCCAGAAAACAGCATTGCAATTTAATTCGCTCAGTGCGCCTTCACTAAGAGTAATAAAACTTTGTTAGATTAACAGTTCTTTCCAAAGTCAGGTAATCAGAGTAGCTGTTGAAAAGGGCAGGCAATACAGTCAGATAACCTTTGTCCCAAATACAGTGTTGCAAGTCATTTAAAGACAAATGACTCTCATTTACTCAAATGCTTTATTACTGTGTTCTGGATGTTAACTTGATTATAAAGCGGTTAAAGACAGCCTGCCAATTAGGTTGCAGGAACAGCTTTTGGTTATAAACTGAAAAGCAAGTGTGAAGATGATATTCTGGCATTACAAGAGCTTCCCAGTAATTCCAGATTTGAATTGCTCAATAACAACTAAAATAATAGTTTTCTTCTAAAACCAAAACAGTCAGTTCAACAGATCTAGCCTCAAGTTGGAAAAAATCAAGCTGCTTTTTTACTGGCTTTCACATTCTTATCATTAACAAACCTCTAGCAATTGGAATTTAATTAGCAATTCCATAGATAATTAAATGGAAAAACAGCTTGGCTCAGTCTCACAGCTCGGCTGTCTGTGAAGCAATACCTCAGCAAAAGTTAAGTACATCTTAATTTTGCTCCTAATGGAAGTAAAGGATTTACCTGGGTACTGTATCTCAGCAGGAAAACATTCTTTTTTACATAAGGTCTTCTGACTCATCTTAATATACATCTAAGTGTAAGGATGGGTGTTAAAAAAACCTTCATAACCAACTAACAACACAAACCACAGATGCAAGAAGATGCAAGACAACGAAGTTGGAATACCTGGAATGGATTCATCTTTCCTCAGCAAAACATTATTATGTGAAAATAATTTCATAGAATCATAGAATGGTTTTGGTTGGAAGGGACATCTTTCCAGCTTTCCATCACAGTTTTGTTCAAGAAATCTTTCTGACCATTCACCTATAAGACACTGCAAAGGAAAGCTGGGGAGGTAGATTTTTAGCAATATGCAAAATGCTTTGCTAACACACACATGTGCATATGCTTCCCTCTGCCTCCTGCAGCCGCCTGGGAGATTTTAGCATGACAATTCAGACAGACGATGAAAATCCAATCCCTTTATCAAGAGACTTGACTCATTCAAGAAGACTAAGTGCACCCAAGGTAAAAGGCATACAGAAAAAAAACAACAAAAAAACCCCAGTACAAAAATAGAATATGCTTATTGCTGCTGGCAGAGGTGGGGAATCCTTGCCACCCTTTCTGTGCACAGCAAAAACATCTAATCCTCCCTCAGGTTCAGGTTCCCACCCCGACGCTGCAAATAAATGCACTTTATCTGAGAAAATCTAAGGTATTCACCACTGACTTCACCACACTGTCTGAGCACAAACACTTTCTGTGGCTTGCAATTACAAGCTTGTGTGCAATTACAAAATAATATATGCAAATTTGAAATCTGCTGCATTTTTATTAGATGCATCAGGTGCAGATGAGTACAGATAAGAGGAGAGCTTTCCAGAACACAGGAGCTCCTTTCTGAGAAGAAATAAAGGGTGTTGCTGGAACACCACTCCAACAACAGCTGCCCTATTTTGCCAGTATAAAAACTCATACAGTTTGTTATTTTGCTTAAGAATGCTCAGCTTTTGTACAGAAAATAAGGGCAGATCTTGCCAGGCTTATTTTGACTGAAACAATGAAAAAACCAACCACCCTGCCAATGAATCTAAACTCAAAGAATTGAAGATTTCTGCCTAACTGATCCACTCTGCAGACTTCGTAGGTAGTGGGCCTGCAGATAGGCAGGATCTTCACATGAACTTGGCATCTCCACAGACATATTCTGCATGGGCACAAGGTACAATGCCAGTTGCCAAGAGCAGGCTTATAGCCCTACAACAGCTCTGCAGGCATCTCTACCCGAGATGGGAATTCCAGCCCTCAGATGGGTGCAGCCTTGTCTTAGATTTCAGTTAATTAGAGACAGTCTCAGGAACCAAAGCACAGGAGCATGCACCCCAATACGATGCAGTTCTGTCTTGTACTGGCAACTTGTAAAATCACTAGTAAGTACTAGGACTATTAGAATTTGCAATTAATTGGAACTAGATAACTTAGCACGGTATGGATTAGCTTTGGAAAGGAGGCTAAGAAGTAAAGGAGCTGCTCCCTTCTTCAAAGGGCTATCACAGCACCTGCTTCCCCACACCAGATTTAGAAGAAAATTTTGTATCTGTACTTGACAGAGAAAAGTTATTTTAGTCATAACACAATGAGCTGGAATAAATTCTTGTCCTTTTATTCTCAATCAGTGTGCAATTCATTAAAATTGGAACCCTGTTCAGCCCTGGCTTTAGCTGATTTACCAACTGATCTGCATTACCATTGTTTACAGGATTTGCTGGTGTGACACAAACTTGCCTCTGTTCTGCACAGTCAAACTACACCAGGCAGCTCACCCACTGTGCCAAGGACAGATGCACAGAGAAGATGCTGTGGGACCATTCTTTTGGATGGCAGCAGGGAGCTTTACAGTTTCCCTACCACTCCTTTACCTCTCCTATTTGATGTTTTCTGCTCTTCAAAGGGATTAATTTTAAAAAGCCCCAAACACAACACTTCTTGGATCAACAGTTCTCAAAGCTACAACGTATGCTAATTTTTAAACCAAGTCTTTATATTGCTAGCCAGCATACCTACTCTAGGGACAGCAATCCCCTTAGGAACTCTGCTGCAGTCTTCATAGAAGCATACAGAAATTAGGATGTTCAGCCCAGGCAATAAATTATCAGCACAGAAAATTGTCAGAAGGTAAAAAACTGGCTTTTCTCATGCATTCCTCACAAATCATTCATGTCTACAGATAAGTCACATCAGTGGTAGGCACTGCTATTTCAAAGCCTCCAAATATCTAGTGCGGAGAGGCCCAGCCTGTGTTTGCATACAGCTCTCCAGGATAATTACTCTGCTCACTGGCCCATTTGACTTCTTTCCAAAGAGCTCTGCAGAAATGGGCTAGAGGTCCCATCACAGGGCAGAAGATAAGGCTAGAGAAAAGCATGACTGCAAAAAATACACAAGTGGGATTTAGGTACCCAACTCCAACACTCAGGAAC
>JAAWXA010000043.1:198465-268188 GCA_038090715.1 Florisuga fusca
TGATGCTATTTCAGCTGTCATTGAAAGTTCCAGAGACAACTATATTTCTGCATCCAGAAAAACACACAGACACGTAGCTGTGCCAAGCAGCTGGGAGTGAGCTTTTGTCCAAGTCCAGAAGACAGATTGTTTGCTCTTGTGCCCAGCTTAAGGTGCTCAGAGCCTGACCGCTTGCAACAGGAAAGTAAACATAAGGCAGAGCAGAGGTTTCTGAACTGAGTGCCAAGGAGAGGGAGAAAAGGGACCAACTGCTCACCAGCTCTGCTGGGCCAGCAGAAGCAGGTTCACAACGTGAGCATCCCTGCCCTTGCAGCATACAGAGGCAGCTCAGCCTGTCACAAGGGGCTGCAAATCCGAGTTGTCAGTGGCTTCACAAAGCAAACTGACAAACCAGCAAAAGGAAAATTGTCCTTTAAAAAACTAGTGACTTAAAGACTGGTCTCATCACTCAGGAAGCCCCATACAGGACCTGGTATAATTACATCTTTTGAATCAATGCTGACAGCTTTTAATGCAGGGAATTTTAAAAATCCCTCAAAAAAAATTATCTTTTTTTTTCCATTCTGAAATTTATGATTTTAAACTCAAGTTCAACATTTTTGATTGCTTCAGGGTTATAAATAACATTATATTCACCACCTGCCTGCACCCTATTTAGCCCAGTTCCCTGATATCCAACATCATCCCCTGAACAGCATCAACTCTGTCAGTATTGTGGGCTTCACCAAATAGACAGGAGCGTAACCACGACATGCCCGAATTCTGTCCCTCCCACAGACCAGGAACCTGCCAGGGTGAGCACTCAGACGTGGGGAGCGGGCTCCAGAACTGCTGGATATGTTCAGCTCCATTGCTTGCAGACTGGCTGGGATGTGGACAGCCCCACACTGCACAGCACACCAATCCCTGCAGCCAAAGCCCATGGAAACAGCTTTAAATCATGCTGCACAGGAAAGCAAGGGACTGTGGAAATCTTGTGTTACCTTTAAAAGCAGTAAGGACTGGTCAAATACCCCCTGAGGGGAGGGTGGAGTACCTTTTTAAAAATATTTATATATAAAAATGTTTTACTTTCTGCCAAGTAAAGACTGTGTTTGTAGTACAGTGTCATGATCTAGAACTCAAGAGAGCCAAACTATTCTGATGTATCAATAATAAATCATTTTGCTAATGTTTTACTTGTGTTACCGTTTAACTGCTGAAAACAAGCAGCTAGAGTAGGGTTGGGGTAGACCACAGAGGTATAAGTCCTGCAGCATCCTCCCCTGGCCAGTGGCACTGCCCTGTACCTTCCAAGGGTCGGTTCTCAGCAAGCAATGGCTGCTCAGACAGCATTCTCTGTAACCTTGCGATAATGAATTTCTAATTACCAGGAATTAAACACTGGTGGTGGACGCTGAGTTAGCAATGAGCTTACGCACACTTCCACTTCCCTGGGCTCCTGCAGGCTGGTTTGCTCATGCAGAGGAGCTGTGGGCTTGTGCTCAGCACAAAGGATGCTGACAGCAAAGATGCTGAACAAGAGAGTTCTTATCCAGGCTGGCTCTCAGCAGACATCAACAAGTCACCCAGAGCACTCCTGTCACGACAGGGAGAGTTGCTACAAGCCAGCACCAGCGAGTCTATCACAAACCAGTACTGAGCCACTGCCAGAAATCCCGCTGCAGCACACCTGGGTGGGCGCCATGTCACCTTCAGAGGGAGGGAGGGTGCAGGGAGAGGCGTGGGGCTGCCCAAGGCCTACCACAGGAGGGGACACAGCGACAAGTGATGCTGTTTGGCACAGCCGGGTGGATGGGGGATTCCTGCAGGACCCAGAGGGAGCTTCCTCACTGCAACTGTGTGGCCCCAGAAGTCTCAGCAGCGGTCCCATCTCAGAGGCTGGTCCTTGGTAATGGTGCTGTATCATTCCTCCCATCCTGAGACTCCCTTTATTACCAGTGGCCTTTGGAAACTTGGCTTTATGGAACAAGAGAGGAGCTGCTGGAGCAGATGCAACATGAAGCAAAGCAGCCTGAGACAGAGAACTGAACGGAGCAGCAGGCTTTTGTCTGACCACCACTGGGAAATATTTTGTGGAAAGACCTCAAGTCTCACCTGAGGAACTCAAACCAAATGTCACACATGTTTTCACATAGAAATGTCCTGTCATGAATGGCTCATCCTGTGAACTCCTCCTCAAGAAGCGTTCTGGTTGATTTGCCTGTGTTCTCTCATCAGAAGGCAGCCCTTTAGCAAAATATGGCATGAGGGGAGCACTGCAGGATACCACCAGGATATAAATCCCATTGTAACTTCACCTTCTTAGTTGCACAGGGCCATTTACTCAGTCTGACAGGTTTTTTTAGATACTAAGCTGTATCAAAAGCCCTTACTGGAAGATGTCCCCATGCATCAGAGGAGCGGGGAGAGAGCTGAGCACAACTGGAGGTTTCCATCTGCCCCACCAGAGTACTGCAAGGCATCAATATATTCCAGTCTGCTCACATGCTGAGGGCCACCTCTCCCAAACCTGCCCTGAATGGGATGATCCAGCACGGAGTACTCCCCACCTTGTGCCTACTGCCACAAGTTGCACATCAGAGACCCAAAAATCAGAGAAGAGGGAAGCACCCCAGTATTGTCCATGACACCACTGCGAGCCTTTGGTCAGTTCACCAGCTTCACTCAGCTTCCTCATGGATCACAGACTTGCCCCTGGGCCAGACACGAACCACAGGCCAGCAGCCTTGCCATCAAAATCAAGCATCTGGTTTTGGCTTCCTGACCCTGGAGAAACTCCCAGCCTCTCTGCAAGCCCATAGGATCCTGGGATCCTCTGTCCTCTTGGTCACTGCTTTTTTCTGCTCTCCATAACAACCTGTTCTTCTCCAGCCATAAGATCAGTAAAAAACTGCTCTCCCTAATACCCACATAGTTACACATTCATTGTTACACATTCATTAAGTACTTTAATTGACAAGACCACCCTTCCCAAGCAGCCTCGCAAGCCCCCTCTCCTCTCAGCCCACCCTCAGACCCTGTCTCTGCACCATGAAGCCCTGTGGAGACACCTGTGAGCTCAGGGGGCTTTGGGTTTGGCAGGTTCCATGTAGTTAGAGTTATCACCTTAACACCATGACAGATGGCTTTTTTCCCTTGCTGATCTTTAGCTTCCCTTATCAATAGGACAGTCTAACAGATCAGTCAAAATCCAGGCTTCAATTACAGATAGCCCTTATCTCAGCTCTTCTGTCAGAGATCACAAGAGGCAAAGTGATGGGAGCACCACAACTGAAGCAGCTGAGCCTTGCCAAGTACCTGTTTATAGGTGTCTCTTGTCCTGGACAAGAGAGACATAGTATGAATAAAATGGGAGAGATCTGCGTTTTTTACAAGAACACTAACTTATATACAGACTGTAGGAAAGAAAAGAGGGAGAAGGCTGGGGAAAGGGAATATGAGATGATGAACCACACACACCATGGGGAATTCAGAACTTGCAACTCATTTGCACAGGCAGTGAGAAGAAACATTGCTCTTCCCAATCCTGGAAGAATTCATGAGGAATCACTGGTTGAAAACACCAAGCATAACACACTTCCCCACCTACCCACCTATGCAAATGCCCCTTGTTAAATATCCTGGAAGGGCCCATTTCTGACTTGTAGCACCAGTTCTAGGAAAGGAAGCTCTGAACAGGCTTGTGATTTTACACTGGTTTAGTTTTATCCATGTGTAAAATGCTCATGTATAAAACATGCATGTGTCAATGTACCTACCTGCTTAGCTGCTTGTAATTCCATGCACATCTGATTTTCATACATTCCACATTTAGATGTTTAGAGCTGTTTAGAAACTGCAAAGTGCATTTCCTTTGAAAAGAGGCACATGTGAAGTGCTCAGCCCTAGGCACCCTATATTCCGTTGTCTTTCCCTTTCTTCAGCCTCTCCTGGTTGTATGCTGTATTGCAGTGTGCCTACAGGCTCCAGCCCTGCTCCATCATGTGGCCGTTCTATTATGCCAAGTGTAACACACACAAAACAATAGCCAGACCCAGAAGAGTTCTCTGCAAAACAGATGCTTCCCCAGATGCAGTCAGTAAAGCCTTGAAGGAACAAACCTCTACACATAAGCAGAGCCCTTGTGAAGTCAAAAAGGTTCTGCCTTGGCCTCAGTGCAAATGAATAGCTTGCAAGGTCAGAGGCACATCTGAGAACAACAAGCAAATATATCTAAGCACAAATGGGGAAGAAATAATAAATAATATGCAACAGCATTTGGTTCAGAGAGAGTTTAAGTCAAATAACAACACCAAGTGACCTTTAAAAAGAAGGTTATATTTTCATTTGTTCAGTAGAAGACTTATTTCTGTCACAGCAAGGTTCTGGCAACTGTTTCCGGGGATATCTTAGCTTTTGTGTTTCTGTGTTTCATTTGAAGATGCTACAGTTTTAGTTCTGCTTTGGTTTTGTTCCCGTCCCCCCATAGCCGATCACTAGCAGCAATTACTGCTTCTAGAAGGGAACTCACAGAGGCATTAGCAGAACCAGCCATAGTTCTGTTACAGACCTAAGCACAGGTGACCAGGGGTCAAGACGTTTCCTTTGACAAACACAACACTTGTCCAAAGTTATCCATTATCAGCCACATGCTCTGTTCAGAAATAACTGTCACGAAGAAGGTTCTCAGTAAAACCATAGCAAGAAAAGAACAAATCTCTGGCTAGCTCCTGTCCTCATATGAACTGCCAGAAATTCCTAATGACTTACTGGCTTAACTACAGCTATTCTGGGCTTCTAGACTACTTCTGATTCAGAACAGAACACATTCTCTTTTTCATTAGCTTCATGTTGGGGAGAAGATATTTACATTATGCTCATATTGATCAGCAGGCTAACAAAAAAAAAGGTAATTTTTTTGCAAGAAGCACTTTTAAAATGCCACCCAGAAAGGAGCGGATGCTGCTGTCACATCTTTTCTCATCCTAGGGAGGATAGGGAGGGACATTTCCAGCTCTCAAGATCCCAAGCACTGGATGCAGGGAAGTTGTAAGTTTAAAGGAGGGGAGGAAATTCCTTCCAGTATGCTTCAGCCATATCACCATCACTGGGGTGGGTGGCTGGGAACCTGGATTAGTGCAAACCAAAAAACCTCCTGAAAACAAACTTCTGCTCTGCTCTGGAGGGCCAGCCCCAGTGTCCTGTCCCTGTCCCCAAGCTCTGCTCTGTGCTCCCTTGCTCTCCCCGCCCCTGGGGAGCAGAGGGGAGCCCAGCAGCTGCCACTCACATGCCATCACTGAAGGAATTTGTTGCTCGCAAATAAATTTCAACGTTTAAACTGTCCAGGCTCATCTGCGTAGCAACTCTAATACTCTTGCAGCTCCCTCAAATTTCTAAATGCTTAAAGCCATTACAATCTCTTTGTTACTTTACAGTCGGCATCCCATTAACTATTTTCTTACTTTGATGTAACCAGTGTTTTACATTATTTGGAGATTAATTCTGGACAATGAGGCCACATGGCTTGTCTTTTCTTGCAGCAGACCAGCTTAGGAAAGAGAAGCCCAGTCTGCAAGGCAGGGCAGCCTGTCTGCCAGAAATCCCCCATCCCTGCCATCCTGGGAGCTCACCAAGCCCAGCCACACCCTCCACCACCAGGTAGGTGCAAGGTGGGATCCGTGGCCAGGCACTGCAGGCAGCCCCTGGTGCCACAGTTAAAACAGAAGCAAAGCTCTCCTTTACCTCTTCCATCCCAACTTACACTCTAAGTAAACAGATCTAGTGAATCAGAGCGAGTTACATGCTTCAGACATCCATCTATCTGCTCTTTGCATATTAAACTGACAAGAAAAATTTCCATTCCACAAATGCAGAGTGAAAAATGAGGTATGTACCTAATGCATCTATAAGAGGGAAATTAGAATAATACTTTACTTTGATAGATTAATGAGCATACATTAAAGGGAACTCATGATGATGTAAACAAGTAGCATTTACTCAAATGAAAAACATGATTGCTGCAATTAATTTTGCAGCCCATGCCCAGTATTGGCAATACTGCCAAAACAAACCACCACTGAGACTAGCCAATGAAAACCCACCTGGAGAGAGCCAGGTTCCCACAAACACATTCACAATGTATGAGCAAGCATTCGCTTGTCACCCAGACATTTTTGTGCATGCACACAAGAGAAAAACCTCATTTGCACATGTCACATAAAAGTTTGTGGCCTTTGCCTTCAGTCAAAACGCACATCGGGAGGGTTTTTCAGGTGACAAAGTAGTGCAGCTCTCTGCCTGGCTAGCCATCCCATAGCACCGTGAGCTCACTCGTGCCCTACAAACATCACTGCCTTCTCTAGACCCTTTTTCACTTTATTAGGACTTTTGAATACCCATCTACTCCTCCAAAAATACCCCAGGAGCCTCGGTGCTTCATGTTGCCTGTACATCTGACAGGTCCTCCGTGGTATCTGCTAACCGTTCGGGGATTGCTTAATCCAGCTCCTCAGCTACCACACCATGAAGTTCATCACGTCCAGGCTCAACTGGGAGGCTTCTCAGCTCGCCAATCACCCTGTCACCAGCTCTTCCCTTACTTGAGGCTGAGATTTCACCATTTTTCTTATGGTTGCATACATTAATTGTGCACTTGCCAATGACCATTTCAGTGAAGACTGATACACTTTCTGTCCTAACACGCTTGATAAATCACTTACTGTCCGAAACAGTTCAAGACTCCCATTTATGGGAATGAAGCAAATGCCCCAAGCCTCCCAACTCAGCCCTGGTATCACTTCTACTTTGCTTCTACCAGATTTGTCTCAGGGCCCAGTACGGACATTTTGGTTTTGCCCCCTTTCTGCAAACACCAAGCCCTGCCCCTGCTCAGCCACCTGGACATTGCAACCACCGTCCTCCCAGCACCATCTGATCCAAGGGAGGAGGAGCAGGCCATCAAACTTGGGGACTCACCACACCAACACAATTTAAAGCATGCTCATTGTCTCTACTGAGGGCATTCAGCAACTACAAACTGTACCAGGCCAGATGAAAACTGGAAATAACCACAGAAAGAACTGGATGCAGCAAATGAGATCCTCCACTGATGGAAAGCACTGTCGTCCTGTCTAAACTGAGGGTGAAGATCTCTAATTCACTTCAGTGGAATGTTACAAACTAGCTCAGACAGATAATCTGTCACAACATCTCCTTGAAAGGGAAAGCTGAGGGCTGAGATCAGTTGTACTGAAATTTCTCACTCTCCAGCACATCCCTGACAGAGCGCACACTTTCTGCTCCCCACATCTCAACTTCTGAATTTCACAGGAGGAAGCTCAAAAGACTTGTGTCCCTTTTCCCATTACCTATATAGTGCCATTCTTCCCTCTTTCTCTCATTTTGTCCAGAAGAGCATCCTTGATGGAGAAGCTCTGTGCTCTTCAGGGGATTTCAGGCAAGAAGTGAGAGCTGTCTGGGTCCAGATCCATGGAAAATCCATGCACAAGCATTGTTCTGAGCACATGGCAGCCCTGGCAGGATGGAAGGTCAAGGATTGTTCTGCCATGGTGGGCTGCCTTTTCCTCTGGAGTTTCACTTACAGATTTCAGTTTTGCCTTTCTGTTTCTGTCCTAGTTGTTTTTTCTGCTCTATGTGTGGTAATCACTTACCTGGCTGGCATGGAAATACAAATTGATATAAGCTTCATTTGTGTGCCTATAAAAAGGTCTTACAGAGGCTGCACACACACGTGTGTATGTACAGACGTACTTACCTATATGCACACATGTGTACATATATCCCCCCACACGCACACATGTAATACTACATATATTTATTTATCTGAGGTGAGAGAGCCTCAAGAAAAAGGGGAATCAGTGCACTTGGGTTTTATACTATGATTACTGTGGAAAAGTGAAGGAGCATCATGTGCAGATGAAGCAAGGAACACAGCAGGTTCCTCTGCAGTTACACATTTTGCTTTACGGTGACAGGCAGGCTTAGAGCCTAATCTCCAACATAAAAATCACATCAATCAATGTCAGCATAATAATCATACATCAGAAAGACAACACTGGTTTTAAATAGGTATCAGCAGTTGCAGAAGACAAGGCTCTTCCAGAACTCCATCTCTGAAGAGCCTTTTATCTCTCTCAGAAACTGAAAGCCCCTAAATATAGGACTGCTATTAAAAATTCATGAGCTTCAGCAGCTATTTATCAAAGTCACGGAAATAGGATATTTCCATGATGGTGAATGGCTTGACTTTCATTTCTAGTAAGCAAATGTGCATTTTATTGCCATTTTAGAACAGAACATTGCTACTGATACTCAAGGAACATTGCATTATCACCAGGAGTTAGCATTGGGCTTTGTTACAATACACACATTACTTCTGCTGTCTGGATGCCTCACACTTATTAGCTCATAGATGATGATGCTGATGCCAGGTCTGTGGAGCATGTCCACACAAGGCTGCTCAGAAGATCCAGGAACTGCTCCCTGGAGACGGGGTGGTTCTTCGGTGCTCCTCTCAGCGAACCATGTCCCAAACCATACTGAAAATACACCTTCCTCCAATTTATGCAGTGCTGTCCCCAGAGCAAAGCCATGGGCAGAATGTCCCATCCCTCAGTGGCAGAAGCCACTGCAAATATGCAGCATCACCCTGCACAGTGACAGGTGATGATTGGATCATGAGTGATCCTACAGCAGGTGACTATGCTGAATGGGAGGCTGCCTCACTTGCTATTTCCTACTACAGTGACTTAACCTTAAAGGTTTAATGAGAATACAGCCTTACTTTCATACAGAAGAGATAAAAGAATTGTTCCTCTCTAATGGTTTAGATTCTTTACATCTTTTAGATACACAAACTTTTACTCACCTTCCATGTTGATTTGGAAAAAGCAGTGGCTGCTGTATGATGGGACAGCATAAAGGTGAAGCAGAAAGGAAGGAGTAACCCCTTCTCCTCTCTGTCAAGAGAAATCTGGACACAAAAACCAGGTGGTTCGATTTCAGTGGATCCCTGAAAATTTTGTTCTTCTTCAAGAAGAGCAGGCTGCCCAGGGCTGGGTCCAGACAGGTTCTGGATCTCTCCAAGGATAGAAACCCCACAACCTCCCTGAAAAATACCACTGGAAGTATTTTACCAAAGCTTGGTATTAAGTCAGAACAGTCTTCATCCTTCTGAAGTGCATCCTAGCAAACTGGGCTAAGCTAAACATGATTTCCTGCTTGTTTCTAAGTCTGGATAAGAAACAGAGACAAACTCCTTTCTTGTTCATAAATAAGTAAGTAATTCCCTCAACACCATTTCCTCCTTACTTCTTTTTTACATGCTTTGCAGCTCACACCTTTAATATAGTTCCAAAACATCATAACAACATTACTAAGAAGCTTTATGTTCTGGCAGCTGCAGCTGTCATTTGAGAGATATTATTTAAAATGTTTTATCTTTTCCTTTCTACATACTTTTGAAGCATCCAAGGAAAGCTTTTCAGGTTTGTAACAACAGCAGCATAATCTTATTGGTAAAAATATTTTATTTTTTGGTGTTATTCCCTCCAGGCACCTACTTCCTTCCAAACAAGACACAGCTACAGGGTAGAACCTCAGCTGGGATAAATGAGTCCTTGGGCACAGACTCGAGGAGGCTGGGGAGAACAGTCCTGCCCCTATAGATGTGTGCCCCCCTCCCACGTAATTAACTTCTGACTCAAATGTATGACTCCAGCAATGAAATGAAACCCCACAGCAGATTGTGAAACCAGAGTGGGGGATCTGAAAAGCTTGTCCATCAAATCACAAAGGCTTGTCCCACATCCACTGAAGGCTGCAAATCTCGGATGTGAAGGACAATGTAAGCCATGATTTACAGTCAGCTAGGGAAGGAGGGAAATAAGACTCTGCATAAGGGCTGAGCTGACACTGCAGGAACAACCCAGCTTGCAAAGCCCCAGGTTTGCACTGAGATGCCCAGAGCAGCAGAGAGCACAGGCTGGGGTTTTCCACTACTGCTGTTTTGGGTTCAAACACTAGGATGTTCAGGAGGGATAGCTGAAATGGTGCAGTGAACATGTGTGACTTAGGAGCACCAGTAAATGGGTCAGCTGAGCTGGAAAGTTCAACACAAACCAAAAGGTGCAATTATCTGAGCTTGCAGCAAGCTGTATGCACATCAACACCCACTTAAGCCCACTCAGCAATGCACTGGGGCACATGAGTAACTGCACTGAAGGACATAAACACCCCCAGACTACTCACAGGCTTAGGAACTAGGCATATAGTGGAAGGTGCTTCTAAACCTGGGCTTCAGAGGATGCAATGTCAGGGCAAGCTTCTCTCCCAGGCTGGCAGGTTTGGCTCACCAGCCCTCCCCACCACAAACCCCCCTGGCTCTGCACCCACCAGTGCCCAGGAGGGACAACGGCACACATGCCATTTGCTTCCTCCTTCTTTAGAGAAAACAAAAAAGGCAATGAAAAAAGAGGCAGCTACAAGGGCAGCTATAATTACATGTAAACCCTCACATGGGCAGGGCTCTTTTTTTTACATGTGGCTAGAGAAAGGACCATCTGTTTTATAAAGATACTAGGCTTTTTAGATTTTTTTTTTTAAAATCCCTATTATATTCTTTTCCTCCCTCTCCTCCCTAACTTGAAGCATTGCTGCAGTAATATCAAGAATCTTAAAAAAGGATTATGTTTTTAAATGAGAGTCTTTAAAGTGGGATTATACCTTAGCACAGCCAACTAGGCTTTCTATCAATTTTAGAGGATATGCTTACAAAGTTCATTACTCTAGAAGAGGCTGTTTATGGAGCAACAAATAAGAAGTGTTTATGTGACAGCAGACGAGTTCAATGAAAGCCTTCTCCTTCCCTCAGCATGTCCAGAGAGGTTCTCTGGTGCTCTTTCAGAACTTGTACACCAGCAGCTTTAGCAACACTAGTGATGCTGGCCTTTCAACAATTACTCCCAGCATTTTCCCAGAAGGGAGGGTAAAGCTGTACAGAGCCAGATGGAGCTGCTGAGACATGCCACAAAAAGAAGAAGGGTGGCCTTGATTCAGAGGTCCCCCTGGCCAGATACATGGCTAAGGAAGGAAAAGACATCCTTGGAAGGGGACCTGGGCACAACACAGCAATCTGTAAGGGATTTTAAACTATTTCTCCTCTTGCATCCCTCCCAGATGTGTTTTCTACATCAAAATCCTATGTCTTCAAAAGATCTGCTTGCCAGGCTCATGTGTGCCTCACTTAAGAGGTACAGTTACAGCTGGAGAGAGGACAGCATCACAGAGATGCTATCAAAGCATTATTTCATACCTTATGCTTTTAAATCAAACATCACACAACTCATTACCCTATCCCCCCTGTGGTTGTCCCATCTTTCAAAATGGAAGAACAAAAAAGCAGCATTCCTGCCCCTGAGGAGCTCTTTGTTCAAAGGGCTGCACCCCTGAAGAATCAAGACATGGAAGGCACATTGTGCACAGCCCCTGCCTGCTGCTTAGCAGGGCTGGAGCTGCTGGAGGGATGTGTGGATATGCAAGAACCTCCCATTACACATTGCTTTTCAGAAAGCATGTGCCAGAGGCTCTGCAAGCAGCAGTGTGCAGAACAGCAGGGGCCACACTCTTCCCCCTGCTCAGAGGCTGTAGGTGCTCCGTGGGGATGGGACCCAACAACCTGCTGGGTCCAGGAGAGACTCCCTCAGGGGTCACAAATACTTCAGCTGCTGCACCCGAATACTTGTGATGTACAAACAGAGAATTCCGTGGCTGCTTTCCGCAGTCAGATTCACATTAAATCCATCTTAGGGACTTGCAAATATAGTTCATAGGGTGCTTCATTAAAACCTATTGCTGCTCTACAGACACCTGTGGAGGACAGTGCTGATTCCTGTGATCTGCTCTGGCAATCTGCAACATCAGTCTTCCTAAAACATACTTGGGACCTTCCTGATCCATGGTAAAAGTGCAAGTGCTTGAACTTCAAGCACTCCATATTGCAGATTCACTGAACTCCACTGCTGGATAATTTAAGCACATGCTGCAGTAACAAGCAAACTAGGGCTCCTGAAAACATTAACACAAGGAACAACCACTTGCATAACACAGTTAAGGAGATAAAACCAAGAAAGATGCAAAGCCTCTCCCTCTGTTTTATTGGGCCAGCCAAAGCACTGTATCGCAAAGGATGCTGGGCCAGAGGCCTTGCAAGACCCTGGCTTGGAAAGGCCCAGGGAGGAGAAATGGCCAAGGCGTGCACTGGACAGGCTGCAAACAGCCCTTGGGATGCGAGTGGGTGTGTAAAGGTGACACACCATGAACAGCCCTGGTAAACAAGCCAGGCTTTGAGAGTTGTTCCTGGTGATTCAGTGTGTGAGAAAGAGGCTTGCCTCAGCCCCAGATGATACAGGCACCGAGGAGGTGACTGCATGGGCTAATTTCCTCTTCTGACCTGCCTGCCTCTGTGTCACACTTGGCACTTCCAGAACATTTTGGGGAGGATTAGCTAGAAGGGCAATGGATTTCAGTGGCAATCACACAGCTAAATACCATGCACCCCTTCATGGCATAACCTTTGCATGACTGTTACACTTTCCTGCAGTGACTAGTCTGCAAACAGCCTTACAACGTCCCTCAGCCTCTCCTGCACAAACACTCCCCTGCCAGGGGTGCACCCGCTAGAGAACACCCTGTGCCCCACAGCAGTCCCCAAACACATCTCCAGGCATCATTTCAGCCATGCAGAAGCCCAAGCACAGAATCTACTTCTGCTGGGGGCAAGGCAAAGCCCAGGGAGTCTGGGAGCCTGCCCCTGCATGCCTGGGGCTTGTCACCAGTGCCTGTCACCCCCCAGGGCATGAAGTGTACAAGACAGCCTTCCCCACAGGCTGCCATGTATGTGAGGGACTTAGAGAGATGTGTGTGCAGAGACTGAGGTCCTGTGGTAGCGGAAACTTTGGGTATTTGTGAAAGAAAACCACTGCCAAGCTTCATGGCACAAGGCTGCTGAGTGCTCAGCTGTCACTGAGCATGAAATGGTCATGAAAAGGTGAAGAACATTGTGCATGAAGCTGTCTTGGAGAAGAGGATTGCTTATGGCCAGGCAAAGAACCCCTGTGCATGTTAACAACCCACTTACTGGCAGGATCCTCCCAAATGCCCAGACGGCTTCAAATGAAAAGCATTACTGAAAGGCAAGAGAGTTTCTGGGGCTCTTGGAGAACATCCAGCCAGCCAGCCATCCAGCCAGCCAGCCATCCATCCATCCCAGTGGCTGCTGGTGGCTTACAGGCAGTCTCTGCCCAGCAGTGAGATTGCCCCAGACAGGGTGTGCACCACTGGGGTGCGGGAGATGCTCAGCTCCTGGGCCAGCTCTGCTCTCATTAGTCAGTGGTGAGACCTGAATTGACTTGAGCAGCAAACTTGTGAGCACCTCCAGCATCCATGCTGGCACACATTGGCAGCACTACCGTACCCTTCACAGTCACAAATAGCTCAGATGACACCTCATAGCAGTATGTTTTGTCATCACAGGATTAGCTTCAGATCCAAGGTTCTTTCTTGAACTTAACACTCCTCTTGCCTCTGCCAAAGAATGTGGAGGGCTAAATACCTCACACACAACTGCTCAACCCAGAACAGGTTTTTGTTGGTGAAGGAAGGAAAAATTATCTTCAATGTTTTACATAAGTGCTGCAGTTGGCATCTCTGGGGTGAAACCACATGTCCTAAAGCACAATGGGGTAGCAGGGGAGTTCACTGTCACAGAGGTGAACACGAGGAGATGTCACCACGTTGCTTTTGCAGAGTCTCCTGCCATGCCTTAAAAAGACAGCTAGAAATTTTAGAGGCTGCAAAGGCCAGTGAGCTAACAAACACTGTGTTCAATGTGCCGTTGGGAGCAGCGTGGATGCAAACAGCAAGCAGAGGCAGCGAGTCATGAGAAGGGAGGCAGCTCTTCCCTTCTGCAAGCAGACTAAGGTGCACAAGTCAGGCCCAACTGAAATTAGTGCATTCATTAGCATCTCCTAATGCACCCCCTGCAAGATCCCAGCCATTTCTAACTCTCAAATCCTGCCTAGGTTGAAGGTTAGACATCCCCTTCCTTTACAGCTAAAGGCACAAAACCTGGACATGTGAGACATTTAAGATGCAACCAATTTCCTTCCCCTGGCTATCATTTCACTACAGTCAGAAGGAAAAAAATACTAGAGGGTAACAGGGCTGAAAAGAGAGTTGCTGAGAAGAGATCTAGCAAACTAATCCCATTGTTCTGCATGAACCAGCAGCACAGCTTGCTCCTGCATTTCTGCAGACAGCTCGTTGTGTCTTGGAGGGGGGATCTGCTCAGGTTGGGGCAGGCTGTGTATTCCCAGTGCTGAGGCACACTGGGGGAGGCAGCCAAGTCTTTTTTTGTACATCATAACCCTTCTGCCCTCTGCACAGGCCCCACAAGCCCAGCCCTTCCTGTAACCCAGGCAAAAAAACCTACATATTTTTCTCTCCTCCCACTCTTTTCCATCTTTCTCCCAGCTCCAGGGTGCCAGCTGCCTCTGTGAAGGGCCTGGGGAAGTCAAGCATCCCCTTCACTTCTCTCCCGCCCAGTGCCTGCCCCCATCCTGTGGCACATATTACAGCAAGTTGATAAGAGGAAAAAAAACCAAAACCAGGCAACCCCTGTGCCCACCAGCCCCTTGCTGGGTGCCCAGCAACCTTTGCAGGGCAGCTAGAGAGACCACGTGCCCTTGACACCCCTCCTCCTCTGCTTGGGGCTGCCTTTGGAAAGTTCTAATGGTGAAAAACTCTTGTCATCCCATATAAACTGAAAATGGCATTTTCAATGAAAAGCTTTGATTGAAATTGGCATCTCTGAGCTGCATATGCTGCCAGCAGCCATGCTCCTTCCAGGAGACAGGCATTATGGCAAGCACAGTGTGGAAACCTCAGTTAGGAGACTGTGAATGGGATTTATGCTGCTATAATCCCAGATGAATGCAGAACTACTTACAGAGAGGAGTGTTAAAGAAATAATTATTGAAATGAATTGGGGGACAAAATCCACAGAAAAGCTTTTCTCTAGTGACACAAGACCACATTTTTCCAATGCAATGGAGGCTTTTCCATCTTCTCTCTAGATTACTTCAGTAACAGCTTTAGGAGAAAAAGCAAACACCACAAAATCAGGAATATATATATTCAGAGCAGCAACACCCTTCCCAGGGCACAAACATCAACAAAAATGTAACACAAGGCCATTGGGATAAACACAGCCTAATAACAATAAAAATACAGCAAGGCCCTTGAAACAGCCCCAGCCCCCTGCAGATGACCCTCGTACTACCATCCAACTCCTCTGTTTGTCTGCCAGCTGAAACTACCAACACTGTAAAACCAGAGATTATTATGGGCATGAACTCTCTTCCTCAGGGTGACACAACCCTAAAGCAGATGCATGCTAAATCATCATCAAATGATCAGCCAAAGTCCAAGTGTTTTTTATAGTCCAGATGAAAAGCAATATATTGCACTGATAGTGTCAGTCACCTAATACTAGAGATTTATGGTAATTCTGCTATAGACCCTGCTAGAAGAATCAACAGCATATCTAAGGCAAGACTCAGTGAAGCAAAATACCACCAAAGAGCAGCTGAATATTAATGAGACCAAAAGCCACAGCTCTTCACCAAAGAAAATCTTCCTGGCTGTTTTGAGGAACCAGATAAGTATGGTCAGATACTGTATCTGCTGTATGCATCTGCACTTTCAGCTATGAGTAGAAAACAGGAGAGGAAAGCAGCCATAGGGAGTGCAGCTTGCCAGCTCTGCCATCCTGCCCTGCACCCGTGCTGTCCCCAGCCATAGCCTGCTGGACCCTCTTTCCTTTCCTGAAGGATGTACAGCAGCTCCTGAGCAGGAAAACAAGAGTGTTCCTCAGGGAGAGACCCAAGCTTCTCCTTTCAGGAGAAGGAAGCCGTGCATCTCCCTGCCCTAGCTCCAGGTAGTTCATCCCCATCTCTCTCAGCACCAAGCATCTTCAGGTGCTCTGTATGCCCTCAGCAGTTACCCACCAGCTCAGGCAGCAAGGTCTGTCCAAGCAGTGGAATGATCGAGGTCCTGCCATTACTGACTGGAACTAAATAAAACAACACTGTTGCAGCTGAAGAAAGGTCTGTGACTAGGCAGAGATCAAACACGGGCATTAACAGCACCCAGAAGGACAATACATGCTGCTATTTAAAGCAAAGAGGAAGAAAGTTCAGAAATGTGAACTTTCAGTTCAGGCAGTAAGAATGTTGCCTTCTTAAGCTCCAGCAACTCCATACTCAGTGTAGGAAACTGTATTGGGCCAAAGAGCAAGACTTGAGCTCTGCCTTCCTCCCCAGCCTTCAATATATTTACTGTGTCCCTCAGTAATGATGGGACCCCTCGGAGATGATGGGACAAGACAAAGAGGGCAAAAGGACCACTGCATTGGTGGTCTTGCATCAACTGCTGAATGAGCGGCTTGGCCCACACCAGAGCTGAAGGAAGAATTAAAGGTGGGAAAAAATATCACAATTAGCCCAACAAAACAGAAAATGGCAGTGACCAGAGTGAACAGAAAACCCCTACGACAACCTGGGCAGACAGCAAAGTAAAGAGACATGGAGTCAACAAGCAATGTGACACCCGGGGATGGTAATTTGGAGATTATTTATATATCTATATTATTATTATAAGGTATTATATTACAAGGTATTAGGGTACTACACTCCTTTCCACTGAGATTCCTCCAAAGCCCCAAATTACTGCAAAGGGCTGGGTCACCCCCATAGCACCCTCACATAACAGGCACCCCTGTTCTCAGTTTCCCGAGCAGCATAGCGAGGTGCAGGGAGATGCAGTTACTCCCCAGGTATCCCCACAGCAGGGAACTGCAGTCTTGGAAATACTATTGGAAGACTTGTTCTTACCACCACTCCTTTCTCAGACTGAAATTCCCAATCAACCTTTGCTAATTATTAGGCATATAAGGGAAGACTATACAAATGTCCTTCTGAGCTGCTGAGAGGAGATGAGGTGCCCAACACTGACTCACAGCAGAGGATGGGGACAGCCCTTCCAGCAACCTCACACTTCCTCACCTCCCCAGCAGGAGCATCTCTCGCCACCGAAGCACAAAGGCAAAGCTGTGCCTCCCTTTCCCCCCTGCCTGGACAAGGGAGCACATTTTCTCTTTTCCCTTATCAACCCAGATTTTTTCCTCCTGGCCCACTGTGTGGGTTTCCTTTGGTGGCTGTGAGGGGGCAATGCCAACTTGCACCAGCATAGATTGCACACCACAGCAGATGCTCCTTCCCGAGGACATTATGACACTGTGTCACATGCCGTGAAAACAGTTTTCCCGTGGCAAAGCTCATCATGAAAGCAGAATATTCTTGCAGCAGCCAACGAGAAAGCATTGATCTGCAAAGCAGAACATCCTCACAAGATGCATGGGGAAAGTATTACTATTCCCACCTAATGCACTTTCCTATAAGTTTCTTGAAAGGCTTCCTGACTCATGACTGGGTCAGCCCAGCACAGCAGTGGCTTTTCCTGTGCTGGAGGAGACTTTCTGGCATTCCACCACAGCCTGCTTTCTTTCCACCCGAGAGCTGCAGTGGCCAAGTTTTCCCTTTTGAACTGTTTGATATATGCAGTTGGAGCTCTCTAATATGTGGACAGGATCCCCAGGGAGGGTTTGTGGTTGTTTGGGAACATTTCCTAAGGTGTTTTTGAAATCTCTTTTAACTCTGAGATTTTTCCCTCTTCCCCATCGTTCCTCTTACTGCTGCCAAGCTGAAACATAATGAGTTCGTTTAAATTGGGACTGGAAACACTTTCAAGGGATCCACAAAGCTTTTGCCATTCTCATTTGGTGAGCAGATCTGGCTGAAACTTTTCTAACAACAGATCTGTTTAAAATAGGAGAAAAAAAAACAAAGTGAAGTCCCTTGCACCAAAATTTGCGTTTAAGCAGTATTTCAATGTTTGTCAAGCAGACTAGTGAGGCTGTACACAAGCTGACATTCAACAAGCTCCCTGACACCATGCCACAAAGGGAATCTCCCAACTCTTTCCTAAGGTCCTGGCACCCAAAGGAAAAAACAGAGTAACATGAGTCATATAAAAGCACTCACAAATCACACCCCTTTTCTGGTCCTTTCCCACCACCTGTGCAGCGTACAGTTTTGCATGGCAACGTGGTGCCACCCTGGGAGCACAGAGACTCCCAGGCAATAGGCCCTGCTAACAGCTCTCAGTTCCCTCCCAGCTAGGCACATCTGCTCACTTAAGGCTTTGCACTGTAACAGGTAGACCTCCCCCCACCTAGGACAGGCTGTGATACTCCACCAGGACAGTAAAACCGTTTGGTCAGCATACTCATTGCTCAGGAAAGACTAAAGAGGCTTCACTCAAGATTCAGACCATGCTGCATTGTGTCCTGCACAGACAGCAAGATCAGCTTACATTTTCTCAGTGAACAAATTATTTGCACAAAAGGAGTCTCCCAGTTTTACCCAGCTGGCTGGTGACAGAGCTGGCATGATAATTCCTGATGTTCTCACTGATTTCAGCTGCTAGTCCTATAGCTAATGTGCCCAATGTGACACACAAAGCCACTTGAGCTCCCCGCTATTCAGCATTTTATTGATTGTTAACACTGATTATGTTGTTGTTTAACTTCAGTGGACTGTGGAGACCAAAAAGTTTAAATTAATTTTAAAAGTGTGTAAGACTAAGTCAAGGAAGACAGAGTCTGCCAGTGCCTATTAAACACCACAATCTGGATGCAGCTGCCGGAAAGCTATAGGTTGTGTTAGAGGTGAGACAGCAGTTGAAATAAAACTTTGGTCCAGTCATAAAATTTCTCTGTACCTCCTAAATACACTATGAATATGGCACAGACTTCACAGTGAACTCTGCTGCTGTGATTCATGCCTTTATCCTGAAGGAAAAGCCAGACATCTGTGTTCAAGTCTGCCTGTGATGCTCACCAGCAGCAAACACCCTAGAGGGCAGGAACCAAAAATAGATGGATTCTGCAAAGGACACCCCTTAAGCTGGCATCAGGGGATGGCAAGGGTCAAGCGTGCTTCATTTTGACACTGCTAAAACATGCCTGCCCCTTCCAGAGAGGGCAGCCAGATCAAAGATCCTATTTCCAACACGAGTCACAAAGTTCAGGTTTCACCTCCATCCCTGGCGATCATTTTCAGTTTTTATTGTTTACCCTCATATTTATTCCGAAAACAATTAGAATGTGCTCAACAGAGATATGTCAGGAGAATGCAACGCACAAAATAATATCAGCAGGCAGGTCACTGGAAGTTTAATGGCTGGATGCCAATCAGATAATGATTTGCAAGCTGTTACTCAACACGTGGGTGAGCGCATGGGACCCTGAACTGCAAGTACAAGGAATGTTTTTTTTCTTGGAGATTAAGCACAAGCAGCAGACAAGTGACCATCCTACATGATGACGGTGGTGACTTGAAGCTGAACTCATTTTTGTTGCCTTATGGTAGCACAGTACACAGAAGAGGAACACATTCCCACCTGAGTACCAAGACCCCAGCACTCTCCTGATGCCCCAGGAAGTCCACACAGCTCAGGCACAGAACAGGACTGGAAACCTATATGGTAGATGAGACACCTTGGTTCTGGAGGCAGGAACTCTTCCAGCCTTGGCTCTGTGCAGGCTGATACGTCCTGGAGCTCTACTCTCTAGGTGCCTCTACAAGCATCACTCTTTAATACCAGGTGTGGCCAGCTCTGTAGAGGCTTCCTGCACATCACTGGATGTGGAGCTGGGACCTCACTGGTGCCAGTTGAGGGTTTCCTTCACAACTCTTTCTGGGAAGCTCTTCCAGAACGCCCATCTTGTGGCTAGAAATTTCTGGTTTCAATCATTTATTAATTAATTCATGACCAATTGATATACACTGGTTCTTGCGCCAAGCCTCTCCACTGGTTTAGTGCTTACCCCTGTGTATTTAAAAATAGCACTTATTTTACTAGACTGAACTAAACAAGACCAAGGTTTTATTTTCTTGTTTTAAGCCTTTGCAGTCCCCTGATGATCCCAGTATTCTCCCATTTACCTGCTTCAGTCTGAATTACTCTTAGTGTGATGGCACATTGAGAGTAGTCTTAATGAGGTCTCGCTAGAGTTGCAGGCTGGAGCATGAACATGTTCTAATCTCTGCTGGAAAAGCCTCATGACACAGCTGCAGAAGAAGCTTCCCTCTGTGAACCTCGCCTCAGAGCTAAGGCTGTTGTGCTATCCATGGATGAAAGCCAGTTCTGAGGCAACTGCACCAACACCTAACCCCACAGCTGCCCACCTGGATGTGGTCTACCTGGACTTCAGCAAAGCCTTTGACACCGTCCCCCCACAGCATTCTCCTGAAAAATCTGTCAGCCCACAGCTTGGACAGGAGCACCCTGTGCTGGGTTAGGAACTGGCTGGAGGGCCGGGCCCAGAGAGTGGTGGTGAACGGGGCTGCATCCAGTTGGCGGCCGGTCACTAGTGGTGTCCCCCAGGGATCAGTGTTGGGCCCAGTACTGTTTAATATCTTTATCGACGACTTAGACGAAGGGATTGAGTCCATCATCAACAAATTCGCAGATGACACCAAGCTGGGAGGAAGTGTGGACCAACTCGAAGGCAGGAGGGCTCTGCAGAGGGACCTGGACAGACTGGAGAGTTGGGCTGATTCCAACGGGATGAGGTTCAACACGGCCAAGTGCCGGGTCCTGCACTTTAGCCACAACAACCCCACGGGGAGCTCCAGGCTGGGGACAGAGTGGCTGGAGAGCAGCCAGACAGAGAGAGACCTGGGGGTTTGGATTGACAAGAAACTGAACATGAGCCAGCAGTGTGCCCAGGTGGCCAAGAAGGCCAATGGCATCCTGGCCTGTATCAGAAACAGTGTGGCCAGCAGGTCCAAGGAAGTGATTCTGCCCCTTTACTCAGCGCTGGTTAGGCCACACCTCGAGTACTGTGTCCAGTTCTGGGCCCCTCAGTTTAAGAAGGATGTAGAGATCCTGGAACAGGTCCAAAGGAGGGCAACCAGGCTGGTGAAGGGACTCGAGCACAGGCCCTATGAGGAGAGGCTGAGGGAGCTGGGGCTGTTCAGCCTGAAGAAGAGGAGGCTCAAGGGAGACCTCATTGCTGTCTCCAACTACCTGAAAGGAGGCTGTAGCGAGGTGGGAGCTGGACTCTTTTCACAGACGACCTTCAACAAGACAAGAGGACACAGTCTTAAGTTGTGCCAGGGGAGGTTTAGGTTAGATATTAGAAAGAATTTCTTCATGGAGAGGGTGATTAGGCTATGGAATGGACTGCCCGGTGAGGTGGTAGATTCTCCGTCCCTGGAGACATTTAAAAAAAGACTGGATGTGGCACTCAGTGCCATGGTCTAGCAACTGCTCCGGTGGGTCAAGGGTTGGACTAGATGATCTCTGAGGTCCCTTCCAACCCGGCTAATTCTATGATTCTATGATTCTATGATCCCTTCCCCCTCCTGTACAAAGCCACCTACTTCGCATGTCCTTAAGATGTCAAGCTGCTTTTTCTCCATCTACATCCACTTTATGAAGGCACTGCATGGAAACCCTGTTCTCCATTCAGTGGAAAGAGAACAGGCAAGTTGAATTGTCTTTCAGAACCATCCAAAGCTTGCTAACATGGATGCTGGCCCAAAACCCAGCACTGTGGGTTGGGCGTTTATTCCTTTCAGCTATCCAATGTGTTCGGCTTACATGTGAAACCAAGACTGATGTCTGTATGCCAGAAGAACTAGCTCAGACCACGTCTTGAAAGTTGAGCTGTCTTCTCTCTGCTCCATCACTAACAAAATTTTGAGAGACCAGTCAGTACTGTTGAGGATGTCCAGGCTGTAATAAAATCTACCTGGCTGTTTCCCAAGTTACTCCTTCTTCTGTTCCTGACAGGAGGGAAAAACTGTTGCTGGTGTCAGTAATGGTGAGCAGACAGACTGTATGAACAGACCAGAAGATCACATAGAACCTGTAAGTGAGCCACACCGAAGCCCTGACTTCTGGCATCACCCATGCACCCAAGGTCAGCTGGGAGCAAAGCACCAGTCCAGCCCACCTGGTGCCTGGAAGGAGAAGCAAGTGCCATCAGCTTCTTGCAGAGATTGCAGAGCAGTCCCTCACTTCAGGCTGGGAGTCTGCTAATGTGGCTCTGGTTCATTTTCCACTCCAGCTTCTACCATCATGAAGTGCAATGTTTTTCACTCCTTAAAAGCTGCAGTTTTTCAGCCTGACCTTCCATAGCCATTGTCTCTTGGATAGCAGAAAGGTTGCAGCCTTTTTGTTATCTGCATGGACAACTTTCAAAACCCGGTTGTCACAGGCAGGTATAGGAACTCCTTGTTTAGCAAATCAAATATTTGTCTGTGGACTCCAATAATACTAGCTAAGCAAAACAAGTGTTTTCTGCTTAAAATAACATCCCACACCACACAGACACTGGATCACCACATCACTTTTCCATTGCTAGATTTTGCCACCTTTGTCCCCAGGAAGCATTCAGCCATGTCAGCTGTGTATTACTCCCCCAGAAAACCTTGCAGCCCCTGCAAAGAACTCGACATACTGGCTTACACTGTATTTCAGTCTTCCCCCTCATTTCCACGCTGTACCCCTAACTCAACCAGATTTCAAGATAAGCCACTTGTTTCAGACCAAGACAATCTTTTGTTCCAGAGAAACCTCATACTAACTATTTCATTGCTGTAGACCATCAACATCAAGAATGCTGAATCATGAACCCCAGGAGTGAAGCACTTACACTGTGTTTAAAAACAAACCCAGCATCTTCCCAGGACTTTCTCTGCATTACTACAGGGCTTATCACTTCATTAGATGTTATTATATTATTTCAAAATCTTCTGCCAGACATTTTCAGTCTTAAGTACAACTGCTAAGAAAGCCTTACAAAAAGCAAGAAACAAGATGAAGATTTTTCTTTTGCTCTGAGCAAAAAAACCCTTTGGTTCAGCAACCGTCATCCAATTCATAAATTACAGAACAAGATGAACCAAGTCCTTTATTGGTACCCTCAGTGCTCTCCCAGCCACTGTCAGGACAGAGGGAATCACAGAGAGGCACAGGCAGGCAAGAAAGCCTGGCAAGAGGAGTAATGTAAAATGGACAAACACCCTTATTCTGAAAGAAGCCTCAACTCCAGCACCCAGACCCCCCAACCCCATGTGAAAATCACTGCCCTGCCTTCACCTGGCACCTCTCAGGACAGCAACTCACAGCCATGACAGCCTGGGCATGTTTCTATTGCTCTACACAGATGAGAAAAAGAAAACTCCTTTTCACCTAGGGTGATAATTATCTTGGGGGTACAAGTTTTGATTGCCTGCAGCTTAGCATCAATTGTGAAAAAAGGGTAAATAAGACTCAATTTCTAAAACCCTGGCTAGGCACCACCATCCCTTCATAGTCCAGGAGTTGACTGCGTGCCCAGTGCTTATTTTTCATGCCTAATTGGCAGGGAGGATAGGCTCCTCTTCCCTCCTCTTCCCCTCTGACAGACATGCTAGGAAAGTTTCTTCAAGTATTCAGATCATGAACTGAGGCAACACAAGGGCTGAAAAGCAAGCACACTCAAACGCACCAGCTTTTCCCCTCAGAAGCAGTAAATTCTCAGCCTGACTTCAGCAGCACTTCAAAGCACCTCCAGTCCTGGAAATCATGTCAGCATGCACTGTAGCCCTGCTAAAATCCTATAAATGTTTACATGTTCTCCTAGGGCAGGTCTCTGGTGAAAGGCAAGAAGAACATGCTGGCTCTTCTTTTGTTTCCTCAAACTGTTGCAGACATCGAGGGTTTCTGACAAACAGATCCTTACAACAGCCATACAATCGTTTGTAAAGGTGGCTGTTTCCTGTACACTTATCACTTTGTTTGATAAGAAGCACAAACTAAGTAAAACTAAGTTATTAATGAGATGAGAAACACTAATATTATTGCTTATTTGCTAATATTGCTAAACATTAATATTATTGCTAATATTATTGCTTTTTTACCTCATGTCTTTCACTTAGCTGACTCCCAAAACAGTTTTAGGACTAAGCTGGCAGCTGGGAAACACTGAATGTGTCTGCCCTGCACAATGTTTTCCATTCCAGGACAAATGTAAAAATTAAGAGTCAATTGCGTGGGAACACTCCCTTACAGAAATCATTAGAGACACAGCTGGGAACCAGCTGCCTGGATACCTGCTTTAGGGATGCTGGTGGAAGAGAACAGGACTGCATAAAACTCCTTACTCTTTCTTCTTATTGAAACATTTCCTTCTGGCAGAAGGTTTAAATCAAAGGCTGTGCACAAAACCATGCACAGAGCATCCACAGGCAGAGGAATGAATTAATGGAATTGTTTTGAAGAGAGCTATTGCAAGTGCTGCTGCTCCTTCCACACATGTGATGGGCTGATGGAGGCTGCTGGCAGCCCAGAGCCTGGGCCCTGCTCCCATAGGCTCCAGCCCCTGCAGGTCCTTCCTAGGCTGGTCAAAATGCCTTGGAGCATTGATGAACCCAACCATGTTCCTTGCACTTCTACAGCAAGGTCAAAATAGGATGCACTCCTCAATGGGAGTGTCCTAGAGCCTTGGTTTCCCACTGTTTGTCGCTGCAGGAAGAGCATGCAAAGTGCCTGGAAATGCAGACATGTGGCTCGGGAGAAGCAGACCATGTACGTACAAGTGGGTGCCTAAATCCAGATCACCTCTGGACCCCCAGCATGGCTGAATTAGGGCTGATCTGATGTCTTGGCACAAAAAGAATCTTCATAAGAATTCTCCACCACCCCAGGGACAGCACGAAGATCACTCAACCCCTGTTCTTTGAAAGAATGTTCTCCCTTGCCTTGACTCCCCCAGGCAATCCCTGTTCCTTTCTGTGTCCCTAAAGATCCTCCAGCAGCCAAATCCATGCCCAGCTGTAAGGAGGTGACAACCACCCATGCCCAGCTGCAGGGATGTGACAATTGGCCATACATGGCTTGTCAGGGAGAGGAGAGGAGCAAGCCCCTGTTGCTGGCATCCCCATGAGGGACATGGCCTGAGGGATCCACAGCAGCGAGGGTGACCATCACAGGAGCCACCCAAGCAATTGATTCCCTTTACAGGACACATCTTGGCCACTCCTGGACAGGACCTGTCCCTGCTCCCCATCTGCTGCTCCTAGCTGCTTTTGGATTGTTTTATTTGGTTTGGGTTTCTTTTTAATTCAACTAAGATTCCGAATAATGACCAGATTCAAGCTGCATCCCAACCTCTCCAAAGTTATGTAATCCCCAAAAAGCCTTGAAAAGCTTAAATGTGACCAGTGCTGGTGATGTCATGCTGCTGACAGGTTACCATGGCAACAGCTCCTACCCCTGCCATGTGGAGGCTCCCTGCACCCCAGCCCAGCATCCTCTACCCAGCACACATTATTCCCAACACTCAAACCGAGGAGACGCAGGAGAGAGAATGACAACAGGCACTCAGATACCCCCCAGCTCCCTGCACCCCCAGCTCACCCAAGGACTGAGCCTCTGACCCATCCCCTTTGCAGAGCAAAGGCTCTGAGAGACTTCTCCACCCAAGGGAAATCCCACAAAGTACGCAGCCTGGGTGCTTGAAAATGTTTCCCAAACCTGAAAACAAATAAAAAGAACAAATCTACTGGCTTCAAAATCTCCCTTCCCCCCTCCCTGCACTCTCAACCAACCTCACAATTCCAGCATAACAGCAGCTGTAAGGCTTTTTTTTTTTTTTTTCCCTAAGGGGTTAAGCTTAATTTTCTGACGTATCTCCACCCGTGCTCACCCTTCCCTAGGCTGATGAATGAAAACGAATGCAACAATTAAACTTTGGGTTAATTTAAAAATCCAAGCAAAGGGAATGCCCTTGTGGTTTTGTTTCCCTCAAAGAAATTGAGATATTTCTCCTGTTAAAGGGCTCTGCATTTTTAATCACCCTCTCCTTCTAGGGCATTTATGACACACACTTACGTAAAGGTTATAAACCAATTTTGTGTGCTCAGATATGTGAAATGATCTGTCTGGGTTGGTACCCACATGTAAAAGAAGCCCCTGGGAGTGCTGAGCTCAGCCCTAAGTTCAAAGACCACACCATTTACTTATGGCCTTGCTGTAGGTTATAAAAATTACATCTACTGAGACACAAATGGCCAGAACTTGTACCTGTTTTTTCTCCCTGAACTGCATGTTGTTGTTTGACAGCTCCACCTCGGGGGGCGAGAACAGCTCCTGTGGGACTAGCACGGGAGAAGTGGGACCCCTCAGCAAGGGAGCAGAACAGGACAGATGGAGGATGCTGCACACACAGGGCCAGACCAGGGTGTCCCAGCTGGTGGATGCTACCAGCCAGGCAAAGTGGACCTGACAGCATCTGACAGGCAGTTCTTCTCCACCAACAACTGCCAAGGGACTGAAACAAGATGACCCTGTTCAGCTGACAGGGGACAATATCCAAGCACTCACAGGGACCCCCAGCAACACCTGCAGAGCTAGGCTGCTGTCATCTCCTACCAGAGCTGGGCTCAGCTGCCAGAGCATCGTCCCAGGTAAACAGCAGTTCTGGTGGCAGGTACCATCCCACAGCAGCCTGACAAGTGGTTAATCACCCTTTGCAGGGAGATGGGGCAGATCTGGCCTGTCCTCTCTCATATTGACCCTCCAGAGCAGTTTCCACTAGGAGGGCTGGAGAGCCCAAAAGCAATTTTTTAAGAATGCATCACTAACACTTTGGCAAAACTAAGAATAGTCTGAAAAAGGCTTGAAGAAACAATCTGACTAAAAGGACTGCTGCTTTCTCGTCTCCCATGAAAGTGCTGCCAAAAAGCCTATAGCAGAATGCAACAAAACCAAACTACAATGGCAACATTTATTCAAATTAAACCACGAGTCCTTATTTTTAAGCTTAGCATGGATTCCCTTTTTTCGTATTCATTATTTTAATAGTTATGCACATGTCCCAGCTTAGTTACCCCCAAAACATTACCAAAACATTACTATTTCAGGACATGTTTTTGACTGAGTAATGCTTTCTGGAGGCACAATCAGGAGCCCTTCTGGACCTAGGGCTTGCTGCCTTGGCCATGCGCTTCCTGCCAACCAGACATGATTCACTTGAATCCTCGAGGAACCGAAAAACAATCTCTACTTTCCACCGGGAAAAAGAGCCCAAAGTGGTTTAGCTTTGATTCCTCCCCTATGTTCTCTGCTGGATCAAGTGCAGCCCTGCAGCTATTCCTAACAGGACAAGCCAGGACACACTCAGAGACAAAATGGCCAACAGCAGTGACCTCAAGCAACCTGCCTGGAAATGAAGTGGCCAAGCACCCCCAAACACAACAGGGACATCCTTAGCAGCCACCTCCTGTATGGTAGGCAGCCCCATGGGAGCTGACCCTCCAGAGGGCCCACGGCCTTTTGGTGCTAGTGTGCCAGCAGAGCCCCAGAGCCTTGAAAGCTCTCCATCTTTGCCACCCTCTATTTATTACTGTTTACTGCCTGTGTTCCTACAGAATTTCCAGGGAATGGGATGTTGTGTTGCTCTGCAGCTGCTGAAGGACAGCCCTCATTTCCACAGCAATTCTGCTTGAGAAGGTTTGCAACTCACGTGCACTTCATACACATCATGTTGAAACACAGCTTGCAGGTTTCCCAGCTTGGTTTGTTTGCTGGTATTTGTAACATGAATTTGAATGGAACACAACTTCCAGCCAACTCCTGAGGTTCTGGTTTTGTTTGTTTTAGGTATTTGTGGAGAAACAGCATTGTGTTTTCTTAAATAATGAAACTTTGTCAACTTCAGGCTGTGGTGAAAAGGTAGCTTTTGGAACACAAGGTACCCAGGAGCCTGTCTCCTGCTCCTGAAAATTACCCAGAGTTTATGAAGCTCCATTTTAAGAACAGATAATATTTGGGCATCTTTTCCCTCCACCATGTTCTCCTGGTCAGCTCCAGAGAGCACACACCCCCTCCCAGCTGGGCTCAGTCCCAGCAACGAGAAGGAATTCCCATGCTTGCTCCTTTCCCAAAGCAAACATGAACTTTGCTAGCAAAGCAGCCAGCTCCCAAGGAAAAATCACTTCTTGACAGCCACTGTTTCAAAGCTGATTTTCTGAACTACGAAGACTCTATATTCCCCTGCATTGTTTTTTTTTTTGCAATGCTTCAACCCACTTGCACCATTTGTTCCTAAGATAGCCCAGCTCCCATAAACTATCAATTGGTGGTATTTTTGTTCCAATCAGCAAGCAATATAATTAACTTCTACAAGCCTGGGGCCTCCTTCTATAGCAGCATTATTCCTATGGCATGCCCTGTACAGAACAATCACATGCTGCTTACCAAGAGCTCTAATCAAAATTCTTTCATTGCCAGCAAAAAGGGAATGGCATAAAGAACCATGTATTTCTCAGAACACTGCTTTATAAAAAAAGTATCATTCAGCAAACTTAAGCAAAGAAAACTCCTCCTCGGTTTCTTCCAAATGCAATCAAGCCAGTTACAAAACATTTCCTTTATTTCTTTGTGCTTCATGAGACCAGCTCTATCAGACTCCTGTTAGTCCTGATACTCCAGGAAAAAGAGATGGGACTTCTGAAGTCTTCAACCACAGCGCAGAGAGACTGACCTGAGAGGAGTCACTGGCTCCAGCAGCAGGACTTCTACCACCAGGGAGTTGAGGGCATCAGCAGAGGGAATGGCCTGAGTAATCTGTGCCCCACACCAAGCTCAGCCTCCTGGAGGTGTTTCAGCATGTCACAAAGCAGGTTGTCTTCTTCACGTGTCAGCTGCTTGGACACTTACCAAATTTAAATACACTCTTAAGTGCAACTCAAGAAGCGATTTGAAGGCCATCTGGCCTTATTGTTCCCTCAAAATCTAATTTTTGTATGATTTCTAACACTGAAAACATTCTTCTGGATCTCTGGCTAAACAATCCATATACACTTCCACTGACTCCCACTTATTCTTCCTCTTAATATTTATGCTGGCAAATGAATATTTTCCCTTCCCATGCTAATGCATTATGTATAATTCATCCCCAAACACAAAGAAACCTAAAAACAGTCCTCATAAAAAGGATTTAGAATTTTTTTTCCATAAACAAAAGCTGGCAAAGTATCTCACAAAAGAAGAAAAAAATCAAACAAACATCCACTTTGCTGATACATTTAATTGCTTCAGGATTTAATGCTCCTCTCCAAAGCTGTTAGCTGTAGCCAATGGGCCGAGCTGGGAGACCCGGGGATCCTGACCAAGCAGTAAAGCCCTGGTCCTGTTTCTTCACTGACATGCCCAAATACTGGAAAAGTTTACTTAGACTACAAGTTAAATGATAATTTTTGGTGATCCAAAGGTAAAAAAACCCAAACCAAACTGACAAATCAAATCGAATCAAATTCTTCCAGGCTGGGACCTTTAGGATTTCAAGTATTTTCATCCAAAAGTTGAAAAACAGGAAAATTTGTTTAAAATTCAGGTGAGTTTTGCTAACAAAATGGTTTTGTTTTGTTGGGGGTTTTTTTATTTGTTATTTTTAGAGACTTTTCTCTAAGTATTTTCACCCCTGGAGAAGCAGTTTACAAACATTTACACAACACCCTGGTATGTTTGTTTGCCTGGGTCAGGGATGCGACTCAGAGCACCAGGGCTGTGCCTGCCAGAGAGCATGTCAAGGCATAAAGATGAAATTGCACTGACAACCCCATTTGAGGATGGGTAACTCAACTAGTGTGTAGGACCTGCAGGAAGCAGGTTCTACCTTCCAGTTAGTTTCTCTTTACCCTGAATCTCATTTGGCCTCATTTTTACAGACCTGAGCACCCCAGACCCTGCTATCGTGCAGTAAAGCGTCACACACACCTGAACCATTCGTCAGCCTCCCACTTCCTTCTCAAGAGCAACACACATGCCACAGAACCCTGACCATATATCCACCCTCTTCTGCAATTTACAGCACCTAAGTAGCAACCAACACAGAATGAAAAATTTGAGCCTAGTACCTTCAAAGCACTAAGCGCAAAACTCTTACTTGTTCCAGTTTTCCATGCATCGAATTGCTCACAGCAGCATCACTTTAAGGTTCACCTATTTATCAGAGTTTTACAGATAAGCTACACATGGCACGCTCCTGCCACTAGTCTTGAGGGGGCAGAAAATTAAGACAGCAAAATAAGCCTGATCTGCTGGCAAATCTCTGTCTGAAATCAGGCAACTGACTTTGCTTTAACCCTACCACTGCTCTGCTGAGCAGAGTTTGAGGGGGGTTTGCAGCACCCTCTTTGCCATCAGGATGCCACCAGAGCTTGGCTGAGCAATCAGCAGCTTGTGGTCTTGCTGGCTGGAGGGATCTTGGCAAACACAGCCTGCTCTGGCAGGGCTGAGAACAGGAGCAAAAGCAAAGCCAGTCTGGTTTCTTCTTTTAGATGAATTTGCTGTCGACAAGTCTGCACCTCCATTGAGAATGTGTCAAGGATCTGCAAAAATCAAAATAGGATGCGGAACACTGAGTAACAGCGCAGTGCCTTAAAAGGACATCTGATCCTGATTTATAGACTCTAAACAACAGGGAATTTCCTAGATGGAAAAAATTGACAGGGAAAGGTCACTCCTGTCTTTACTGACACTGTCACTCCAAGGGCAACACAGCTCAATTTGCTCTTTAGTGGAAACAAGACCTGGGCACCCAACCTGCCTGCACGTCTGCTCAGGAACAGGACACAGGCATGCCCATGCACCAAGGTCTCCTCCAGAAAACCCTGAACACCATCAAACAGCTCCAAGGAAACCTGGTACAGCAGACTGTTAGTCATGACACATATGTGTAACTCAGCTATGGATTTCCAGGCCCTTTCTCACCTTCCTGCGTGCTAACTTCTCTATACTGAGAATAAGATAAATATCCCTGCAAGTCTGTCCCAGGAGACCGTGATTCAGTCCAAATGAACTGGATGCAGTGGAGGCAGAGCAGGAAATGTGCTGGCTTTTAACAGAAGCTCTCCTTGGAATTACTTTCTTAATAAATAAATAAATAGGGAACAGGGAAAGACATGTCAAAAGGAGGAACCCAAGTGGAATCAGAACTTAAAATGAATTCAAGCATGGAGGCTGCATCAACATCTTGATTTCCCCATTGCTGCTTCTCCCCAGCACATGAGCAGCAGAGGCTCAGGGAACTTTCCATTGTCCATCCAAGAATTTGTCAGCTCCTGCATCCTTATTAAATCTGTAATCCTGGTTACAAGGAAGGGGACAGGGGAAAGGGAGAGCCTTAGCATTACCCACAGGAGCTTCAGGCCCAGTAGGTATTCAGCTATCTTGCTTTAAGACATAGTTCATGTGCTAGCATTTATTTGCACTCCCTCATCCACTGCTCTCCTGAGCTCTCCTCAATGAAGTCTTTCCTACTCCTCAGCTCTGGGGGGGGTGCTGGAGCCCGGGCAGCCCCCAGTGTTGCCAGAGCACAACCCTCAGGACCTTGTTTCAGTGTGCTATGAGAGGAATGGAGGCAAACCTGCCCTATTATCCCATCTGACCCAGGGGAGATGAGCACCAGAAGGGATTCCTGAACCTCACCTGGGCAGTGCCATGGGAGGCTCCAATAAATCTGTGAAAGCACCACCCTGACCTCCCAAACATGGGAGAGCTCAGTGAGGGGTGTCCATCACTCTGGATCTCAGTGCCCAGGCTGGGGGCACACCAAGGTGTGCCAGAAGTGACCCTGGCTTACTATGTATTGCCTGATCTTGAAATCACACTCATTTCCACCTTTCTCCCATGCCTATTGGTCCAGGGATGCCAGCAGTTCCCATGACATCCCCAACAGTTGCTATGGCAACAGCAAAGCTGCTGCCTCCAACCTCACCAAAGGTTCTTGCAGCAAATTGCCCTAGAGGACATCATTTAAAGAGTCCTCCTGGTCGCTGCGTGAGACCTTCTTTGATAGCTGATGCCTCCACGCAGCAAATCTGTGTTTGTTCCTTCCCTTTTCCTCTGTCAGTGAGACATCCTCACAACAGGCACAGCTCAGCAGAGAAGCTCTGGCTGCAGATGCCAAAAGCTCACACAGAGCTCAGAGAGCACTCAACTTCTTGGAGAAAATAAAGTGTGGAGAGTTATTTAACCTACAAAGAAACCAGCCACTGACTCTTCATCCCACAAATTACTGGGAGATGTGGGAGTATGCTTGGGGAACATCACTCAGTCCATCAGCCCAAAATCCCAGCAATAAAAAGATTTCTCACTTCCCTTGCGCTTCTCCCTGTGAACGTGTCACTGGACACACAAAGCCAGAAGACAGTGCCAGATGGACCTGTAGCCTGACCAGCCCCCCTCTTCCCATGGCAGGGCCCTTCTTCAGACGTGCTGACCCAGTTGTGTCACATGGATAAGGCCACATCTTACCACCAACACAGGCAGGGGTGCCCTGAGGCACTTGGCATGCAGCCAGGTTTTATGGAGCAATAGGTTTAGTTTTGCTGGCAGCTGATCCACCAGACCCCAAAACAACATCCTGCTGTGGGACCATCCATGCAGCACACAGGGTCCCAGCACCTAGAGGGGAAGGCTTGCTCCTTGTCCACCCTCCCATAACTCAGCCCAAAGGAAGCCCTGAACCATGACTCTGCCATCCCCATCCCAGTTTTGACAATGAATAATTAATTGCTACTTTGTTTTCTAGTGCAATTCTTTATCAGTAATTAGCCCTGTTTTAACACAAAACAATTATCACCTCCTCCTTCCCTCTCCTTCTCCCATCAATTAGCAGATGGGCAGCAGCACCTCTTGCTCATGACTAATAACAGCCTTTGGCCATATGAAGCTGGTGTGCTGTGTAATCACTACGGTGCTTGAGCAGGTAATGTCACTTGGCTGGGGCAGGGACAGCCTGCCAGGCTGCAGGACAGAGCATCACAGCACACAGGTCACCTGGAAGCCACAGTTAACAGTGCAGAAGCTAACTCCCCAGTCAGTTTCTTCTGACTGTTAATGACTGCTAATTAGAAGCAGTTGTTCAGCCCTTCAGCACCCACCTGTCCATCACCAGGAGCCTGGGTTAATGCGGCTTCTCTATTCGTCAGGCTGCTGACAATCATCAGCATTGTCTCCAGTTGCAAATATACTGGTCACTGCTTCTCATTTTTTACCTCATCTCTCTCTTTATCTGTGCATATGTGTACATGAATAAAATCAATAAAAGGGCATGTTTCAAAGCCTCTCCCCCCTCCAGCAGAGATGCACAACCACTGCTGCCCAAATAATATCTACATTTTCCAGTGATTCCTCATCCAGCCCATGCCTCTGGGTGCAGGATGCCTGCTGCTCCTGAGGCTGCTGGTGGGGACAGGAACCTGCACGACTCACGTTGGCCACCAGCACAGTGACAAGCTGGGCAGGCAGGAGCAGGCTGGACCTGACAGCAGCAGCTGGGCAGCTCATCAAGGGCTCCTCCCAGAACCGCTGCTTTTTTCACAGAAGCGCCAGTATTTTTTGGACTTCCATATTTGACACTATCTTGAAAGTTTAGGTTGTTTGACAGCATCCTAAAACCCTGAAATTGTTTCATGGAAATGAAACAAATGTTAAAACCTCCCACTAACTGTGAATGAGTGAACACGAAGCACAAGAGGCTTTCCACGCTGCAAAATGCAGCCAGCACCACATCAAAGGAGTGACTTTGGGAGGCAGGGATGTCTACCTGTTTGAAAGGTCAAGGCAGATGGCATCCTTTTTTAGGAGTATTTGGTTTTGCCCAGAGCATGCCCTGCCTTCACAGACAGCTCCGTGTTTGGGATGTTAGCTCATCAAGCACATGAGCAGTGCTGGGTCCCCCCATACACAATTTGTGTGGCAGAGGAGGAAGAGTGCTGAGTCAGGACCACTGCCATCACCTCTCTGGGGCAGAGTAGTGGGGCAGAACAGTGTTAATTCAGGGAGCAGAACCCAGTTCCTCTCCCTGCCTGTTCAGCCAGCCTAGGGCACCAGAAACATCACCTCTGTCCCACCTTAGTCCCACTCAAGCACAGAAGATTTCTCTTGCTGTGTGGTTTTATCACACCTGGCATTCTGATCCCTTCATGAGTACAAATGTTACTGAAGAACCCTAGCAGGAGGTCTCTACCTTACCACCTGCCACGCACCACCAGCACCAAGCCACCCACACTTCTGCCCCACAGAGAAAAATGATTCCTCTTGCCCTGTTCTAGCAGGGACAGCACGGAAATAACAAAGAACTTACACACCTGGTTAACCAATACCTAATCTGGAAAAATCTTTATGCAGTCCATGAACAAAAAAAATCCATTTTAATTAAATACTTTTACTTTACCCGCTGCTGTGCAGTGAATTAAACTGCTTCAGCACTAGTATGTTAAACCATTACTCTGTGCATGCACAAGTGAGTTTATGCACATGCCTGTGTATAAAAACTATACAATTAAGCACTGCTTAAAATGCAAATAACAGATGATAAAGACTCCATCCTGGCTGTATTAAATCTCGACTTGGGATGTGGTATTAGACCCTCAGTCACTTAAAACTAGAGTAAACTCCATGAAGTCAATGGAGCTAGTTATAATTTACATCAGTGGAAAATCTGGAACTCTGATTTTTAAATGCTTACTACTGGCAAAAATTTACAAAAAAGCAACAAAAATCCAGTTCACAACATGGGGCCAATGTTACTTTTCTTCTTTTACAGTAATAGCTCAAAAATAACAAATTTAATCAAGAAGCTCAAGAGAGACTTGTCTTGGCACAGATTCCAGAGGTATATCAGCTTTCACCCCTGAAGGCACTGATATTTAGATTAAGGCTCAAGACCCTCATTTAGACATTCACTGTATTAGTAAAATATGGACACACCAAAGCATGGGCTGATAACCACTTGTCCTGACTTTATTCCTTATCAAGCTTACTCCCCCTACCCTTCCTGAAGCAAAGAGACTTTAAAATAGAACACAATTTTTGTATTTATACTGAGAAAGGCTGCTCAATAGAGGTTAAATATTAGTGGGCATTTGCAGCTGGACTGGCTCTGGGCCAGGTCAGAAAGCTGAGTCTCCATCTCTGCTAGAGGGTTCAGGTGCAGCCCAGGCATGCTGCCTGCACGGGGGAAGAGCTGCAGCAGAGCCTGGCCCAGGAGATGGGAATTACACCCACACAGAATTTCAGCCTGCCATCATAGACCACTGAGGTTTTCTATTCCTGATTTTAGAATAGACTTAAAAGGCAATGCTTCCCACCCCCGTCACACTTCCCAAATCCAACAGAGTAATCCTCCAAGCTATGCAGATCCCCAGAAAACCTGAGAAGGTAAAACATTTCATATTTCAGTGCACACCCTCTAAAGTTGCTCTTTAAAACAGCATGATTTTACACAAAATCATCTGAGCTAGAGAACCTGCTACAGCTAGGACTGGATGTCCACTTCCACCCCAGGCCTCCCTGACATTTCCCAGAGGATGGGCTGGTTGCACACAAAACCCCACGATGGCAAAGCCTAGGGGCATCACCACATCCTAGAGCTGAGGATGCTGCTGCTGTGACCCTTTTCTGCTTTAGGAAGCAGGAAATGTTGTGGCAGCAGTGGTGAATACCTGTTGGGGTCCTAGAGAAAACCCTCTTTGATCCAATTTTGCTCAAGGGACTTCCATCTGTCCTACCTGCAAACATGAATGTTGAAAACATCACCTCATCATGGGTCAAACCATCTTTTGCTGTAAGCCAGCTAAGTCCAGCACAGCCTGTTGATCTTACATCATCTAAGGATCTGCCCAGAGTCTCTTCAAAGGTGAACAACTTAACCTCTCTACTGTCAAGAGACAGGAAACATAAATTATTCACAAGTCCTGCTCCCAAAATCTCTGTCCTACAGCACAGTCATGGCTTGCAGACTTCTGCAGCCCTGAGATAACTTACATCTGTTCTGAGATCCAGAGTGGTTTTAAAATCCAGCTGTCATCACTCTGGGAGAAACCAGCAGCATAACAAAATGTTGCAGGAAGTATGCTCACAAAATAGGAGTCTGGTGGAAATAGGTTGCTGGAGAGAATGATGACATTTTACAAAAACGCAGTAATATATATTTTAAATGCTTAAGTGGACAATTTGCATTTATCATGACAGAAGAATAATTCAGGTATGCAAAAAGAAGAAGAAAAAAACCCAAATTATTCTGGTATCTGGCCAATCTAGAGCATCTACATCTGGTACACATTTATTTTTCTTACATCTGCGAGCCACTACTCATACCTCAGCAACACACCAAGGCTGCACTGCATCCAGCAGCTTGCATCTGCTGTGTAGGCACCAGTCACTGGGCTTTATCAGAAAGATGGTCCAAAAAGCATGGTGAACATAATTGCTTCCAATTTACAGATTTTGAACTGATAATAGCTCCCTAGATCCCCCTTTTTCATCAGCAGAGCCCAGCGAGCCCAGTCATGTCCCACACTGCCTGTCAGAGTCAGCTGTCTCACTGCTGCAGCACGCAGGGGACCCAAACCCACTCTCCCCGCAGCCCCACGCCAGCACTGGGAGGAGGAAACACCCACCCTGATCACCTCTCTCTGCTGCTTCCTCCCATAAACCCCTCCAGCAGGGAGAGGGCTGCCCACCTTCATCCAGGAGACTGGCAGGACGAGCGGCACTGAGGATGCTGGCATCAACCAGCATCATCAAGTAAGAGGACCACAATGGGTCTTCCTAACTGCCAACACAAAAACCTACAATCCTCCTGCTTTCCATGTTCAGCATATAGCAATCCAAATACACTTTCTTCCCAGAGAAATCAGTATGTCGGGCTTGATAATCTTTTTTTACCTCCTTCTTAGCAATTCAGGTCTCGCGCTTCATGGAGAACTTCTCAGATTACTAGAAGATGCCCTGCAGCAGTCTGGCATCCCCACGCATCAGAGAAGTAAAACCCAGTTGAGAAAGGTACAATATGATATTTGTTCATGTCTGAAGTCCTGCTTTGCTTTTTAACACCTTCTAAATGTGAAGATTTGGAAGCAACCATCCCTCTTCAGGATTTCAAACCTCTCTACTGCCTTTTCCACAACATACAATAAGCACAGGAATAACCCAAGCTTGCTGAAAGTTTCAAGAAGCAAGCTATCATTACCCTAGACAGCAACAACAACAAAAACTGGTCAACCAAAAAAGCCCAAAAAGCAAAACTGAAAATTTCCAAGTCATTTCAGAGAGGAGGGGGGGAAATCCTACAAATTTACATAGGGTTCCCCCTCTAAATTGCTGTTACTCCAAACACGGGGGTTTGCTATATAACTGTAGTAACTGGTTGATGATGTACTTATGAAAATATTTCCCCCACTCTTTGCACTGAAGGCTGTTGATACTTGTTACCTGTATTTTTTTTTTCAGAGATAAAGTCAGTAGCTCCTTTAAAGATGATATAACTGAAAAAACTGTTTGTCACCCATGAAGCTGTGTGTGCAAATGCAACCCATCTGATCTGATCTCCCAAGAAGTATCCGAGTTCCACTGCAAAGCAGCTGTGCTCCACTTCATATTTCCTTTCTTAAAAAGCCATTTATTTTAATCTGGATCACTCCATCAAATAAGACTGGAAGGCCACAAGCTCATAGTTTGGCACTGGCCATGATCAAGTCACAGGCCAGACAGGAGCTTCAGTAAAAGTACATAGGAGGCATTTCTTGCCATGACTGGAAGCATCAGGCTCAGCATTTCACATCTAGACCACATTTAGCACCAGCCAAAGGCTGCTGGATTAGAGAACAAGTTCAATTAAATGGTTGCTGGCAGGGCATTTCATTACAGTCCAAACAAAGACAAGGAGAGAGATCAGAGAAGAGAGATCAGAGCCTGCAGCCCTATTGATGCCCATCTTACATGGCCTACAGTTTTAAGCTGAGTATGTCTCCTAAATCCTTGTACACTGCTTGGAAAGCTAAATAATTAAGGAGCCTATTGTCAGCAAGACACTGAAATACTAGAGGTTAAGGTCTGGATTTTGGCAAACCCACTTGGCTGTAGGTGCTTCCATGCAGGGAACAGGGATGAAAAGGGGAACAAGGGCTTGAAGTAGTGAGGAATAATCTGCACCAAAAGACCTCTTCAAGGTACCAGATGGGGACCTTATGGGGTACTGCATCTGTGTACTCTCCACCACTTGGACTAACTTCCCCTGGCTGACAATTCCATGTCCAGCACTCCCTATTTCAGGTTTTGTCAGTAAAGTGCATTTTCAGCCTAATACAGACCACCAATTTGATATATGGGATATTAGGAAGAGCTACAAATGCCACCAAGCTACAGTTGCTCTTCTAATTTGTTCTCAAATTATGTCCTCCTGTGTCTGATAGCAGCAGCTGTACAGGTTAAGAACTGTTCCTTGTTCCCTACAGGATTATTCCTTTCTTTTTTTCCTTGCCATCATTTCTCACGATTACTAACATGCTTCTTGTGTAACAACAGTCAATTGTCCTTTGGCATTCTTTGCTCAACATCCACCATGATGTACAAATCTTCCATAAACACTCTGCAAGGCCTTTATTGCATAACTAGCATATGACAATGGAGTAATTTCTACCAGTAACAACTAAAATGGGAATATGCTAATCACAGGTATCACAAATCAGGCAAACGAGTCCCAGTAGGTGAGATTTTTGCAGAGTACTGGTGCACATCTTGGCCATGTTGTGATGCTGAAGGCTGGAAGCTAAGTACTCATAAGCCAGGAGCCACTGGGTCTAATGAGATTCTTTTCTATTAGAACAAGTACTAGTTTAATTACATATTTGATACATATGCAATGATGTATTCTGGAAAAAAAAAACAAAAACCCAGCAGCTTGCTGATGAGGGCACTATGGGCTCACAGCAGTTCACTGCCTCTCTTCTGCTCACAAACTGCTGTTTCTGGGACTTGGGTTTCCCTTTGTATTCTGCCACTCAGCTCCCCTCCCTTTTCTAATTCTTTTGTTTCATAAATGCAAGAGAACACACTGAGGATAAACTAGGAAATAGCACTGCCACCTCTTGATTTTAATCACAGAGCTTGTGTTATTTTTTTCCCCTCTAAAGCTTCAGCTCCTGGAGTCACACGTCATCATGCGGGAACACTGGCAAAATTTCATCGAAAGAGAATGCTACTGGCCTCCTCCATGTGCACAGAGGGCCCAGTTTTCCAGAGAAGTACATAATCTTGGAGATCATTTCAGAGTTTGCAAGTACCCAGCAAAAAGCAATTGTTTCAAGCTTCCCCTGGGGTGTTTGGTCCAGGTACACACAGTGTAACCCTGCAGCTCTGGGGCTGCTGCCCATTGAGATCAATGAAAGCCCTAAAGGCAGCACTATGACCACCTCAGATTACAAAGAGTGGCCCAGCAGTCACACAAACCAAGGCAGTGCCAAGCACAGCACCCAAAGCCAAACACAGTACGCACCCACCTCACCCAGCAGCTGAGGTGACCTGAACCCTGCTCCTCCTGAAGGGGGAAGAAGATGCTGGATTCACTCCCTTCCATAGCTCTCACCACGGCAAACAGCTCCTCCCTGTTACACACATTCCTTGGCATAACCATTCCCTACCAGGTTCAAGGTTCTGCTGGTCCCTGGAAATTCTTCCCAGTACCACCCGTTTGGTAGCAGACAGACACTGCAGCTGCCACCAGTAAAAGACTAGATGTTTTCCCAGTCACGGAAGTATTTTCTCATTCTGCTTCACTGCAAGACACACACACACAAAAATAAAAATCTAACTCCACTGAGAGAAGATAAAGACGTTATCAGAAAATTTGCAGAAAATTGTGAGAGCCCAAGAAATCATTCCAAGGACCAGACAGGTGGAAAATACCCTCAAAAAAACCCCAAAATAACTGCATGAAAAAACAAACAGCAGAATACTTCCCATCATCTGCAAACTATAATTTTAAGTCCCCTTGCAGCTTTGTACAACTTAGAATCACCAAATGGGTATAACTTCCACAGGTCAACTTCTCTGACACAAGCTGATGAGAACATCTGCATCCCAAATCAAACTGTGCTTTTCTTCATGTCCAAGAAGGCCTCTCCTACCTGAGACACAGGATGAGAGGCTTGTAAATAGCAGGGACATGATGTGCATGTCTCTGCTGACCCAGTTTCACCTGAATCTGAACTTGGCTCCAGAAACACACTCCAGCTGCCAAGAAAAACAAACATAGAAACAAAGAGAATAAAGTCAGTTACAAATGAGTGAGCTGGGTATACACATTTCCAGATCAACATTGTGACAGCCCACGCCTTATGCATTTGTACATGGCCCATGGCAAACACACGGAAAGGCAGAACACTTGCAGTATTTCTAACAAACCAAGCAGGCAGGCTCAGCAAGGAAAAACTCTTCCAAACCCAACACTTGCCTCACATTTTCCCCTCAGCCCAAGATACAGGTCATGCAGCCCAGGCAAAAGCAACATTAGTCAAAAGGCAGGTGCCAGCCCCAGAGCCTTGTCCCTTGAAGCCTCGTCCCTTGAAGCCTCAGCTCCTGGGGCCAGGCGACAGCACTGCCACCTCAGCTCTTGTTCCCATCAAGAGAACACCTCTCCTCCCAGGCTGCAGAAGATAACCCAACCCCATGCCAGCAGCCACACTTGCAAGAAACAAGCATGGGTTTGATCTTAATTTCTGAGGTTTTAACCCCAGCACATGAGTTTTCTAACAGCTCCACATGCTGGTCAGCACAAGGAGCAACACAGCAGCCATCAGAGGCTGGGGCATCACTTGTGACCCCTGCCCCCAAAGCAGGAGACCCCAGGCTATCAGAAAATGCTGCTGAGGGGAGGCTGCTGGCAGGAACCCCACTCCTGACTGGTGTCTCAGCTGCCTTGCTGTGGGGATGGGCAGAAGACAGCAATCAACAGACAGAAGCAGTGTGTGGGAGCAGAAGTTGGAGCAAATTTCTGTCGAATTCATGAAGCTGTTACGGCTGAGAGAGGAAAGAGTCTTTTTTACATTCCTGGAGGACATTTTGTTACTAAACTTACTGTAATTTATTTTCCTAATGTTTCCACAAGTGAAAGCAAGGTTTTGCAACTTGCTAGGGTGAAACAAAAGTTTTCCTTTTCGTTTTGCTAGGAAAAAAAAGAAATTGCTTGAGGGAAAGAAGCCTTTTTTTTATTATTATCTATTGCCTTTTGATTCAGACAAGAGAAGAAAAAGAAGAAAAAGAAATATCACTCTTGCCATAGCATATTACATCTGCTTGTGAAGAAGCATCCTGAACTGGGCAGTGGTGGAGCAAGAGCAGTCTCACTCTGCCAGCAGCTATATCCAGCACCTTTCCATAGGAATTCCAGGTAAGTTGTGTTTTCCATATCTTCCCACTTCCCATCCACAAGCCCACCCCACCAAAGCAAAGTCTAGGCTTGTAAAGATATCACTCCTTACATATTACAGAGGCAAAAAGCAGGAGGATGCTTAGAAAGGGAAGAACCTGGCATATCTCCAGGTACAAAGGCCAAGAGGCAAGAAGTCCGTGTTACCTAGGAGGTGAAGGAAGCACCACCACCACCCTCTACACCAAAATATACAACCCAGAGCACTTGAAGGTGAGCACGTGCAAAAGTCTTTGCATGTGTGAGGGTGTAGAGATGGCTTCCTTCCCGGCACAGACACCTGGTACTGCTGCTTCTCCTTCAGCCCTCAGCCCAGGCCACAGACCAGGCAAAGCTTGGTCACTGAGCTGCTCACCAAGAAACCCACAGTGGTACCACCACCTCCCTGACCAGGTACACAGAGAAGAGGGGAGGAAACATGGAACAGAAGAGAGTCCAGAAATCACAAATTCACACCAGGTGGGGTTTTTGGGTTAAGGTTTCTGGTCCAACACAAAAAGGGCTCTAAAGACACTGTAGCAGATAAGCCAGGAGTCTGGAGAAGTTACCTACTTCATAGCCAAGCACTACAAATTATATTATCATAATCTGTGACTCATTGGAGAAACACAGGTAAAAGAGAAAGTTGCTTTGAAATAAGAGGAGGAAATGTGAGAAATAATTGCATAAAAACTTCTTCGGATGTTTAAATTAAACACTTTTGTGCCTCAGGGTCTAAATGAATATACCAAGATCTTTTAGTACTCACGTATTTCCCACTATTACTGATAATGACTTTAAAACAGCACACTTAAGCAGAACTGTTACTTTATTTGCAGCCTTTCCAAGGCAGGCACAGCCACCAAGCATGTGGGAAGCCATCACACTGGGGAACAACATGATGACAGCTCGCCAGAAGAAACATACATCAGTCCAGTGAGGACCTAATGAGGGATGGCACCAGGACCTCCTCACAGCACAGCCAAGCAGCCTCCACCACCAGTTTCTAGACACATTAAGTCCCATCCTGATGTAGCCCATAAGCTTGACCCCTTCACAACAGCAGTTAAAACAAGCCTGAATTAACAGCAAGTTTCCCTGAACTTCTCCAGAGCGAAACTAGGTCTGAATCTGGTGGCACATGGACCTGACCCAAAGCTCAACATTAAACCAGCTTAAGCCTTTCTGCTGGCTTCCTCTCAGAGTAGAGTCCTACTCTGGACAGGACTAGTTGGCTCAATGATACATTGCCTCAAGAGTATTAGCTACAACGGTTGACAAACTTAGCCCCAAATTAGCAAGTATTTTAGTTACACAATATAGCTCTTTCTGCCAATAAACTGTCCCATTTTTTTGTCCATCTCTAGCTCCACACACCTTCATATGAATACCACAAGGATAAAAGGACAGTCAGACACTCCCTTAAAGAGCCTTCATGGATCCAAGAAGGATGAGTTAAAGCACAAAGGATTACAGGACTGGAAGATAAGGGAACAAAAGACCAGAGGCCCTTTAGAAGGTAAAGTGGGATCTTCTGCTGTTCAGCCTCCACAAGCACTCAACAGTGCAAGTTGCAAGACAGTGCAAGTGATTAATATTTTTCAGCTTCTTTCTCATAGCACTAAGATTTAAATTGACATTCCAAAACACACCAGCAAGTACTCAGATCCCATAGCAACAAATAATCTAACTAAAGTTAAGCTAAATTAATCTAACAGCCTTACAAAGACAGGTGTCCTCTTTGGAAGGCAGCATTTCATCTCACCCATTTGGCACACCTTGCTACCTTCCCTGCCTTTTTTGTTGAGTGCACTTTTACTCCCATGCTACCTGCAGCTGAGCACCAGCTTCTTCAGCAGGTCACTCCCAGAGCAGGACCTGCACAACCATCAACCACCTTTGCCTGCACAGACAGGGCAAGTGAGCTAGAAGAAAGGTTACTGTGTCTTCATTGCATCACCTTTGCTCAATAGATTTTCAAAATGAAAGTTTCTTATTTGCTACTCTGGTACAGAAGCAACCATCGTCCAGACTGAGCCTTGCAACACTTATTTCCAGGTACTGTGGGGCTGAAAACTCCCCAGGGGTTCAGTGAACCAGAGCTGCATAGGACAGAACAAGCAGTGTTCTGCAACTGCAACTTCAAGAGCTTCAGAGTAAAAAACTACAAAAGGACACACAAAAAAAATTTAAAATCACAAGATCTTTAGGTTGGATTTGGTCCCTTTCGCCCCTTTAATAATTCTACAATCTATATTATCAAAGGAGGAGTGAGAAAAAACCTCACCATTTGGAGCAGTTTTGATGATAAAATGCTACTAGATAGCTCACTGGATAAACCATTATAAAGTAAAAATAGCAGTTCACAAATGTCATGCCAGGCTTCCAAATGAGTCTGAAAATACATGTGCAGTCAAAGAAAAAAGGTCTTTCCGGTACCAAGTAAAAATGTGGTTATTGCCAACAGACTTCAAAAGCCAAGTGGTGCAAAAACCCACAAAACACTTCAAAATGAGGCATTTTATTTCCCTGCCCCAACAGATGAGGTGAAACATGCACTTTTGCCTAGTTGTAGGTGTTTACACTAAGTAATTTTGGAAGCAAGCAAGAAAATCAACCTGTCTTTTCAGGCAGCATTTTCCTACTAATACTCACCTAATGGGAAAGAGAAGCACTTGAAGGCCAAATGCATGTAAGTGTGTGTCCTGTGGGGATGCTAAAGAGGTTTAAACTGCTGATTCCCAAGTAACAACAGATGCCCCGAGGGTGAGGTTATGCACCATGTGTGAATTATGCTCAGAAACATCACAGTTTTAGCCAAACTGCCTCAATTTCCTCGAGCAGCACAGTACAAGCCAGCACTTAGAGAAGGCAGAGGCAGTCAGCCTTGGTGAACTCTTGTGCTTCTTGATTACTGCCCTACTTCAGGTCTTGGTTGTCCAGCCTGATCCATCAGCTGCACAGACAAGGAGGGATGCGCCTGCTGCCCTGAAAGGCTCTGGAACCAAAACTCAATTCGCTGTCATGCAGAATGAAGTATTGTACAGGTGGCCGGCAGTCCCCTGAGGACTTTCACAGACACTTCAATGGAGCCCTGCTCCAATTTCAAACCACAACAACTCAAACACTCCTGACTGCCACCCAGCCTAGTATTAATGATTTACATTTACACTATGCTAATGGCCCAAATGAAATCCATGAAACAACACACAGGACCTCAGCTTTGTTAGTTTTACTTTCTTTTCTTTTCCACATTACTTTTAATCATTGCTATTACAGAACGTATTCTGCCATAATGTCATGATAGCTCAGAGAAAAAAAAATAACCAAACAGTATTAGGTCAACTTTGTTGTGCCCATCTCCCCCCAAAGCTTCTGAATACATCAACCAACCTCAACAAAACAGGACAGAGCAGCAGAGTTTCAATGACATCAAGTTCCTACAAGAATCATGAAGGCAGGAGTCATGGAGATGGGTGAGGGCTGCTAAGATCCCTCTCTGAGGACAAAGTTGTGTTATGAACTGAGCCCTATTCCTCACCAGCAGATTAACCCAACTTCTAAGTGCAGAAGACTATTTCTTTGGGTTCGCTGCTGGTGGAAGTACTTGCACTACACACACAATGATACTAGTTTATCAGATAATACTCCCACTAGCACACTTTGTCACAAACAGAACCACACACCGTGTTTCTTCAAGAACCACAGAAGACAAGCTTCTACGATCTCACCACTTGGCTATTACAATATACTACACATTGTCTTGTACTCCAGCTGACAGAAGTTCCTTGTCTTCAGTTGCCCAGGCAGTTTGGAATACCCATATGGTGCACACATACAAAGAAAACAAAGATCACATCTATTTACTTAAAAATTATCAAGTGTAAATTTTTGGCAGTATAGGCGATACCAGTACAGATAACTGGAGGTAAGAAAGCCAACTGTAAGAGTGAGGAGCCAGAAACAACACACATTCCTACCTGGTTCAGTGCAATTTCTAACATACTGCTTCCCCTCATCCTCTGGGATGTTGGTTGTGTTCTCCTTGTTCACTTGCAGTAGCTGTCTCCCACTCCATCTGCCATTACTTTCCACAGAATAGCTCAGGGCATCATAACCTAAAGGAAAAGAGCAGTAGATACATGAGATGGGTCAGGAAAGGCAAGTCCTGATTCTGTTCCTGAATGCTTGAAGCAGCCACAACATCTGCATTTCAAACCCAGTGTCCCTTGGTTCAGAAACAGCAGTGTTTCCAATCCCACTGGAAAGGTACACTGGCATCAGCTCCACATCCCAGCTAGTCCCTAAAACACAAGAGTCAGGAGTCAGGCTCCTTCCTCCACAGCTTCAAAGGCTCATACTAGTAAAGAAGCTATGGTTTCACAGGAAGTTGTAAGTTTCAATCAGTTAAAAACTGGAATACCAGCCACTGTTTTGGTTAAAAAAACCACACACACAAAAAAACCCCAAACATAACAAAACTGAACAACAACAATATACCAACAAACTACCAAACTACACAAAAAAACCCAAACCCTCAACTTACTACTTCTGCAGGCATTTCACTCTCGTTAAGTACCCATGACACTTTTCTGAGTGGGAAAGCTCTGCCTCAGCGAAGTGAGGTTCCTGAGGACTGCAAGGGCAGCGCTCAGCAACCTGCACTGTTGGGAGGTGGCATGCATGAGCACAGGAGCAGTCACTGTTTTCAAATTACATTTTGTAATCAAAGTCTGAACAGTTATTATCACTGGAGTGATAAATCCAGATCCATTTCAGTATCTTGTCCCCAAGTCTAATGATATGGGTGGAAAAGTTCCTGAATGTGCCCACCACAGGCCAGGCAGCAGCTCAGCATGAGTGCCCGTTTATCAACATGAGACCTATAGCATCCTTCAGGTTCTGCTCACCCAAGCAACCAACTGAAACAATGTCATGAGAGCATAGCCCTATTCATTTTCAAAATGTTTCCTATTAAGCCCAACTGCAGTGATGTTCCCACCTGGCATCATCTCATTGAGGCCAGAGCAGGCCTCCCCATCACTCCAGTCCCCCTCCCTACTTCCAATCACTGAGAAATACATATGAACACAAGAGGCACGTACTTTAGATAAAACTGAGGACAGATAAACCCCAGCTCAGCAGGAGTTAACCATTTCAGACCTAGGGGGCCAAGTGTGCTTTTTACCATGCCCTGACTTCCCAACAGGGAGCCTTGCTCACCAGCAAGACCCAGACCTGACTGCAGAGGAGCTGCATGCTACAAACACAGTTTCAGTGCTGCACAATTGCTGTTGCAAATACCAATAAATCCCCCCAAACTGTATTCCTAGGCCATCAAATGAAAAAAGAATAGCTGTCTGGAAGGCAAGGAAGTAGCAAAGAGCACTAAAACAAAGAGACTGATGCAGCACACCTTCAACTCCATCAAAGGATGAAAGTAGCCAGCACCTGGACTGTTTAGAAGTAAGTGCAGGATGCGACAGCTGCACCAAAAACACAACAGTGGCAACCCCACCAAAAGCAACACATTCCCTTGTCTCGTTATTTCTGACTCTCTCCTTGCTTTACTACCCTCTGGGGCTTTGCCTTGTTGCTGCTAAGTGACACTGATTCGGCAATGTCAACAAAAACAGCTGGCAGATTTTCAGGATAGGCTTGTCACAGTGCTGGCAAGCCCTGGACAGCTCATCTCTGCCCAATCAGCCAAAACCATGTGCTCATGTGTCAGTCCACCTGCAGAGATTTAGACGAAGCCTGTGTACACCACCGGGGAAAGAACCACGGCTACACAGGCAGCCTCAAACACACCTGCTTCCTAAGCAAAACGTGTTTAGCTTGGAAAATTAAATATCATCTGAAGCTTCAAGCCCCTGGTACTTGCTGTTCTCTACAAAGTTTGGAGAATGCTCTTTAGTCTGTAAGCAAGTAGAAGAGTTTAAGATGCAAGTTACCCACACACAACCACCACTGACAGAAGCAGACTGGGTTTCACAGAAGGAGTACAGGGAAGAACACAGCACTGGGCATCTCCCACAATAACAAACAGGCTCTGGTAAGGAGAGCACAGCAGTTTCAGTTCCACACACAGGCTGCTTTCCAAGCAGCCAATGCTCGGCTGTGCATGGCTGCATGGAGGAAAGGCAGGAGGAAGAACACGGAAGGACTCGGAGACCCCACAGGAACCTCTCCTGCAGGAACTTCTCCTGCTCCCTTCCCACCCACCACCCTGCCCTCTCTCACAATGCACTTTTCCAAGGGGCAGAGAAGAAGAAAGAAGCCATCTGAGGTGATGTGGAAGGGGAAAAGCTTAATTTGGCAATAAAAGTGTTTATAAAGGCCACATTACCCACAAATCAGTGCAAAAAGCAGCAGAACCAGTCCACATCCGAACTGATGGCCTGGCTGTGACATACATCAGCCAAAGTTCTCCTCTGGTGCTGCCAGATTTGAGTAGGGCCAGCTGTCCCATGGCAGGACTTGATAGCCACTCACCCCAAAACCCCTGCTGTAGGTATCTCCACTCCAAAACTTATGTGGCTCAACAGAGCAGAAGAAAAAAAAGGATATGTAGATGAAATGGATGCCTTCTTCAAAGGTTTGGTCTTCCAAGGATTTCCCTGTGAGAACAGGGACCTGTGAAGATTTTAACCTTGCTAACAAGGACATTTTACAACGATTAAATGGGGTCCACTTTTCCTCACTCACTGGCACCAGCTCTCCGTGGCACGGCTGGAGGCAGCTCAGTGCCTGCCCTCTGGGCACAAGCTCTGCTCCTATCAGCCCTTGCAGAAGGCAACTCAGAAAGTGGGGCTCATGTTTTGGCAGATTCAGTCCCATGGGATGCAGGAGGCATCTCGGCCTGCTTTATGTGCTGGCACGAGGCAGAACCATCACCACCATGAAGTACTGCAGCACTCAGTACCAGGGACATCACGCAGGACAGTTTCAAAAAGACACACAAGAATCACAAATTCTCTGTGTAAAGAAAAATCTTTTGCAACTTTTGGCTTCTGACTTCAGACTGTACTTGCAATCCTTTATTCACCTCTTCTAAGGCAAAACTTGAGCTGACCTGAAGCTTTCCATCAGCTGTCAGAAGCTGTAGGGCCTGAGCCCTTATGTCACTAAATGAGGGCCCCATCCTCTGGTTTCAACATACACTACATGACAGCCTGCAGTATGTAGAGCAAGAACATGATATTCCACAGAGGGGCTATGAGAACAGCAAGGAATAAGCAAAACTCTGCTTTCCGAGGAAAAATAGGAAAGGTTATTAGATGAAAGCTAACAGTTTTCTTTCTGAAAATGCAATTATTCAGAATTGGATGATTTTTTAACAGGAAACGTGTCAAAGCCTTTTTTTTTTTTCCCCCATTTCTTTTCAGCAGACGTAAAGACTACCACACATTGTAGCATTAGCTACATTGCCATTTTGTACAGGCTGGTATATAGGTTAGACAGTTTTCTTATTAATGTAGCTTCTGGCTTTTGAATAAAATAAAATTGTGACAATTGTGCTACAATGAAGAGCTTTTCCAAAGTTATATACATACTGTATCACATTTCAAAATGGGTGAATTGTTTTTTTAATGACTGAACATCACCACAATCAATTTTCCACAACTCCAGGAACCCAGCACCAGAGAGCTTCATTTTTGTTTTTTTTTCCCCAGAGATATTCCCACGGACAAGTATACCAGTCACTTTTCCCTGTCTTTGTGCCTGCACTGCATTTCATAATACAAATCAGACAAGACAGACAGTGCATTTCCACTGTCTGCCTCTCTTTAAAGAACCAGGAGCACATCACTGGCTCTTTGCTGGGAGCTCCTGTCCCTGCCAAGTCCAGGCAGCAGTCTGGTGAGAACAGGCTCTCTAGCAAAAATGCTGATCTGTTATACTTACAATTATGAAAATGAAATAGAGTGGAAAGAAGAACCGATCAAGCTGCTCAAACTTCTGCAAATGCTGTGTGTGTGACCCAGATCTCCACATGGGAACTCAAGAACTCCTTACACTGTTCCAGATGGCTCTGGCTGGAATCTACAACTCATGGCACTTCAGAAACGCAGCTGAACACATCCTGACCTGCACCCCTCAGCAGGAAGAACACTGCTGCATAATGCTAGACAACACACCAACACTCCCCAGCTGATCTCAAGACAACTGCATTTATTTCCAGCATCAAGACATGGGAACCCCAGTGAGCCAGAAGCTTCACCACACAAGAGTGAGAGACTTATCAGCATCTTTCTCTCCAGGCTTCTGATTTAAAAACAAACACCTCCTGTGTCCCCATCACTGAGATCAGAGAGTCATTCCACAAGCCTGTCCATAAAGTGACCAGGTCAATGCATCCAAGCTGACAAAAGCATCCATTACTCCTTGACTAGTCAAGAACAACAAAAAGGAGAGGAAGATGAGTGGATAAATCAGGGTGTGAGGCTTGCTAAGGAAAGGTCATGGAACAACCTCCTGGATCAGGCTGGTGTATGGTAGTAACTCAACATGAGTGTATCATAGCCCTTCTCATCCATGGTGAGGTTGAGTCAGTGGTCACCTTTAGACTAATAGAAGGGGATCAAAAAAATACCCAGGCATAGTGTTCAGCTGGGGAAAACTGGGATAACTCCCTGAACCTTGGTGCAGAATCTGATGTACAGCAGTTGGCCCAAGAACACTGTGGTGCAATGTAGATAAGGGTGCTCGTGAGCAGCAAGTGAGAGAGGGGAAAATCTGAGATGCCTGAGGCCAGCCCAACCAAAGGGACAGATCTGTCACCACAGCCTTTCACAAGCACAATGCAGTGCTGCTAAAGGTTTTGCAGAGCTGGCAGGTATCCTCAGCTTTCACTGACAATAAACTACTTTCAATGCAAACTGCCAGATCCTGCTGGCTGAAGCCAAAACCAGCACAGCTTTTCTGAAAAATGCTTGCTCTCCCTCTTCTCTTGTCTCCTTTCTGTCTGTTGTTTTGATGGTAGCAGTTTCGGGTTCTGGATGGGTGGTTCTACACACCTCCCTTCCAAATAGATGGATTATCTCCCTCTCCCTGAAATTTTCCTACAGTGAATACAACAGGGAAATATCTGGGGAAGAAAATGGCCAGACCAGCCAAGCACAAGCTCCCACATTAGGTTACCAGCAGTGATGGGGAGAAGTGGCATGGCCACCTTGAGACAGACCAGGCAAATCCTCTTGGCAAAGCAAGACCCAGCTAAATTACGTGGGGCATGGCTCCAGAGCTGTCCTTCCACACCTCTGTCCCACCACCCCAGACCTGCCAGTGAGGATCCCACCAGCCCCTGCACAAACAGATCTGCCGCAGACTGCCACAGCGTCATCAGAGCTCAGAACTGCACAAGCACTCCACAAGTGGATTATCTTTTTGCAGGCTGACTTGGGAGATGCCTTCCTTTCAAAATCAACAAAAACCATAAATAGAGCATCCTCAGAAAAGGAATTTAAAAAAAAAAAAAGAAAACCAAAACAAAAAAAACACCCAAAGTAGATACCCTACACTTGTTCCTTTACATCCGATTTCAAAGCTGTATTTCCACACATACAGACCTAGATGGAAAGTTGCAGAAGGGCCAGGAAGCGCATTGGAAGTTATTAATACTCGTATAAAAAGAGCAGGGCAGAGAGGCCAGAGCCAAGTTACAGCCACTTAATGGACAGGAGAGGGTTCCTGCACTGAGAAGTACTTGGCCCCATGCCCACAGATCTCCTCACCAATTCTGCAAATCCCCATGGAACAAGGCCTCTGGTCTTCGCAAATGAAGAGTTGCATGACTGATTTATCCTACCCCAGCTCTTGTAATTAATTTCTCAAGACTTGCTTCCCAGCCAGCAGTCATCCAGCTCAGACAGATTCTTGTGACTACACCCACCTGGATATATCACACCTTCTGCAGGAAGACCCTGCAGCCTACCAGCACTTCATACCTTGCTGCCTGTAGAACTGCTCGTTTGGAAGAGGTCATTACATTTTAACCAGAGCAGAAATCAGTGCCCAGCCATCCTTCAACCCGGCAAAGCGTCCTGGCTGTATCTGCCCTCATCCCCTGTTGATGCAGGGCTGGCAAACACCACCCCCCAGGACTTCACCTCTGCTAATGACCAAGGAAGCAACACCTGAGCCTAAGCTCCAGCACACAGCCAAAAAAGAGCAGGTAATAATGTCTCAGTGCTAACCACACACACCTGCCAGTATCTTTCTCTCCACCTTAGCAGTATTTTGTACATGACCTTCAGCAGATAAGAAAAACCACCAGACAACACATCCCAAATTCTGCTCTCTCTCTGCTACAGAAGCCAACACCACTTTAACTAAAGATCAGCCTGGTCTCAGGGGAGGGTCACAGGCTTGGAGAAGTGAGATACCAGTTCTGCTGTCCCAGCAGCAGTGGCCACACAGTTTTTGTCTAAACCAGTCCTCCTCCCTTCCAGTTTGAAAACCCCTTCAGAGAGATGAGATAGGCTGACTCTCTGAACCCAGAAACCTGTCCCAACCTCAAACACACCACACAGTATGACAAAATACTGCCTGAGGAACCAGGCAGAAGGCCAGGCCCCCATCTGACAGAAACACTGCCTCCACACTCCTGTGCACCTACCAGCTTGGGTCCTGCTCCTCCCTCCCAGAGGAAACTCCCAGACCAGTTCCTCTGCACCTCCAGGCAGGGGCTCACCATCCCTCTCTCAACAAAAAGCCCAGGAGCCCACCAAGGGCCCCACAAAGCCCCTGACCCTCCCAACCATCACAGCCCTCAGGAGGAGCAGATGTCAGCAATGATCCCAACACAGCACAGCTGCTGCTGGGCAGGCCCAGCACACTTGGAAGGTCAAACAACTGCTCTACAATTCTCAACACAAAGTGAAGACCAGGAAAAAAAATGCGATTTGGGGCTTATTTTAACTCTGAAAAGCTACTTGTCATCCAAAACGTAAATTTCCATGTGGATTTTGCTTGAGCCTTCCTCTCCCCCATCCCTAAAGGCAAAGAGCACACCAAGGTGAGGCAGCACTTTGTAAAGCCCACTCACAGTAGTGGTTGCTCATCAAGTTTTCCACCACTTCAGGGTGGGCCTGCCCAACCAGAACATGAGGCAATGATTTAAGAGATGGAAGATCAGTTCCCACTCTGCCACAAACTTACTGGGACTTAACCAAACACTTGCTGTCTGTCACCAACCTCATCCTTCACCTGCTTCAGTTCTGCACAAGGCCTGGTTCTCCCTACAGATCTGTTGGAGGGAGACACAACAAATAAATGCACCCCAGCACAAGCAGCATGGCCTCACAAGGCATTGCTGCCATCAAGAGCACTGATTCAATTCCAGATGCTTAATTATGGGCTCAGCCCTGGATCCCCCACTGTGGCCATCACCGAAGGTGCTGAGGTACCAGCAGCTCAGCCAGTTCCGAGAGGGTGCAGTGGCCTTGTGTCCTCTCCTTTTTGATCACTTCAAACATTGAGAAGTCTCCCCAAAACTGATTTTAAGTAGCAATTTAAACAGATTGCATGTGTTCCCATGTTACCTGTCTTTTCGCTTCCCCTTCTTTAAACAAAGCCAAAAGCAGTTCCTCAAAAAAGCAAAAGAGCAATTAGCTGGGAAAATCTCTTTCATTAACAAAAAAGTATGAAAGACAATTGGTTTTTCTCTAAATCTACGAACTCTGTGACATTTCATATTCGTATAGATTTATTCCTGTTTTGATATAGGTTTTTATTTACTAATAAACAGGAGGTTTTCTTAAAAAAACCCTAGCCACTAAAAAGCTAGTTCTTTTTAGGTCTACTAGTTCTTCAGATCAGTAAAAAACCTCCACCTCAGACCAGCCATAAAGTGTAATTCAGGTAATGCACAGACTCCATGAGAAACCTGGGACTCCTGCATGGACTCTAATCCTGAACATTGTTGGACTTAGGCTTACTTAGACAAAGATAAAATTTCCTGTTCCCTGTCTTGTGCCAAAAACTGTCATTAGATATTCCAGGCTTCCTTGACTGCTCAGTACCAGTTTGTGCAGAAATTTATGCTTTCTTTATTGTTCATATCATATTTATAACAATATTCATATTATTCATATCAGTTTGACCATTCCTTTCCTCTTCTTTCACACACAAGTGCAAAAGGAACCGCTTAGCATCTGGAAAAATACCACTTTTAAATCTCCCTGTCTTGCCTCCTGTGATTCAGCTCCCCTCTAAACTAAAAAGTGTTTTTCTTATGTCTTTTCATGCCTCTCATAATTTCATCGTTTTTCCTTGGACATTCCTCTATGCCTCTGCTTAAACCGCAGGTGACACTCAAGGTGACAGTTTCCCACTGATCTAAGAACAGCACTCAGTATTTTTAGCCTGATTCTCTACTTTCATTTCTCAGGGGTATCTTAACTCTGTGGCTGGAACTCTTATTTCATTACCATCTCACCTGTGACAAATGGAAGGTCTGGACACCATTGATATTATCCCTGCTGTTTGGCAGCTGCTGACTGCCAAGCGTGAATTTCCAATGCGTCTTGGCATGGCACGTCTTTCCTGACAGATCTGCTGCCCATTTATTCTGCCCGGTGGTGTTCCAAAAATGGGACAATCTCCTAATACCAGCCAGCAAACTCTGCTTTTGCCTCCCACTATTCCTGTGGCTGTTGCAGAAGTGAATTTCAGGGGCAGATAAAGCAGCATCCTTTGCATTACCCTGCCATAGATGCCAGCACTTCTCCCCTCCCCAGTGGAGAGGAAGTTTTCATAGAATCATAGAATTATAGAATTGTCTGGGTTGGAAGGGACCTCAGAGATCATCAAGTCTCACCCTTGACCCACTACCACTGCAGTTACCAGACCATGGCACTGAGTGCCACATCCAGTCTCTTTCTAAGTATCTCCAGAGAATCCACCACTTCCCGGGGCAGCCCGTTCCAATGCCTAATCATCCTCTCCATAAAGAAATTCTTTCTAATATCTAACCTAAACTTCCCCTGGCACAACTTAAGACCATGCCCTCTTTCCTTGTTGATAGTTGCCTGGGAAAAGAGACCAACCCCTACCTGGCTACAACCTCCTTTCAGGGAGTTGTAGAGAGTGATGAGGTCTCCCCTGAGCCTCCTCTTCTCCAGGCTGAACAGCCCCAGCTCCCTCAGCCTCTCCTCACAGGACGTGTGTTCGAGTCCCTTCACCAGCCTGGTTGCGCTCCTTTGGACCTGCTCCATGACCGCAATCTCCTTCCTGAACTGAGGGGCCCAGAACTGGATACAGTACTTCAGATGTGGCCTTACCAGTGCTGAGTACAGGGGAAGAATCACTTCTTTGGACCTGCTGGCGACGCTGTTCCTGATACAGGCCAGGATGCCATTGGCCTTCTTGGCCACCTGGGCACACTGCTGGCTCATGTTCAGCTTCTTGTCAATCCAAACCCTCAGGTCCCTCTCTGTCTGGCTGCTCTCAGCCACTCTGTGCCCAGCCTGGAGCTCCCCATGGGGTTGTTGTGGCCAAAGTGCAGGACCCGGCACTTGGCCGTGTTGAACCTCATCCCGTTGGAATCAGCCCAACTCTCCAGTCTGTCCAGGTCCCTCTGCAGAGCCCTCCTGCCTTCCAGCTGATCCACACTCCCCCCCAGTTTAGTGTCATCTACAAATTTGCTGATGATGGACTCAATCCCTTCATCTAAGTCATCAATAAAGATATTAAACAGAACTGGGCCCAACACTGATCCCTGGGGGACACCACTAGTGACCGGCCACCAACTGGATGCAGCCCCGTTCACCACCGCTCTCTGGGCCCGGCCTTTCAGCCAGTTCCTAACCCAGCGCAGAATGTCCCTGTCCAAGCTGTGAGCTGACAGCTTCAGAGGCATGAAGGGCAGATGGGCAATAAATCCCTTTCTCCCTCTGGCAGCTCCTCTCTGGATCCAAGCTCCTTCCCATGAATCGCCTCTTAGCCACTCTTCTGGCCCAACTCCCTGCAAGGGATGCTGGGCAGTCCCAAACTGCATTCAGACTCCCTTCTCCTTACTTTTCTGCATTTCACCAACACTCTGAGCTCCCTCCTTGTGTCAGCAACCTCCCCAACCCAATGCACCAAGCTTTCCCACTGCTGGCAATCCTAAACTGCTATTCAAAATCTCCCCAGCCCACTGTCCAAAAAATGAGCTTTGGGTGGAGCAGTGAAACCAACGGAAAAGGTCTCTTTCCTTCAGAGCAAAAGCAAAGAAACAAAGGGCAAGAATCACAGCACTAAGAGCATGTTCTATATGACATGAGTCACCCAGCCCAGCCCAGGCTCCCATATCAAGCTCACATACCATGATTTTCTTTCTTCATGGTAGACAGAAAGGAAAACATTAGCAACAATGAATTAAAAATAACCTAAGACTGATTTTCCATCAGCAGCAGTGCTACTTTCTATACTGCCCCAAGACCCTATAGCTGACTGAACCTGGAAATCAAGACCTTACATGGCTGAGAAAGGAGTAATTCAGATCCTCACTCTTATCAAACAGATCCTTGTTCCTTGGCAGGCTCAGGTAACATGTTGCAGTGAGAGCACAAGTGAGACATTTACCTTTTAAAAAGTAGTGAAAAACAGTTGTAATCCAAACCTATAAGACAGGAAAATATTTGGGGTTTGGGCATATTTTTTGTTTAGGAGATGAACATCCACTACTCTGCCCACATTAATATATTTCTTTCCTAATCCTGAGTTGCTATGGTGGGAGGCAAAATGCTTTTTGGTTAAATTAAATGTTTTAGTCAGCCTGGAATAAAGTCTTTTATTTTGGTTTCTTTTGTCCTCTTTTGCACTTTTAGCTAAATATAATTATGTAGAATTAGTCTGAAAATACCATAGAGACATTCTGGGAAAAGAAATAACATAGCAGCTCTTCACCAAAAAAAAAAAAAAAAAAAAAAAAAAAAAAAAAAAAAAAAAAAAAAAAAAAAAAGCCTGTTCCCTCAGCAAACGTGACCCTCCCGAGGAGGATGGAAGGAACAGGCCTGCTGTGTCCTTCCAGCGACCTGGGTGTTGCAAGCACTAAAAATAAGCCATCCTTTTCATGAAAGAAAGGAAAAATAAATAAAAAAAGACTACCATCAGTCCTCGATCCCAGTCCAGTATCTAAACACCAAAAGGCTCTGGTGATACAACAGCCATCACAAAAGAGCAGAAGAGGGCTTTTTTCATGCTTTTCCCCACAAAAGATAAAGAAAAAAATGGATCTTGAAAAAAAAAAAAAAACAAGCAAGAGGGAAACAGGAGCTTTTGTGACTGATTTCAATACAAACGTGTTTTTCAAGTTAAAAAGGATATTTCTCCCTTCCCTGTGCTTTACAACTCTCTTCCCCTTGTGCTTCCATGAAATAACTACATAAATCTCTGGTATTTGTTCAATCATTATTATTTACTGCTTCCATAGGGCAGGGAACACACTAGGCAGTTTGCAACAGAGACAAGGTCTCAGCCCCAGAGAAGCTGAGATGTAACTCCAGCGTACGATACTGAATCTGGATTTTACTCCCTAAAAGCACTCTTTACATGCCATGAAATTTAGGAAAACCTGCTGATAGCCAGACAAGGAAAGACAAAGCTGGAAAGCCTACTGAAAGACCTGTGGAGATACAGAGGAGGGCAGGCTGGATGTTACAACCCTCCCAAGCCTTGCAGGAAGGTGTCTCAGTTAACTGCCTGCTGCACTGGCACCAGCTAAAATTGCAGTGGAGCTAGTGTAAGAAAAGGGGATAAAACATAATGAAATGAGAGCCTGGAGGACATGGGAAAGGAGGTGAGAAGTCAGGGACACAGGTGTGAATTTAGGCCTTGCAAATGGGCAATACTTCCCCATTCCTGTCTCTGTTCAGAAAACCTGCGAGACTCAACTATTAGCACAGATAAGAACATGCTGAAGGGCAGCCATGGCCCTCCTAGCTGATGCCATGCTTCACCCCTACAAAACTGAATTCCTTGCACTAACGCATCTCTTTCCTTCCCAGTGCATGGGGCTAAAAATTAACACTGGATAGCATGAGCCCCAGGAAGAACCTCAATGAGGAGCTTATGAAAAGTTGTGATGGCTTCCACATCACACAGAGGGCTTCACATGTTCCAGGGTGCTCGTGGTCCTTCACTCAACCCTGTTCTCTGCCACTGGCCAGCAAGTGGATTTGGTCTGGAGCTGCCACAAGCTACCTCCAAGGGCAGGAGAGAATATCCATCAAATGTCCTCTTGGAAAGCCTGACTCTTCTACAAAGGCTGAATCACTAAGTTTCTTGTGCTACTAGGTTAGCAACACTGTCTCAAGAAAATTAATAAACCACTTGTTCAAAAAAATCTTCCAGGTGCTAACAGTGTCTCCTCTCTTACCAATCCTAAACTTCATCCCTCCTCCAGCCAACAAACATTTCCCTATGATTACCATGAACTCTGCCTATTCAGGGTCCCAGCTGCACACAGGTTTCTGCCCTCATTCAGGCTGATCTATGTGTCACTAAGCCAGGCTGAAAATTACCTTAGTGACACAGAGTGTTTTCCCTATGGTACCCACTTAATTAAATATTGAAAGAGCTATTACCTTTCAGGGATGCCTGTGCACTGTGTCCATTATTTATAACATAATGTATTCATTATGCATTTTATCCTATGCTCCTATCTGCTGATCTCGTAACAGGCCCTTAAAAACAAATTCAAGCAATTAATCTTCCCTTAATTACAGACAAATATATATTGACACCCCAGGACATCTCATCTCTTTATCAGAAGTAAACCTATCTAGAAATAAATCTGATAATCAGGAGAGAGAAGTACAATACCCACCAGCTGTGGGAATGGCAGAACTGGAAACAGGCACATTTTAATCTGTCACAGTAAAACGGACAGTTTCATCTGTCTGGAAAATTTAAGACATGTCCTGCTGCAGCTCCCCTCCCGTGACAGCTTCTTCTAATAGCACTGCACCAGCAGACGCTGTCTCCTTTATTCTCTTCCATGCTGGTGACACAAGCCAAGGCTTATCACACTAAATCACCTTGGTCTTTCCTGCCTCACAGGATCTCCTAACCTCAGACCACTGGCACAGCCATCTTCCCAGTCAACAGGTGTCCCCACTGAGCTAGCTCAGGATGTCCCTTGTCCTCTCCTGTTCCAGCAAGTCCTTCACCCCTTCACTCATGGCTGCAGGCAGACCCTGCATTTCAGTTCGGTCCTCCTGTTCTCCCACAGACATCCAAACATGATGGTTATTGACAGAAAACTACAAGGCTTGGGGGGGGAAAAAAAAAAAAAAAAAAAAAAAGGTGTCTTCTGCTCAGACACAGATATCACAATTTCTCTGATGCTGAATGCATGGGTCAGCTCTTGCATCTGGGCAGACAGCCCACCTGAGACCTTCCCAAACCCCAGGGTGTGGTGAGGAGCTGGCAACAGGCTCCCTCAGCTCACCCCTCCAGACAGGTCCTGTAAGAAGTCTCACAGCAGTACAAGTCTGGCACGGACCTGGAAACCTCTGCTTCACATAGGGAGCCTCTCAGTGAGGCAGGGAGATGGTGTAGATGAAGCAGAGGTGTACCACTAACCAGTGATGCCAGCCTGACTAAACAGACCATAAGGAATAAATCCGGCCCTCTCTTGTCTGATCTTTCCCCCATGGAGAAAACAACACAAGGAAGAGAGTGGTCTATGATATCTCAATATTCAGAAAGGTGGAAAGCCGAGACGACACATCATGCCCATTTACTAACATCTCACTCCAAAACCGAGGGAAGACTCAAAGAACAGAATCTTTGTCACCCTTGAGATCAACAGAGAAAACTAACATTGACTTCAATAGATTTTAGACTGGCCCTTAAACGTACTGCCAGAGTGACATTTGTGTATCAGCCTTCTGAAACTCTTCGAAGAAGGGTTTCTGTACTGAGCTTTGACCGAAGCGCACAGATCACTGACAAGGCAGCCTGTCCCTACAAGTATACAACATGAATGCAGTCCCTGCCCAAACTGCTCACTAGGCTTTTACTCTGTCATCTGGGGAATGTTCCCCTACCTGCTGGAAGAGAAAGGCACAAAGGCAGAGACAAGCCCAAGCAGGTTCTGGTCACGAGCAGCACAGCAGCACCTCAGCATTTCTCCTCTAAGAATGGAGCCTGGCCCAGCTCCACTCACTCCCACAATCATCTTTTCATCTTTCTTGGACAGTTCTAGTTTGGGATTTTACTAAATATTTGAAGGAAATAAATAGTACTATAGGGAAAAAAAGAAGTTTCTATTTTTAACCAGAGATGTTGGCACAAAAAGGTATCACTCCAAACCGCATCAGAATCGAGTGTCTGACACTATCCTTTCTTTATAAGGCTTTAAGAATGGCAAGATCCTCCAAGAAGCAGTATACATTCTTTATTTACCCTCAAGTGACACTCTGCAGACCGGGGCTTAATTCACTGCTGTGCTATTAGCCCGTGAGGTGACCTTGGACAAGTTGTTCTCTCCAGATTCTCAGCTGGTGTCAGCTGGCACTGTGCCACCAAAGTCAATTTAAAGAATTTGAGACTCCAGTCCCATAGCCCCGGGGTCCTCAGCCTCCCTGCCCAACTCATGGCCAGTCGGCATGCAGCCCTGCTCCCGAGATGCTCTGAAATCTGTGTCTGACCAACAGGTAGTGGGATTAATGGGACTCCTGCTTCCCTTGTAAAATGTTTTTTTCACTAAAACAAGGAAAAAGCCCTTTCTGTTTTTAAAAAAACAGCCTCATGATCAAGGCTTTAAAAACAAACCCACCAATGCTGTCATTTCGCTTCACCGTCTGTTATGTATTTGCTGATGCAAAATCCCTGAGGATTTTAACTCTAGCACACAGTAATGGGTGGTGACTGATCTTTTTTTTTTTTTTATAATCCATACAGGATCCCTACGATGACAGCTCCTGAGGTCTCCTAGGTCCACAGGCCTTCTCCCTGGAACATACTGAGCACCTCTCAACAGCCTGCAATGGCAAGACAGCACTCCTGCAACCTCTCTTTGGATTGTTTTTTGACTCTTTTTTGATTGTTTTTGACTGATTGTTTTTTGGCTTGTGCATTACTCAGTTCTGTTCTTGGAAAACTCCCGCACTTCTGAACAAGCTTGATTTGTTGCCTGGTCTGATTTAGTGCAAGAATAAATCCAAAGAACATGCAGCTCATAATTCAAATGCAGCAAAATTAATTTAAGGGTTTTTTTTAAGCATCAGCTCTTCTGCTTCTCCCTCCTCTCCACCGATACTGCTTTACAAGGAGGAGTCCACAGCATGCAACACATTGCCATGAGCATGATTGATGTAACCTGCAGAACAAGCATACTGTGATCAAGCAAACTATGTATGACAGTTCGCTGGGTTGGAAGGAAGGCAAAAGGGGGATTTTAGCTCAGTTTTCACCACAGGGCTTGTGAGAACCACGGCACGAACCAGTACACTCATTATTGTGGCAGGATGGTTTCTGCTCACCTGGGCCTAAGCCACAAGATTACTGCTCAGTCAGATCTCAACCATCGTACCACACATTGGTTACACCAAGGGACTGGTCCACCCAGCTGTCCAGCAGCCTACATCCTTAGGAGGACTTTATGCCACTTCATCAATAGCATCTCTTCTTGCCATGCAGTTTGGTAAGGCTGTGGTCCACAGGGCTCAAGAGAATCCTCTGCCCTAAAACCCTCAGCAGTACCAGGGCACCTTCTGCAGAGATGGGAGCAGAACGTATACATCAAGCAGGATCACGTCGAGAACCCTCTCCAGCTCCTGTACTGCATGGCACTTGCTGAGCACAAAAGCAAGGCATTTAACATCTCTCTTCTACTTGCCACCATCCTGTGGAGTTGCACACCATACATGTCTACTCTATTTTAGCAACAGAATCAAATGCTGAGTCTTCAGTTAACATCATTGTGTACAAAATCAATTGACATGGTTCATGTTCTTGTTTCCCCTAAAAAGAACAGTTGCACTGTCTCAGTGTGTGCAATGTTCGTTTCAAACTGTTTCTTTCTGTCCCCGTTCTCCCTATGAGCTGGCAACAAAACACAAATCAACTATCATGAAGAGGTGCACTGAGAACTTGAGAGCAGATCTTCTCAGAGGAGAAAGGAATGTCCATGTAAGGTTCGTTTCTCCTCCTGCTTTATGTTACAGGATGTTCTGACCATGTTGGGGAAAAAAGACAGATGAGTCTATCTGAATGAGAATTATTTTAGTAATAGACCCTTCAGTTGTTTGTAGTTCAGTAAGCATGTTTTTGGCTTGCACATCAAAAAAGATTCTTTTCCTCGACTTTAGCAGGCTCTGTCCTAACTTTGCTATTAAAATTTGTTTGCAGTCCTCATTTGACAGGTGATGCCTGCCACAGGAGCCAACACTGAGGACAAGCCTTGCCGTATCAACGTTCCAAACACGTCTTTCTCCTCTTCCACCACAGCAACAAATGAGATATACTACACTTACAGAGAACACCCTGGCTGTGTGGTTTTTATATCCCCCAGCCACTGTGGGGCCACCAGAGACTTCCCAGGCCTGATCTGTAAGGACACGTCAGTACACTGTGAAAGGATGCACAAACCCATCTGCAGATCTGGACCCCATTTGGAGCCCTGTCATTCCTGTGCCAGTAGTTCTGCAAACTCATCTCTCACTTTCCCTACTTTACCACCAAAGGACTTGCCACATTTCCTCTGAAAAGGGCATGGACTGAGGAACAGCTAGAGTGAGGAAGGATCTGGCTAACCTTGTACATGCATGAGCCCACTTGAAGTCAACTGCTGTACTTTATATGCTGTAAGTCAAGCACTTGTTCCCTGGATCATGTCCTAACTGCCTATGGACACACAAACATGGCTGCTGGCCAAAGTACCACACACACTACTGGAGATATAGAAAGGTCAGACCAGATCGTGAATCTCTACCACTTCACACAGCTGCTCGGCTCACAGCTCAGCAAAGGAATGTTTCAAAACAACAAAATCTATGCCTCCAAACCAGTTTTGACACTCTTGGGTGCACAAGAGCATTGTTCCTTCATGAAAGGCATATCCCCTTCTCTATACACACAGTCACATCCACGAACACAGCACTTCTGGCCTGCAGGGCTGGGCAAAGGGATGGCATGGAGCAGGAGCTACGACAGAGGACATACTCCCACTGCCCTCTCCTCTGGGCCTGTGGGCAGTTTCGAGGTCACAGACAGGACTTGAGAACTATCTGCTTCCCACGGACAGGCTCATAGGCAAATAACATTCAATCCCACCTCTTCAGCAGTACTTGTTAGCCAAAGAAGTCCATAAAAGGCAAACAAAATTCCAGCAAGTATTGTCCCATACAGACTTGTTCCTGGATATCATATCTGGACTCCAATGCCTCCTTTTCTTTGGAAGAACAAGACCCAGGATTTCTTGCTGGAGTGTGCAGTACTCCCAGTCGCAGTGATACCATTTAAAAAAAAAATCAGCTTAAGTATATTGAGTACACATCAAGTTTCATCTTTTAATCCAGGGGGTTTAATCTTGGGTTGTCTCTAGTTACTCTGAGCTTCTATTCATCAGCTCTTGTTGCTGGATGTAGCATCTTATCCTGCTCCTCTTCCTTCTTTGTCCTTCCTTAACTCCCAACAATCAAACAAAGAGAAATGCCCTAATTTCCAGAGTTTTCTCAGCCTGCTCCTAAATAATCTAGAGACTGTGCCCATTTGATTTTTAAATCTGACTGTTAAACTGCAATCCACCCAAGCTATGGTACCAGCACATTGACTGCATACATTTAAAATCTTACCGAGGTACAGATGCTCCTTGGATGTATTTGGCTTCTTTGCCAAAGTGACGGAGGCCTCAACACCCTCCAAAATCCCCAGGCGTGGTGGGCTCATCCCACAACAATCTCTGTATCAAGGCAGCTCCTCCTGCTATCAAATTCCAAGATGACAAAAATGAGATCTAAGTCTTGCCTGAACAGGCACTTTTCCAACTGCTCTGGAGACTTGACCTTCTGTGGAAGATGATGCAAGAAAACTGATGTAAAAACTTTGCTGGGAGACAAGATAAAGGGAGCTAGAACTGCCCCTCTGGGGTTTCAAGTAGCTAACTGCAAAGTCTCAAGTCAGGATGCCCTTGTCAGTAAGTAACTGAAGGACAGGCTGTTCAGAGCTGGAGCACAGTCTGACAGTCCAGCAACAACTCAGTGGAGAGGCAGAGGTAAAACACCTTCATCCCTTTAGGGTCAGCCAAGAATCCATTCATGAGCTTCAGACTACACACATTTACCACTTCCATTTTCACAGTGTTTCCCTTGGATGCTGTCAGTAACACAGCTTTGCGACAGACCAGCCACAAAGATTTACTCACTGTGTAACCTTACTCTTCTGAGAGGACATCTGAAGGACATGATGATTAAAGTGTCAGGACTATAAACATCTTGCCCACACCTGAGCCCACCCACTGCTTCTTCTCACAAAGCCACTGCAGCAGAAAAAGATTAGGATGAGGTTACCAATGGCTTGTGGCACTTGTCTGACTTGATTCATGGTGATACTAAAGGCAAAACCTGGAGCAGAACAAAGCGTCTGAGACTCCCCAGTGCTTCCTAAAATTTCATGCTTAAATATTGGTCTAGAGAAAGGCATGGCAGACAAGGCAGGAAAAAGCAAAGACTTTTTTTTTTTTTTTTTTTTTTTTTTTTTTTTGGCAAAAATGCACCACTGCACCTCACCTGCCTGGCTGGTGGCTATGAAGAGCTGTGTGCATCTGACCAGGTGGCAGAGCACAGCCCCATGGCAGCACAGCAGATGATTGCTGTGCCTGCAGAAGAAACCTGAGTTTCTGCGGAAATTGCCTGAAGAAGTTGCACTGCCTTCTAAGTAGTGGCACTAACAAGATGCATCCCTCAGGCCCTATGGTCTATGAACCCCATGTGGTTTTGCTTTCAGAAAACAAAACTCCAAAGCTTCATGGGACTCAGCTCTTTTCTTCAAGTCTTATCTTGGGAAAACTAAATTATCTATGCTTTTTTGTTGACAGGAAAGCTAGAGAGGGTAACTTTTCTTTTTCTAAATACCATAAAGTTGTCATGAATTTAAAAAGAGGACACAGACAAAGAGACAAATGCCCTGGAGCAGACTAACACTTAGAGACAAGGTCAGCTCCAGTGGTGAGGAGTTTTCCAGTTCCAAGGCTGGCTTCTGATCTTCTAAATCACCATTTCTCATCTCAGGACAGATTTTTGTCTAACAGTCTCACTCCCATGAGGCTACAGACATGCATATCTCCCATATGAGTATGTAAGAGGTCCACCTGAGCCCTTCTTTTTGAGCATCTTCAACCAAAAATGACCAGACAGGCTTCTCAACATTAGGGAGCAGTTAACATTAGCAGCAGGAACTACTAAAAAAGCGCTTAGACAGACCCAACAGACGACGCCGACCTTACCATAAGCTTTGCCATTGTGATCACAACCACCACCCAAGGGCTCTCTGTTCAGCCATGGCTCGTGAAGACCCCTTACCAAGGGTCTTTAGTCTGCTAATTTGACAGAGAACATCCTCGAGTTGTGCTGGTTAGCTTTCTGCTGGGTTAGCTTGCTGAAAAGACTCAGCTAAGGGCAACCAACACACCAGAGCCCATGCAAAAAGAGGCAAGGAAGGAAGGAGCAGCCACAAACAGCAGACAAGACAGGACCAAGCATTTTACAGTGAGATCAGTACAGGCAGACATGGAGCCACAAGCCTTTTTTCCCTTTATTGGGCACTGAAGAAATAACAACTTGAATTTTTCTCCTGTTCACAGTCTCAAAGCCCTGCATTCACTCTGCTTATGAACAGCCAAGGAAGCCAACAATTTTCTGTCTTCGTGCCCTGCTGAAGCCAGGAGTCCCAAAGAATCCTGCAGCCACATCTTGAGGACCAAAACCCTGTGATTTTAGGTGGTGTGCTGGGGTCTACCTCAGACACCCAACTCTGCTGAGCACCCATCCTGGCACTTCCATAACATTCTAATTAAGTGGACACAAAACACTGGCAGATACAGAGATTTAGACATTTTAAGACAGTCCTTCAGAGAGATCCTGAGGCAATCACAAACCCACCAGCAGGTGTACAAGCCCTCCTCTGTCACTCGTGTAAGCAGATGCTCAGAGTTGAATGCATCTTTAAGCATGCTTCCCCCTGCTCCTAACAAGGGCAGCCACATGCCTTGTCCCTGCTGCTCATACAAGACTGTTGGCTGTTGGTGCAGGACCTTGAACATGTACTAAATAAATGAACAAGTCATTTCCTGCAAGGCCAAACAAGCTCCCTGCCAAAGAGGTCACATACCACACTTTGGCCTGATGCCTCTCCCTAGCTGATGAGGGTAAATTCCCATATCCAGGGGTCCAACAATTACAGCATTACATCTGGGCTAGGATCACTCTTGCTGAAGCTAGGATTACGCTTCACCGAAGAGGTGAGGAAAACAACTGTTTTTGTGCTTTCATTGCATGACCTCTAAAGCTCGCTTTGGGTTTCTGGGTTAGTGAAAACCAAAACATTCAAATGAAATCAGGAGTTTTTGCTTAATTCCCAGCTAGAGCATCAGGATCTGTCATGCCAAAGTTCTTCAACTCTATTTTGGCAGTAAGAAGATCTGTAAGGAAAAGCCCTTTGAGGTGGGGCCCGTGACAAAGCGGTCAGGAGTAAAGAGCCTACGTGGTTCATTCCAATCTTGTGAGCTGCTCCAACTAGAGCAGGGGTGGAGGGTGGACATGCTGGGATCTTTGCTCCCCATCTCCCATCATGCCACCCAGGACTGCTCAGAGTCCTTCTGTAAGTGTGCTAGCATAACATGGATGCCCTCAACCCACCACAGAATGCAAGGACAGGCACTAATCAGTCCTGTAAAAACTGCCCAAGATTTAGATTTGGAGTAAGTCTGAGCTAGTCCCAGTGCACCTGGCAGGCCTTGCTCCATCATTCTCAATATTTCACTCTCATCAAGTTAGAACAAGACTTAAAAGCAACCCAGATCTTCCATGCTTGAATTATGCAGGCAACTTTGTTTGCTTGGATGTGCCCAACCCCATGAGTAAGGGCTGCAGAATCAGACCCAGCTTTTCCTTACCTGCCAAAAACACAAACACACAGGAAGAAGAAAAGAAGAATCCCACTGTCTGATGCCCCACTATTTTTCCTGTCCACACCAGCAATCTGGTAAAAGGCCTGACTCAGAAGCTTGCCTTGAAAAGCCTGAATCATCACAATTTGGAAGATGGTCTCATATAATGAAGAAGTCTCTCTTTTCCATTCTTCTCCAATCCTTCTCTTTACAAGAGAGAATTTAAGAGTCAGAATGATGGAGGAGCAGAAAAAAACCCCAAAAACCAAAAAAAACCTTCATGCTTTATTTGGCTCTTCCTGCAAGCATGGCAGTCAGGTAGTTTAGGAAGCAACTCACGCTGTAGAAGTGAGATGTTTCTGTAACTGTTCAGTGGTTGGCAGCTGTATTTTGGGTCTGCGGAGCCATGTCTGATCTCAGTTACACCTCTTATTTACCAGTGTGACTTCCTTGATGTCAGAGCATAATCACAGACTTACACTGCCCAGAAGAGAGAACGAGGCACCCCAGCTGTACATTCACTGCCTGGATGAACTTTACAACTTGGATTTTTTCTTAATTTGCACTGTATCCACTTTTGAAAGCCTGAGCTTGTAGAACAGAAAGACCTTAATGTAAACATTATCATTTTATAGCACTTTGTCATTACAAATCCTTCAGCATCAGGAGATCTCAAAGAGGCTTGAAAAGGAGACCCAGCTAAGTGGGACATGGCTGAGGCACCAGAACAGAAACCCTCATCTTGTGCCCTGTCCTATAGAGTCACACACTGCAGATGGTTTATCAATTAAAATGCTGTTGCTACCTGCCTCTTCAGGAAGATGTGAGTAGATACAAGTACATACACCTTCTGAATGAGGCTTTGGAACCTCACACTCTCTGCAAACAGAAGTCATCCATGACTCAAAAAGCCATGCTCCGCTGTTTCCAAGCTGTGGCAAAGACAGTGGCTGAGGAGAAAGGGACTGACTAAGAAAAGCATCAGTGTAGAGGCAACCAGGTGAACACAATCAGGTGTTGCCAGTTAGGAGGAGGAAGGCATGAGCTCCTGTTAAGCCCACTTGTGCCCAATTAGGGCTGGCCCCAACTGCACATGAGCAGAACTGGGGGACCAATAAAAGGTGGGCCTTGGGAAGCCAGCAGCTGCTCACTCTAGAGCAGCCTGAGGAAGAAGATAGTTGACTCCAGAGCACTAGCACCGAGATAGTCTAAGTGATTCTAAGGGCAACTTTTGGAGTGATGTCCTTGCATCTTGGCAAGAACACCTACTGGACCCCGAAACACCGTGGTCCAGGAAAGGATTATCAGCAACACATTAGAATTAAAAGCAAGAACATTTTATCCAAAAAAGGTGACTCAAGCCTAGGGTTGCTGGGCTGGATCAGATCTCAATGCAAAAGCTCTACAGAAGCAGCAATCCCCGGCATCTCCACTGCTCCCCAATAAAACCTACAACTACACCACCATCAGCCTCTCTGGCACCAGGGATAAGAGCAGATGCACATTGACCATGTATGCTGCCAAGTCAAAACTCTGCATCTGATCTTGAACTATACATTTTTACATGGGAAAAAGTATTTAAATCACTAAACCAAAATGCATTTTTCCACCTCTTGTCTAATCACAACACAACGACAAACTCCCCAGAGACTCAGGCTGCCAGCTGCCAAGGAAGTTCCCCAAAGAGCCTAGTCACCAAGGTCCTATGAAGAGGGGGTGGATGGAGTGGGTGTTGTGGAAAATTTCCACCTGTGAAATGATTCCTCTTTGTCACTCCCAGCTCTATGCAACAGCAAACACACAGAGTACCGTGCCTATTGCACCAAAGGCTATTTCTTGTCTCTCAGGTTAATTTTAAGCTAACTCTAATCACAGACATCATGAGACATCCTCACAAAGGGAAAAAAAATAACAAGAGCCATAACAAAAGTTGGGGAACACTTTCAGCAATTCTTCCAAATCACAGACATATTTATCTGTGGCATGGACCTCTAGAGCTTCAGGGCAGAGCATCAGCAGGAAAACAATGTCCAATGAGAGCAAAACACAGGTTGGAAATCCGTGCTACCCATAGTGTGCATTTTGCACACCATTTAAAATAGGTCTGAAATTTGCCTTTGCTATGTAATCTACAATTTATTGTGTGGCAAAGGCAAACAGCAAGTCTGCTCTGATGGAAATGGCTCGTTTTGCCATGAACAAAAAGCAGTGAGAGAGCCCAGGTCTGTCCCCACTGGCATGAGAAGCAGAGTACACCTGAAGAAGCACTTTTGGAGTTTATGTAAAAGAAGAATCAGTATTAGTGTCATGCATCCCTGTATGCTGTGTGGGTAGACTTAAATATACTTAAGTACACACATATAGCCCTGTTTACTTACAAGGATGCTTGTATCTGTCTTTTGCGGACTTCTCAGAAGCAATCACCACTCTCATGGAAAACAAGAATAACTTTAAAAACACACATATTCCAAAAAGATTTGATTAATTTAAGGGCCCTATGGTCCCAAATCCTAAAAAACCCATCCAAGCACTGTTATACTCTGTAAGAAAAACTATGTTCAAGCCTTAGCTGGTGTTTGCACTCTTCCCTAAACATCAGAGCATTCCTTACACCATGCTGCACACCACCAAAGCCTTAAGACACGTCTGTTTATTTAAAAAGCAAATTCAAGTCACGGAGGGGTACGCTCTCCTTCACTTAAAGGAAAATAAGCCTTGCGTAAATTCTGCTTACACTCACATATTTGCAATGCAAAATTCGCATTGCCTTCTGTCACCCTCTCCGTACGGTTGGACGCAGAAGGAAGCAGGAGACGGTCACCCCGCACCCGAGACCGCGTGTCCCTCTGCCAAGACTTTCACCTCCCCACCAGGCAGGCGGAGCCCATTCAAACTGCCCCAAACCCCCCGCAGAGGGACCGCGGCTGTCCTTTCCCGCGGGGACCGAGCACACGCGGTGAACCGGGGGCTCCACACCGGGCGCGCGGAACTCCGGGTCCCGGCCAGCACCGGGGCGCACCGCCGGACCCGCTCCCGTGGGACTCGCTCCCACAAAGTTTCTCCCCTCCCCCGGGGGCCACCGCTGCCCCGCCAGCGTACACCCGTGGCAGGGCCCCGACCCCCGCGGCGGGAGACCCCTGGGCTTCCCCGCTTCCTCCCCGCCGCCCGGAGGGGCATCCCCCCTGCG
>JAAWXA010000043.1:268205-421278 GCA_038090715.1 Florisuga fusca
CGGGGTGCCCCCTACGCCTCTGCCCCTGGCCCCGCCGCGGGGACGGCGATTGCCGTGCGGACGGAGGGACGGGACGGCCGCCCAGCGGGACACCGGGCACGGTGTGGAACACAGCGGGAGACGCCCGCCCGCCCACCGCCGGGATCCAACCACCTCCCGGCCTCCTAACGCTGCAGGAACCCTTCCACCCAGCCACCGCCGCAGGTGCCAGACCTTCCCCAGCTCTCACTCCAGCCGGCTTTTCCCGGGGCTGCCCGGGACTTCCAACATCGCCTTCTGAGCTAAAAGCTTTCCGTACTGCTACGAAAACCTCCAAACCTCCCACCAGTAGTCTCCCGCTCTCAAAAGGAGGCAGCCCTTGCTGCAGTTCCTCGGGACTCCATGCTCTGAAGCACCCTCACAGTGGGGTATTTTTCCCTCTTTTCTTACACTGCTCTGAACTCGCAGGGTGAGCACCCTCCCACTCCACTGCCTCTGGCACAACCACTTCATCCATCCTGGGGTCCTGGGTTTAAAAACCTCCTCTGGCCTGGACCTTTTTATCATCCTTCCTCCTCCGTTTAAAATCCTAATTGTTAGTGCAGCATTAATGCTAACACCTGCTGGCTGCACTGAGACTCAGTATGGTGCTCACAGGAGGAAGCACCTGCCTATGGTGGTGAAGAAACACTGTCATTCCCACTCTGCAGGAAAAGGCACTGAAGTTCTGTGATGGATCTACCCGAAGAAGTAGAACGAACTTGAAAACTGAGAAACCTCAAACACATGATGTTTGAACCTCATTTCCCCTGAAAGTAGAGCCACTGCCTGGGACTTTCCTGGGCTTCCCAGCCTCCCATGCCACCCTTCTGACCACAGCATTTGTAGGCAAGCTGGTGAGAGCGAGGCACTGGCTGAGATGGATGGGAGCACAGTGCAAAAGCATGGACAGTGCTGTCTTCAGTGTGAACACAGTGAATTAAATCAGAGATTGATGCAGTGACAGAACAGAAACTCTACAAAAACATTTCAGATGTTTCATCATTTTCAAGTTAAAATACTTCTTACAAAAAAACCCCAGGCTATAGACTGCAGTATGGAGAGTGCTTTCTGACTCTCACCCATCCCAGCTCAACAGCCCCACAGCTGACAGCACAAGTACAGGAGCTCTGTTGCTGGCCCTTACCTTGGTCAAGCTCTTCCACACCTCTCCTGGCCAAAGGCCTGGCTGGATGGCCAAAGAGACACCAGGCACTTAGCAAGCAGGCCTGGGCTGTGGGGCAGGGGCACAGCAGCAGCCACACAGCACCCTCATTTCAGTACACCTCCACAGATCACCCTGCTCACAACAGCAAAACCCTTGCCCACTGGAGACCCACCTTGCAATTAGATGAACAAGAAAGTAGCAGATATCTATTACTATCATCTAAAGAGTAACCAAGAGTTGCTATGGTCAACTGCACACAGACAGAAATAAAAGGAAACACTGCTCTCAATATTTTTGATTTGTTACTAACCACTCTCATTAGTGGGGGTCTCGTTCTGGGGTCGGCCTCTCATTAGGCACTCAGCTTCCAGCCTCTCCTCACAGGGTTTCTTGCAATTCTGAGCTTAATCATGATGTCAGTTTTCAACCGTTGCTCTTAAAGATTTATTGATCACGCTACTACACACAATTTTAGAAATACTGGTGTCCCTGTTGGCCCCAGCTAGACAGGGCCAGTTACCATCCAAGACAGTAAGCAAAATAAATTAGCCACTGTCCTAGGATGCAACTACAGAAGAAGTGATTTGGTTTGGTTGGGATGGAGTTTTTTCCAGGTAGAACACACTCCCTTCCTGCCCCTCAGGGTAGGTTTTGTCTCAAGGTAAACAACTCCAAAACCTGCAGCACTGTTAAACACTACCAGAAGGCATCTTGGTTTGTGAACCAGACCATGCCTACCTCATTGCTTGCCCTGGGTCAACACCATGTGAATGCAATCTACCAGTTCTGGGGGAGAGGAGACTTGGAGGTGAATACCCCATTGCTGACATGACAGAGCACTATGACTGTACTCCCGAAGTATTCCTCTTAAATCTAAATGTCCTTTTGAAGTCTGTAACTGCTCACAAATGTGACCCTGAGAGTCATTGCAAAATCATTATTCACCCCTCCATCATAAGCCTCCTCCTTTCTATCCCATTGCAGAGCTGTTTGTAAATACCAAGGTGGGAGCTCTCTGCGTGGAGAATTAGGACTGGGAACATCTGGGGAGCCTGAGTAGCTCAGAAGCAAATTTCTCACTCAGAATCACAAAGTAATTTTGCAAATTCCTCACTAGCACAGTAAGCACTAATTCAAGAATAATTCCCATTTCTGGGGACCATAGCATGGGCAAGAATTCCCTCTTCTCTCCCTCTGATAAACCAGTGCGTGGGTGGAGCAGGCTTTGAACTGATCTATCTGCAGGAGGAAACATAAGGAAGGCAATTGCCGTGGATGTTACTCTTTTAAGAGAAAAGCTCTTGTATATCTTCAGTAGGAGCTTTCTCGAAGAAAAAACCCCTAACTGCTAAAGAAAAAACAGACAAGACTAATATGCTGATGAATATATATATAGTTTGCTGTATATCACCTCTTCTACTTTCTTCCTTTCACTTTAGTTCCTCTTCTGACCATTTCAGTATTCCTCAAGGATCATCTCTAAATCCCCTAATATTTGAATGGTTTGGGAACTTAATGTGTTGCATTTAAGCCATCAGATCCTAGCTATGTACCACCTCATTCCACTTCTTTAAAAAAAATAATCTGATAATCTCAGCACTTTTTGAATGCCAATCAGCAAAGATGGATGTTAGAGGCTTTGTGGAGGTGGCTTGCAGGCAGCAGAAACCCCATGTGTTCTTTGGAGTTTCTTTTGCAACCCAAGCAAGGAAATCCTATTTAGCTGGCTTCAGCATCAGCCAGGCTGAGGAAGGGAGGTAGCAGATGCACAAACTTCTCCTCTTACATAATGGCAGTCTTTGTAGGATGGTAAACCCCTGATGCCTTTAGCACTGGCTCACACATTCCAGTCAGTGCCCGGGTACTGTGCATGGTGAGATCCTTCCTAAAAATAACATGGCTGAAACTCCTGTTGGACCTAACAGGCCAGCAACCAGTCTGAAGCATGTCTTGTTAAGTTTAACCTGTACTATAAGTCTTAATACATGTAATGGTGTTCAAGCAGGCTTTCACCTTGAGGCTGAAAAATAGCAGAGCTGCTACGTAAAGTCTTCCTATTCCAGCTGCGTCCTGCAATGCTTTGGTGATGCATGTGGATTCCCCACAAGTCACTAGTTGCATCTCTGCTGCCATGCAGACGGTTCTCTTGGGAGGGCTGTGGAGATGCTCTGCTGCAGACTCTGGAAGAGGTCTTGTCAGCTTTGCTAGGACCCCAGGAGGGTTCCCAGAGAGCTGGCTATCAGGAGGGCAGGAAGATGAGCTTTTGTTCTTTCCAGAGTTTGATCACAGTATAAAACCACATAAAGCATCAGAAGAAAACTGTGTAAATCACAGGACCCAGATGTGCAGAGATGACAGCCAGATGTGCCTTAGTGCAGCTAAGGAGCAGTCATGACTGTTTCAAGGAAAGCAACAGCCTTGGCATTTTACCCTGCAAACCACGCCAAGTTGTGCTCTTCAGACCAAATAGAGATTTTCTGTTGTTTGGACTGGCAGATTACACTCACAAAGAGCTTTCAGATCTGGAGGAAAATATTTAGGATTTATGCAGAGCAGCATCATTAGGTAGACATTACCCAGCCAGAATCCAGGCTGCCAGGTACTGTGGTCTCCTACTGTGGCCAGCATCCCAGAGCAGTTTGGAGGATGGAATGGGGACTGGAGACCAGCCTCAATAGCTGTCCTGGGCCCATGCCCAAACACCTGTGGGGCCACTTGTCCTGTGAGATTGGGTCTGGGCATGGCTGTTCACACAGGGACAAGCTCCAACACTTCTATGGCAGAATGACCAAGTGCTACATGCTACTGATGCTGCACTTCACACCCAAACTGCTACTGAAGACCCACCTGAGGCACTCAAGGCAGATCAGAAAGATTAACAGGAGGCTTCCTTGGTCTTGGTTTTAGTCTAGAGCCCTGCTTTTTCAGCACAGCTCCTGTGCCATCTCTCCAAGTCTCTGCCTACACAGGAAGTTTTACCTCAGTCTTTGGCTCATTGTACGCATGTTCTGAGCAGTCTGTTGGCAGAGCTGAGCATAGCTGAAGTACACAAGGAGAAGCAGGAGGCTATCAGCACGACAGAGGTGGCTGGGCACTGTTGTTTCTCTCCTGTGAAGTGAGAGGGGCTGGCTCACACCAGCTGTTCCACCTGCAGGCCTGAGACACCCATCCTCTTTGCAGGACACAAAGCAGATGCAATGAAACACTCTGCTGGTCACCACTGATGATCGCTCCCTCTGCCCTGCACGGACCCTCCCCTGCTCCCGTGGGAAGTTAGACACCTCGATGGCTTTTGCTGATGATATTGCTGTCAGTAACTTTGACTGGAGTGCCCACCCTCTTCCTTTGTCCAGCTGCAGGGACATCACTGCCAGCTGGGGGACAGTGGCTTTGGGCAGCTCATGGCCAGTGCCACACAAAGCGACGACAAACCAGTGGCTTCCAGTCATGCACTCATCCTCCAGCTTCCAAGTGGTTCCAGAGGCTGCCCAGCTGATTGGCTTTCCATGTAAAAACAGTTTGCAGTAATTTAGGCCACGCCTGCTCTCCTCTGATTAAGCATATTTAAATAAGTTTGCATCTGCTTAGATGGAACAGCTTAAGAATAAAGCTGGGTGTCCTCCTTGTGAGGGCTGTCTGTTCTCCCTGGCCTGAAAACCCTAGGCAAATATTTGTGCCTATGTGTCTGGGGGGATTCGGGGCTCTAGGAGGCACTGACATGACCCGAAGTCTTCCTGCTGCAAGGCCCATCATCTCCACCAGAGTGATCAATCGTTCTCTCACACCCCCATCACAGCCAAAAGGCTCTTCCTGGGGAAGGGCACAAGAAGCACTTGCTGGATTAAAACATCAGCTGGTCACAGGGTCCACAGCAGCCCAGGGGCAGCAGGGTGGGCATCAGTCTCTGATAGAGTCACCTGTGCCCAGCCAAGCATGGAGGCTGTGTGCTGAGGGCAGGGAAAGGTGTTCCTTCTGGCCTTTGGGCCACTGAACAGAGGGAAAAGAAAAGAGAAGAGCAGTGCAGAAATGAGGCTCCAGGCCCATTCCCAGAAGATGCCCAGGATGGGTCCCCAGCTTCTGCTGTCCCTCCCTGCCATGGGCTTGGGGGGGCTGTGGTACCAAGGGGACCAGCCTGCAGCCTTTCAGGAAAATAAAGCCAGCTGTGACAGAGCTCATCTCTGGCTCACCTTCTCCCAGAGGGATTTCCTTTTTCCCTTGGTGGTTAAAGGAGGGAAGCAACATCTGGCTTTCTTACTACATTTCCCTTCTGTACGCTCCCTCAGACAGATTTTTCCAAAGCTTTCCATGTCCTCTCTTTCTTGACTGGAGATTCACAATTTAATACCTAGGTGAACAAAGAGACGGAAGGAATAATACATGCTGGATTTGTACATTATATTTATTTGTCCCTTTTTGAGGCTGGGAGGTATTTTTCTCCACAGCCCCCACCCCCTTTGTAGGTCCAGTTTTCCTGTACTGAGGCCAGCCAGGGTGGATTGGGCAGGGAAGCCAGAAGCCCTTCTGGATCAGAGCCCAAGCTGGGACACAGGGCACATTCACACTGTCCCTGTGGGACCAGAGCAGGGGGTGATGGCACTGCCCAATTCTGCTCTTCACCCCATGGAGCCATTGCTCCAGCACTGCTCTGCCACCCGCTGCCGTTGGCCACCCATCACTGCTTCCAGCCTGAAGGGTCTTGCTGAGGTCCTCCTCTGCCTTCAGGCCAGACCCAGGGCCACTGCTGAGCTTATGTCCATGGCTAAGCCTCTGCTGTCAGTGCATCTTTGGGAATATCTTGTATTTCAGTGGCAAGGAGAAATAATTACTGAGATGAGTCTGCAAAGCATAAAAGACAACTAGGGTTCTTTCAGGATGAACAAGGCAATAAAAAACACTGGTATTAATAGAAAAATATTTGTTACTTCATGGGATACCAGGGCTTCCTGTGGTTTGAGGTTATGTCTTGCATAGCTCATTGCTGAACGCCTCGGGATGACTCTGCTTTCCGTTCTTGCCTGTCAGCAGCCAGCTTGTTCACCCTCAAATCAGCAGCCTGGGGTACAAACAGAAATTCTGCATCTCCTTACCAGACATCCTCTCACCCTCTGCTTCACTTCTGCCGGCACAGGAGGGACTGGTGGCACCACAACCAGTGGGCCACTGAAAAGCATATTGCGAACTGCTATTCTACCTGCCTGATAGCACTGGAAAACAGAACCGTTTAACAAAATTAAGGGGCAGAAAATTCAAAGCACATGCAAATGAAACCCTGTTACATTCAGAGAAATTACCCTGGAGGACCCTTTGCCATAGGAACTTATTGCTGGGGCCAAAGAAAGTTTGTGAAAGGCAAATTAGGCTGGGTAACTGTATACATATTGAGAAAAGCAGTGTCAGAATTAATCCTAACATTAGTATATCCAGAGTTCACAGTTTACAGCTTGTAAAGGTCCTAGAAAAAAAGATCAAGAAGTTTAAAACCCAGATCCCCACCAATCCACTTGCACTGCTGAAGACCCCTGTGGTGACCTGCCTTCAGGGGTGCTCCCTCCAGAAAGCATCACGGGTCAGAGGTGCTGGCTGGTTGCACCCTCTTCCTTGTCCCTGTCCCCCTTAGACCTGCTCTTGCAGACAGCAGCTCTCACAGATTCCTTGCATGAGTTTTTTCCCCCTTTGGCCTGTATGAAAGCACCTTCTGTTTCCTGCCTTTCCTCAAACTTCCTGCTGCTTCTTTGTTGAGCTCAAAGAGCTGATGAGCTCGTTGTATCAGAAACTCCCCCCCTCTGCCCCTCTGGACAGGTCTGGAGCTACTAACATGACAGTGGTCACCAGAAAAGCCATGCTGAGCCCCTGGCACCCCAGCACTCAGGGTATGGGGTGTGAGGAAGGCACACCTGAATCCCATGGGTGCAACAGGCCCAGCAAGCAGGTGAGGACCTGCCATGGGAATCTGACTTCCAGCAGCAACGCAACACAGCAGACTTTGTTCCTTTCCACATCCTTCAGAGGGGCCCTTCAGGGTCCAGGCTGCCTCAGCAGCACAGCATCAGCTGCCCCATGGCCTCTCCCAGACCTCTCTGACTCAGTTTCCCTCAGACAGCATAAAAATCTCCCTCTCCTCCTTTTCCTTCACCCTTTTGATGCCTGATTCAAGGAAGGCTGGAAATGGCTGCTGCTGGGAGCAGAGGAGCTCCTGTTCTGCAGGAGAGGCATAATAGCTTCAAACCTTGGGGCTGTTTGTTCCCTCAGTACTGGCAGGACCTGTACATGTCAGAGATTCATGGGCTGATCTATGGGTCCCTATCCAAAACCAGCTCATCAGCACTTCACATATCAGCTGATGCAATCAGATCACAGTGCTGCAGCTTCATCAGGTAATTCCTTATTATAATAAGAAATGTTGCTTCTTGGCTGAATGAGCTAAACTTCCTGGCCCATCTGAAGTAGCTTTATTAAAGTCACTGGAAGAAAGCTGTGCTTATCTTTCCTGTGATTAGATATATGGTTTATCACTTATCACTTCTTTCCCAAGTCCAGATATAGAAAAAGATGGAGAAGATAATGTAAGAAGCTTCACTGTCATTCTAACCCCTAGTGGAACATGCCCGAGTCGACAAAAGACCAAGAGAGAGATTCAGTGGCGATGTTACCTCACCTCTGTCTATAAACATGTTAGTGGACAAAATCTCTCAGCACTTTCCTTGAGCTGAGCACAAGGATGTTGAAATTATTACCCCTGCTTGTGTCCCAGGTCACTCCAGAGTACAGTGAGAGTGCCCAGTTCCTGGCCATGCCTCCCCGGGGACACCAGCACATCCCCAAGGGCTGCAGAAGGCCATGGGTGCTGTGTAGACTGTCTCCTCATTTCCACATCAACCAGTTACAGCACACGCACCAACTCAGACTCAGCTCCAGCTCTGTGCCAGCCTCTCTGATCTGTCAGTGACACAGCCCAGCAGATGCTGTGCTACCAAGGGGAAACCTGCCCCCCATGCAGGACAAGGAGCAGAACACCAGACATCCAATCTTTAACATATCCCTCCACCAGCTTTGTTAAATAAAATCTTCCATTTGCTGCAGAGAGTATCAGAGATATGAATCCTGTGAAGAAGAACACAGGCTTGAACACATGAAAACCTCTACTCCCCCAGCAAGGATGCAGCCTGAGGCACCAGCTTCAACCTCCGCTCTCACCGCACTGAAAATCTGAGTGCATTGAGCATAGCACAAATGGCCTCAGAAAGCAAGCACAAAAGTATTTTGAATGGAAAAAAGAGAGGAATTCCCTCAATCAAAGTCAGAACCTGCTGGCCAGGGAGTCTTTGGATCACCACCACCCCCAGCCACTCAAGGGCTGTCAGAGCTGCTGCTGCTCACATCCCAGGAGACAGCAGCAAGGAAATGAAGCACAGGAAATCCCTGCAAGTTTTCTCTGTTTAGAAGCAGGGTGAAAGGGAACCCTGGCCTTGTTGTGCTGTCCTTGTGGACAAGGGGACTGCTGAAAGCAAGCATGATAGCTCTGAGTAGGAAGCTGAGGAACAATCTGCACTCCAAGATGCCAGGAGTGAGGGATGCAAGCACTGGAGCAGTGTGCCCTTGGTCAGAACCACCTGTTAATCTATCAGATCCACAGCACTTGCTTTCATGGCCAAACCAAGAGGGTCTGTCCAGACACCTGCTGGTAGAGCACATCCCAGCACCCATCATCCTCTGCACAATGTCCTCCCTGCTGTCCCATAGCAGGCCCATTGCCATTTTGGTGACTTTGATAATTTAGATCAGCAAGCAGCAATTCTTCACTCAAATAATCAAATTTTTATCTTGTTTTTTGGTGATGGGTTGGGGTTTTTTTGCTACAGGAAAGATGTGTAGTCCCCTGGTTGGTGTAATGCAACATTTTGTTTTTGTGCAGAACCCAGTGAGTCTGCACCCACACACACATCAACCACCCCAAATTTAATGGGCAACTTTATCTGTTAATTCTGCCACGGTTATGTATACACAAAAGAGCTTTTAAAACTTCCTCAAGTGGTTACATAGCAGCAACCTGTTCATAAAAATGTTGCCTTCCAAAGAGACTATTGGCACTAAAGCTATAGTGGAGTTACATGTTGCTAGTGAACTTGATCTGATTGCTTACAGCCAGCAAGTCCTTCAGCACCATAAACCCAGGAAATATCATCTCACAGCAAGGTTTTGTACATGTAATGGAAGAAATAAATAAACAAGCTCCTTGCTAACTCATCTCAATACCACTCTCAGCCTAATTTAGATGAAATACTTCCTCAAACTCTAGACTGAAAATATCCTTTAGCTGTCAACAGGTGAGATTTGATGCTGTTGATAATTGAGAAACAGTTTGTCCCTACAACAAACCACATGGCTTGATTTTTACAATGCACTGCTATCAAAACTCTTACAAATTATTTAGTATTTTGTTTAATTAGATTAAGATACATTTATGCCTGAAAATCAGCATCTGCAAATTTACTTTAAAATTTTGTACCTTAAAATACATTTTTTTAAAAAAACAAAACATCATAAATCAATGTAAAACTAAGTGCAAAAGCTCTGTTTTATTTTTTAAAGTGTCTTTGCTACTCAGCACACCTTTGAAATGCAGTGTAAACCTCTGGCACTCCCACAGCCAGGCTGTGGCTGCCCCCAAAGCCAGAGGGTTATTCCTCAAATCCTATGTGACACCAGACCCCCCAGCCTGCCCTCACCCCCAGAGCTGTGGGTCTGGATGAGCCAGGAGTGGCTGCAGTGAAAAGAAACCCCAGGAGCCTTGGCAGAGGGAAGGAGCTGTGGGAAAGGCACCCAGACCACTCCCTGCCCCCATTAGGGTGAAAGCGGCATTGTGAGGGCAATCAAACTCATAATTAATCAGCCAGGATTCCAGTCATTTGCACTAATAAATGAAACTCCTGACATGAAAGGCAACACTGTGTGAAAAATCACCATTAAAAAGGCAGGCATCCACATTTCAAGATGTACTTGTGCTTTCATTTGTTTCAGCAGCAAATTAGCTCTAATTATTTTTGGTAATACCTAACAGCCCTGCCATGCAAATGCCATGTTCATTAAATTAATGCACATCAGGACACTGTGTTTTGTAAAAACTAATAAGGAAGTAATGGAATTTGAAATCAGGTGGGACCATGACATCATCCTGACATCCTCATGTGGCCACCTGTGTGCTCAGCCCCACAAGCAGGCTCTGGGATTTGCTCCTGGGGCTCCTCATGCCTCTGGCAAGATCTGTACTCTGGGAGCAAATGCTGAGGTCACCCCAACAGCCCTGGCAAGATCAAGTCCTCAAACAACATGTATTAAGTACAGATCAAAGGAGAGCAAAGCAGTTTTCCACTGGGTATGCTTCAAATTCTTGTCCAATATACTGTATTTATTCCTGAAGAGATATGTACTGAGAGAAGGAAAACCTCATCCAGACCATCACTTTGTTGCTCCAAATCGATCAATCAATCAATCTATCTATATTTTAATTTCACATTTCAGGACCTAGCACTCTGCTAGTATAACTGGGTTAATTTCTGCTGGTTGTTACAGTGCTATATCCTTGGTAAAGCAGGGTGGGCTGGAAAGCTGCACAAGGTCTTACCTAGACAGACATGCTCAGGAAAAATAATCTAAATTAAGTCACTGCTTGACTGAAAGTGGATTAGTTAAACTGTATTCAGTCCCTCAGTGCTTCTTATTTAGAAGAAAAATGACCTAAATTTGATTTACCTCTAGTCATTTCCAAACTTAAATAATATTAAGGCGGCTTTAAATTAGAGTAGGACTGACCCCATGGAAGCTAAATGCATTTTAAGCAATCCACTTATATAGAAAAAAAAAATCAAAGAAAATATTTAAATGCTGCTGGCATTAAACTACTAATTGATAACACTGCTTCTCCATTAGTTTGTTAGTTAATGCTGTCTGTTAACCACAGACATTTCTGTGCTCCTAATTGCCTTAGGACAAAGCCTTAAGCCTAAGCAAAGAAAATTAACAGAGAAAATTAAACTTCTGGTCATCAACAGATTTTTTTTCTAATTCAAATAAAAAAATGCAGGCTTATCTCTGCTTCCTGTGCTCGGGAACTCAATTAGGAGAGCAATTCTCCATCAGCTGATGCTGACATGCCAGGTATCACCAGCTGAACATCTGCTTCCAAGGAACGGAAACAAAGGTGGAGGCACCACGGGCCACAGAGGAGCCAAGCCATCAGTGAAGCCATTCTGCTGCTGGCAGCAAGCCTGCACCCCCAGGGACTGCTGCTGGCCACCAGCACCTCCTACAGCCTCAGAACCTTCCCACCACCAGCCCTCAGTGTGCCCATAAGGACTCCAGGATGCAGAGCTAGGGCACTCAGGACTGAATCCCCCTGGACCTGATGGCGACAAAGCCACCTTGCCTACTCAGAGTTATCAGGTGAGCAGTCAGGAACTCAGTAAGCTGCTTGCAAGGTATTTTGTGGTGATCTTCTCCAACATTCTGGATAATCACAGGTGATGCTATGAATTAGGGAGGTAAACAAGCCCTCAGTTTCTGCTCCCAGCTAGGATGTAGCATTACAAAGGCACTGATATTTTAAGTAAACAGCCAGCCTTTGAGAGGAGACTCTCTATTGCTCAAGATACCATTTTCATAAGTTAATTACCCATTGTGTCACCCCTTACACTCTCTGCTAATTCAAGAGTGTCATTAAACCCTTGGGGAGGGTCTCTCCTTGTCTCTCATACTCCACTAGCTTGGGGGGGATAGTCCCTGCTCAGGAGCCACTCTGGGCATCCCAGGGATGGAGCAGAGACACTACTCTCCTCCACTCCACAGACCAGGGGTTCTTCTTTGGGGAGGAAACAGTCCTTCTGGGGGTGCCTGGCTACCACGAGGACCCTCAGACACAGCCCTGCCCACCCAATCTCTCTGGGCTGCTCTGGCTGAGGGTGCAGGTTCTCATGGGCTCAGCCCTTTCTCCTGAGTCAGATGCAGAGGAATTGACTACTTGTCTCTCCAAGAACACCAAAAAGATGTGTCCCCCCACTTCTTGTTATCTGCCCTTCCTGAGATATGATTTTCAATCTAAAGCTGAAGCTACACAAAGGATATTTTGCTGAACAGAATGCACAGTTCCCAGGACCAGGCCTCTTGTATAAATAGTAATGCCCATTGTTGGCTTGGAATAAAAAGCCCACATGTATTCTCCAAACGTCCCTACTTATTTTCTCTGATGAAGTCTTAATAATTGAAAATCAACACTACTCCACAACTCTCTAGAAATAACTGCCCTGTAATTTAGTCATGCTTTTTTTTTTTTTTTTTTTTTCCCATTAGGCATTTAGAAAGCTCATATGCAAATATTTTTGACTCAGCTGACCCATGGCATTAACTGCACTGTGTTATGTTGGCTTAGACAGGTCATCCAAAGGATGTTTGCTACAAGTGTAGTCAACTGAATAAAAAAAATAAACAAACCACTGCACCTCAGATAAAAGCATCCTTCAGCATGTACATTGCATATGCCAGGCAGAGGTTCTGCTCTTAAAAACCATGCTGAGCTTTTCAGGTGCTCACCCTGCACCCCATGGGGAAGGACAAGCTCAGCACGGTTTCTTCATCTAGAAACACCTCTCTTTCCCCAAACTCTCACATTTAAGCAATGATTTCTTTTTGGTACACTTGCTTAGAGTAACTGCCTGCAGGTCCAAGTGCAGAGGTGTTAATGCTGTTTATAAACGAGTGTTATTCTATCCCCTGAACAGCCCTATGTAGGGCTCTCCATCCAGTGTCCATGCCAGGACTCCCTCAAAAGCCACTGAGTCTGCAACCACTGAAGCACAGCAGCCCCAAGTGGTGATCCTGCCTTTATTTCCAAAAAAGGAAATAAAAATCTGCACCAGGTTCTGCTGTGGAAATGATGAACATAACCACTGCCAAGAGACCTATGCAGGATCAGAACACTGGTCCTGCAATTTTAGGCTGAAACCTCAGATTTCCAGTGAAACAGGTTTCCTGGATCTGTCTGGTGCCACCAATGTTCCTGCACACCTCGCTGCTAAGAGGTGCAGCCCTGGAGTTGTGGACTCCACTGATTCCAGAGCCCAGATCCTGTGGAGCATCAGCTTCATAACCTTCGAAATTTTCTCTTTGTTTGGCTTAAGTTTGCTGAGACCCTTGTGCACCCAGTGACTGCCTGGGGATCAGTGAACCACCTGTTCTTTATTTTTGCCGCCAAGCAAAACTAAACTTTTTGTTTTCTGCAAGCTTCCAACTAGCTGCTCACAGTGCCTAGCAGTACTAAAAAGAAACAAGTTCCCAGATTTATATCCACATGGGACAAGTGGTTGTAGCCATGGTCAAGACATCCTGGTAAGTCCAGGAAAAAAAAAATGGAGGGAGGAAGAGGAAGAGGGTATGTGTGCTGGCATGGAAGAGAGAGAAAGATGGTTTTGGTTTTTTTAATCTAAGCGAGTATCTAATTCTCAAAAATTTGGCTCTCAATGCCCATCTTTGCATCCTCAAAAGCACCCTCTGCATTGCAGCTTTCATTACTTCTGAGTTGCCTTCATTCCTTACCCCACAGAAGCTTCATGTATCATTCCTGGGCTTGATGGGTACAGCAGTGGTAATTCCTACCAGGGAAGGATGGATCCTCCTTAAATGCCTGTGAGGGATAACTCTCCCATCCCCAAGATGCTACACAGAGCAGGAGGTTTCTATCCTTTCCCCCATCTGTTGCTGCCTGGGATGGTTTGTGTGTCCCTGGAGAGATGATTCAGCCAACACTGTTGAACAACACACACACATCTGGGCACAATCAAACCCATCCATGGACTCTTCCCTGTGCACAGGGAATGAGACAAACCCCAGTCTCGCCCCCAGCAGAGCCTTCACACACAGACTGTAATGACAGATCTACATGCAGGGGCTTGAGCTTCAGGTTTTGGAACTGTGATTCCCTGTAATTAACTTTTATTTATTGTTAACCTAGGATCGAGCTTGATTTTCAAGCAACATAAATCACAACAAGATACGAAGATTAAACGTACCAAGGAAAACCCAGTTCCTAACTTCAGACACTCAGGTGGAGCTCTGTGTCAATGAAAGATGCTGGGAGCTAAGGAGGGAGCAGAAGGTGCATTCAGCATCCTCCAGCCTCTGGTTTTGGAGGCTGGGGAGAACAGAGACCTCCTGCTCTACCCTTTCCTCAAGGAAGAGGTGGAGCTCATCACACCGAGCAGCCCTTCCCCTCCAGCTCCTCACTGTGAACACAAGACAGGCAAAGGGTCATACAACAGACAATTTGCTTTTGCCATTCAGTTACTTGATTGCCCTGCATGCAAACTTTCACAAGCTTTCAGCCTTGCAGACGTATCCCTGGTGTCAGAAAAAGGTGTTGGAATCCCAGTGGTTCCTTTACCTCAATGGGAGCTGGGAGGGCAGAGGCATTGCCATGACCGTATTTGGGTCTGCCTGAAAACATGCTGCTGTGTTTTCTGAAATTAATGATGAACTGCACAGAAATCCAAACATGTCTTTTTATAGTTAGTCACCTGGGCAGAAAGCCAATGAACAGCTGCCAGACCCAGCTATTCCTAAATCATGAGTCAAGCCCCCAGTTGAGCACCACCAGTTCAACATCTCACTGCAGCCCTCAGCAGGGAATTACCTTGTTTAAAAGGCCAAGACCAATGTGCTCAGTCTCAGGATTCAGGTAGATGGGGATTTGGTAGCAGCAGTGGTGGGTCTGCTACAACAAGAAGCATGGAAAGTCTTCTGCTGTACTCAGAGCTGGCCCATGCAACAGAGCCAAGAGGGCAGTGACTGAGTGCCTTGAGCTTCAGGCAGACAGCAGCAGCCTCCTTGCAGCTCTGCCAGGGGAGGTGGTGGGCACAAGGCAGCAGAGGGTGAGCTTGGAGCTCAGCTGGATGGCCAAATGCCCCAATCACTACACTCTGCACATCTGCAAGCTTTTACAGAAAGGCAGCTGAGTTGCCTGTCATGGTTTTAATAATACTTCTGGATATTTTAATGGTTTTGGTTTTGCTAATTCCTTGCTTTTGTTTTCCAAGACAATGATAGCTGGGTTAGAAAAGAAGGCAGAGGCTTTTATAAGGCTTCACATGCTCTCACAGCACAAAGCTGGGACCTGAGGGAGCATCTTCTGAGAGAATTGGTCCTGGAAGGAGGGACAAGCAACAAGCTACAAAGCAGCAAGCATGGCCAGGACCTGAGCACCTCATGACCTGCCTGGGTTGCATGTGGGCATCTGCTCAGGGGGGCTTGTGTCTTAACAGGACAAATGGCTCCTGGTTACAAGTCAAATGGCAGGATGTTGGGCTCAGACGGCTCTAACAGGGATAAATCCAAGCTATTGCTTGAGCTCAGGGGCACAAACATCCCACTGTGATTAAATCTGTGGCTTTAGGTAAAAAGTCTCCTCTTATGATTTACCCTTTTACCCTCAGTACAGATGCTTCATCTGAAAGCCTGGCAGACACAAAGGTATGATAGCAGGAAATACAAGATCTAGAGAAAAAAGCAAATATTTACAATTAACTATAAATAACAGACACACTTAACACCTTTAAGTACCACTGTGATTTTTCATCACCATGGAAGAAGCTGAACAAGCACACTGAGGAAGATGTCCTCAGGAAGCATCAGAGCTGCCTCCCAGCTGAGGGACAGAGTATGGCTTTCCATACCAGAGCCCCGGAAGCAGCTTTGATGTACTCTTTAAAAATCCAGTTACAGGAGCTCTTGAAGTACATATTTACCTTAGTGACACACTGGTCTTAACTAATTATAAACGCATTTCTTTTTTCAATTCACATGGTGCAAAGAGAAAGCAAGCCTGCAGATTTCACAACATCCAGAATACTGAAGCCTGCAGCTTCATCCCTGTTCCCAGGAGCATTAAGGTCTCAGGATAGCAGACAGGTTTTTGGGTTATACTCAGTGCATGGTTTAAAGTGAACCTTCAGCCCAAACTCAGTGAGGCTGGAACAAAGCAAAGAGCCTCCTATCAACTTAGAAAAAATATTCATATTGTTCTGTTCAGTGCAATTCCACCCTGAAAAGCTTACAAAGTCCTCAAGTGCAAGGGTAATCCAGAACCCTCAATCGCACCACAGGGCTTTTCAGGAGCGTCAAAAGGCTGCAGAGTGCTAGCTGAGCTCAGGCATTTGCCACACCAGATGCTTCATTTTCTTTTCCTTCAGTTTCATAGTCTGAGGAGCAGCAAACTAGAAATAGATTATTCCCCTTGTAGAAATGAGATGTTAAAATGAAGAATTCAGGAAACTCTCCCCGAGATCACTGTGATCTCATAGCTGTCAAAACCAGAAACCAGATTGTAACAGTTGAACCCTCTGTAGTGTTGTGACTGCAACATGAGAGGGCCCAAGTGAGCCAGCACGTACCTTCAGTCTCATGTTATTTGAAATAAAACTATGCAAGGAACAAAACCTTTTCTATTACTTTTGTAATGGAATAAAAAAAGAGAAGGTGGATCACCCTTTGGATATCTGACCAGAGAGGGTGGAGAAGTGATCAAAGCTGTCCTGAGACAGACAGCTGTGCTAGCATTTTCAGCATCAGGATACTCTTGCATTTTCACAGCATCTGAGTGTACCGTTTCCCAGAGATCTCCCCAGAGCTGTCCTGCACAGAGGTGGTCAGCTGACATCTTCAGAGCTGGCTGCAGCATCCCTGAGGTCCTCAGAGCACCAGGAGGCCAGATCCCCCACAAAATGGAGCACCAGAGGTTAGTCATGCCTGGCATTCCAGCAGTATCCAGGGAGCAGGGACACCAGTTTCAAATCACACACATCAATGGATGTGTAGCAATGATGCTGCCTTCTTCCTAATGGAAAATTTTTTTTTTAAAGCCCATCAAGAAACTAAAGCAAAGCTATTATACACTGCCAACTTGTTTGTGGTATTTGACACGCATAAATATCCAATGCAGGGGCAGCAAAAAGAAAAAAGAAAGGCTGCCTGAATGCTGTGATGTGTGGCACACATGCAAGAGAAGCCCTGAGAAGCATTTCATTGCGGTGAGAAACAGAATGAACCCAGAAAAGCAGTAACTAATTTACTCTCACTCATAGCTTGGCCCCATGAATTATGCTTACAAATTTTCATAAGTTTGTTTTTTCCTTTTAATCTTCCCCACTCACATAAAGCAGCCCAATATGCCCCGGTCCATCCTATTTCCCAAGGCTTAATGCACTTTTACACAGGGGAAAAACAAAGTAGCCCTGGCTAAGGCATTTTTCCATCACCAATAGGCAGTGCTGAAAGAGGACAGGGAGGAGATCAAAGCCGCAGGGTCAGAAAGGGGAACGTAAATGTTCACACTGCTGTAAGGAGCAAGGCACATTCCTGCTGCTGAGAGCATGGGCACAGCCCACAGCAGGAGCAGATCCCTGCAGGAATCTGGTCTTATACCAGTCTCCTTCTGAGCAGCATTTCCAAGGCATTTTGCACTACTGCTGTGATTGTATATGCTGGAAACTTACTGCCCCCACACCCCTCCAGGCTAAGAAAGAGTCTGGGGGAGGAACGGTCATCCCTTTACTCCCAGGCAGAGGGGAGCAGAGGGAAAGGGACAGGACAAGGCCAAAGCCACTTGCGATAAATAAATATGTGTATCATTTATAATAAATGTTATGTATGTGGGATGAAACATACAGGGGCTCTCAGGAGACAACTTCCAGAGCTATCCCAATAAAGTAAAATTAGCAAAAATATTGGCCTGAGGCCCCATCTGCCACTTTCTGTTGTTTTCCCTGAAGGACAGGTGCCCCTCTGTGCCCTGAACCCCCTCCTCAGTCTATGCACAGTTTTCCATAACTCTTTATGTAAATTGAAAGGTTTGCTGCCATGGCTTCTTGCCAACATGGTTACAAACCCCATCAGGAATTTTTCTACACGCAGCTGGACTCATGCAGAGGGGATGAGGTGGGACCCATCCATCTTCTCTCCTGAAGGCAAGGGCGACTCTACCCCATGACTCCCAAAGAGTTACTTAATTTGCTTTTTAAATCTGCCACAAGATTTACTGCAGCACCTCACTATCCTTCTGTTTATAAACCTTCTCCTTATGCCTAACAAACTGCCTCCAGCACCAACCCAGCCCATCCCATTCTTTGCCTATACACAATAAAAATTCATAGAAGACAGAAGTGTTTTGCCCTGGAACTGTTCTGAAAAGGAATGTAAGCACTGTTAAACCCCAAGGAGCTGGAGGAATGTTAGAAAGTGACCTAAATAGCACAACAAATTACACTCCTAATTTCCAAGCTATCTAGGGTGTTTTGCACCACAGGCACACAGAAAGAATACAAACATAAATTGGAGGAACCACGGGGCTGTCCACTCACCTTGCCCAGCTCCACTGTCCCGCTGGGGAACCTGCTGCCATGCAGCTCCAGCCACAGGAATCCTGGCAGAAGATGATGGGTGAGCTCTGCCAGGGTCACCAGGAGGGTGGACACTTCCCTTGCCCTCTGTGGTTAAAGCAAGCTCTGCAGACACAGCTATGGGCTCACACAACCTTCATATCCCTGGGTCCTGTTTGTCTCACTGCCCTGGCCCACAGGAACCCAATGCTTTTTGGCCACCACCACCACTTCTACTGGGCACAGCATCAAGGTGCCAGCCTAGAAACAGACCTTGGAGAAGCTGGAAGTGACAGTGAAAAGTTTGTGTTTCCCAAGCTACTACTGATACTCAAGCAGCAGACTTTTCAGGCTGTGGGCTCCTGGGTGGGCCAGGAGACCACCAGTGAAATGGGAGGCATCAGTCTTATGGCTGAACTCCATGATCTGAAGGGTCTCTTCCAGCTTAAATGATTCTTTGATTCTACCTGAATTTGGCAGGCATTACCCTGCCTATCCCCAAAGCTGTTCCTTAGGGGAGAGCATTAGGATAACAAGCAACTTACTGCCAGCCACCCTGGCAAGGTCAGGAGCTCCCTTGGGATGTCTGAATGCTCACCACTGGGCACAGGAAGGCAGTGTTCTCTCTTTATCAGCATAAGAAGGGTCTGAGCCTCTACTCCCTGAGTCCCTTTGCCTGTGGAGGAGTCTCATCAATCAGGCAGCAAAAGGAGCCGTGCTCCAGAGCCAGGACAGGCTGTCCAAGGACCTTCCCTGCCTGGAGGACAGCGTCATCTCCAGTCCACTGGACTGAATACCCTCCACCAAAGAACCCAGCATTGTTTCTGCTGGATTAGGTTTGTTTGTTTGTCTCTCTGTTCTGAGGACACATATTAATAGCTGTATGTACTCATCTTCATGAGCACAATCCCTCCAAGCAGCATCAGGACCTCATGTGAACCCAAGCAGTGACTCACAACTGTACACCAGAGAAGATGGTCTGTGTTTAACCCGCCATGGCTCCAGAGCAGGGTTGTCACCACAGTGTGCCTCACCACCTCGTGCCATGCACTGCTTTCCCTCATCCTGCCTATACACCATTTCTTCCCTCCCAGAGGTGTGGAATCATCTTCAGAAGTTCCTGGAAAAGCCCTGGTGAGGATCTGGCAGGACCATGGTGGGGATGGAGGTCCCTGTGTAGCAGCAGGGATGGGTGTGATGGAATGACCAAGTCCCACCTGCTCCCTGCAGCTTTCTCTGTCTGTCCTGCAGGTGAGTACAAGACTTGCTCTCCCTTTTCAAACACTGCTGTGCTGGAGGAGACTTGCATTGATTCCTCCAACACAAAAACCCCTTCCTCCAGCCCTTTTGCTGTGAAGGGTGACACACTGGCACACAGCTCTGCAGTGGTCTCTGAGGGCATGTTTAGATGGCAGTGGTGGTGGCCCAGTGAGTCACGGCTGCCTGCCAGAGGAGAGACACAAAGCCATGGGATCCAAGCTCCTGGAGTGCTCTGCAGGGCTGCTCCAGCAGCAGCCCTTCCACTCACCAGGGTCTCTACTGCACCACATTCAACTGGTGGGCTTTGGTCTGGTCCCTCTTCACGCACAAGAGAAGCACAGCAAACACCCAAAAGCCTTTCTCCTCCACATCACCATAATCCACACTCAACCCCACTGCCCATAGCAGAGATTGTCCCCAGCACAATGAAACACAACAGTGAGATCAGAGACTGAGCCTGGTGTAGGGACAAGCTGGGTCTCTCCTGAGTCTGGAAAGGTTGAATTCCTCAGCTGTCAAGAGCATTGGTTTCTTATGCAATCAAGGGGAAAGGCCGAGTAGGCCTTGGAGAGCTCCTGCTATTTACTGACAATAAACCTCACACACATCAAAGGGTTGGAGGAACTTGTCGGGAGAACAAGGGAGCAGACAGGCTGCCTTGCTACCCCCTGGCACAGTTTAAATGTACTCTCTAATACTGCAAGTGATCCAACCAGAGGTTTTTGTTTGTTCACTTCGAAAGTGAGTACTGAGAGATTCGCTGAGGTCTGGAAACCCAACAAAGGAATATCAATGTGAGCACTGCCCATGAAAACTGCAAGAGATGCTCTTTGGAGATCCCTGTTGCAGTTATTGCATGATTTCATCACCAGGCAAACTCCCCACTTTCCACCCCCTTGCCCTAAGGTCAGGCTAAGGCAAGCCATCAAGTTCAGTGGGGTTGCATCTTCATTTGTTTTTTAATTTGGAGCCTGTGGGTGATGAACAGCCCAGCTAGCAGTGAAATGCAGGAGCCTCATTAGAGGCATGGCTCCTTTTCATAGCAGAGGTGTGCTAAACACCTCCATCTCATGCAAGAACCAGCCTAAAATGTGAAGAGAAAGAGAAGATTTTGCTGCTTGTCCCACCCAAGGACCTGGCTGTGAGGGTGGGCAGGATTGGGTTCCTGGGAAGCTACCAGGGCCACCAAAAACAAGGTCAGGGCAGCACTGGTGGGCAGAGCACAGGCTGGGCACGGTTTCCACCATGCTCCCTTCCCCCAGACCTGCACTAGAGCCTGGCACCCAGCCACACCATTATACAAACAAAACCAGGAGAACAGCCACCAAGAGCAAACTGCAGAGGGTTACCAAGCTGTTTCCAGCTCAGACTCTCATTCCTTGGGGATCATTCATTATTTCCTGCCTTCAGCCGTTAATTGAAGTCAATCACACAAGGCACAGGAATGACCCCAACCAGCCTGGCCCTGAGGAAGGGACAAAAATCCACACCACCAGCTAAGATTTATTTCTCTTTGCTCATATTGGCTGCAGGAGAGTTGTATGAGATGTCCTCCATGTCAGAAGAACCAGGAACTAATCTGGCAGACACTCCCCTGCCCATCAGACACCTCAGCAAATGCCTTGGAGCTGCTCCTTCTCTGCATCTCAAGAACCAGATGACAGGCAAGCATGTCCTGCCTCAGGCAGCCTGCGAGCAAACTGATCCAACATCACCACTAGAAAAAAAAGAGATTATGCCCCAGCTCACCACTGGTACCAGCAAGAAGCAGAAAAATTAAAAACACCCCTGGTGAATGTCACATGTTTCCAGGTGAATCTCCAGCCAGCACAATTTCATTGGGCCTTCCCTGCATCTATCCCACCATCAGGAATCTGCTGCTCCCCAGCCACAGTTCTGCAGGACTGTTCAGAAAGCTGCCCTTACACAAAACTGCTTTTAAACTTGATTCAGCCACCACCAGCAAGAAAGTTTTACTGACACCTTGATTTCATACAGTTGTTAAAAAACATAACAAAGCAGAAGGAGGGGACAAACACAAAGAAAAAAACCCAACCAAAGGAAAAAAACCAAAAAAAGTCCTGAGCAACGTTTGAAAAGTTAAGCCCTTTTGTGACAGCATCTTCAAACAATTTAACAGCTTGCTTTATTGAAGGAACATATGAGCTAGGTGTTTTTATTTCATACATTTTTAAACAGGTTCAAAATTTTCTGCTTGGTGGCAGATGAATTTCTATTTGGTGAAAAATAAATGAGTTGATTTTTGGGGTATTTTGTTGGTTTTTTGTTTTATTTTTTTGCACAGCATTTATACCAATTCAGCCTGTACCAGCCTGGGGCTTTTCTATGCCCCCAGCTGAACCCACCCTCCCTGCCACCCAGTGAGGACAGACCCCCTCAGCCCTGGCCTAGGACCACCACAGCTCACCATGGCCAGCACCTGCCACAGCATCCCCCAGCTCCTGGAGTCACCAGCTCAGAATAGCCCTTCATAAAGCAGAGGCAAAAAATACAGGCTATGGACAGACAGCTGCTGGTAGGAAGCTTAAAGCTACAGAAGGAGCCTGTCCTGGTAGCCACCAAAACAAAAAGCTGGACCTCATTTTCCTACACCAAATGATTAAAAAAAAACACTGTTCAAGCAATTTTTTTAAGAGTTCAGGAAGATTACCTGGGAAATAGTCCTGATGGAATGTGTAGCCACATGTATGAAAGTGGTGCCCTAGGAAAACATGGTAAAATGACACCATTCAAACACACATCTCTGGAAATCAGCAGCAAGCCCCTTGAAGCAGCAATGCTCCAGTCTGTCTAACCCTGCACCAGCACTTTCGAGGACTTCTGCTCCGAGTCCTTCCCCTGGTGGATTTTCAAAAGGCACTGAACTGGTGTCCTCAGCTCCTCCTGGTATCTATTCCAGCACAATCAAACATCCACACCCAAACACCCGAAGCTCTACCTGACATTCTCCCTTTGGAAGAGCTCTCAGGAGAGCCACACTGTGCAAGTGTCCACAGCAGCCTCTGCACCTTAGTGCTCCCCATGCAGGGCTGCAGCTCATGGGGCAGGGGCTGGGGCTTTCCAGGGTCTGGAAGATTTGCAGTCACGGTATGCAAAAACTTCAACACCCAGCCAGGCAACAGAAATAAAAACCTGTCCCATTAGCTCAGAACAGAGCAAAACCAGGCTGGAAGTAAAGCATCTCTTTGGAGGAAAGGGGGCTGCCTCCCCATAACTCTCCTGGCAGAGAATTCAGCCAGGGAAATCATCTGTCATCAGCATGGGCAGTGCATTTTACAAGTGCAAAAAAGCATTTTTGTTTAATTCTCAGCAGAGGCAGGATTTCCACAAGCCAAATGTTCCCAAGGAACAACTCTCATGTGGCTGAGAGCTGTGGTGGAGTGGCTGTGACAGGAGAAAAATCACCACCACATCCACATCCCTAGCAGAGAAGATGCAAGAAAGACCTCAAGCACCCCTCTGGATACCCCAGAGGGCAGGAGGCCAGCATTAAAGGAAGGTCCCTCCAGGAATGGAAACTGTGAGCTCACCCACTCAGCCTTCACTTTGGCACTCAGAGATTTTTCTTTTTGATCACTTACATCAATAGCCATAAGTTATTTCACTTTTAACCTGTTAGTGTTTACACATCCAACTAAAACCCTCCAACCAGATACTTCTGATCTGTTGTAGCATCACTTCTTCATGCTACTCCACCTTTAAAACTCTGCTTTTTAGAGTGGTACAGCCCTCAGTTTAGCATCAGAGCTAACACATTTACAAGATACCTACTGATTAGGACTTTCTACTGTTATTGTCATTTCTGGATGTCAATGGAAACTAGCAGTACATTTTCAGAGGACCCCTAGCATAATTTCTGATTACCAAGGAGGTTTTCCTTGGGGAATTTTCTATTGAGAAAATAAAAATAATTTTAGAAGAAAAATAAGACCTGCACTAAATCTCTCAACTACAAGTGTGAATTTGAATACATGGTAATTTGCAGCAAGTCCCTTGTTTGCCAGAACTTTAAACACAAGTTACAGGAAATGCCTGTGTTCAGCACTGCAGTGTGTTGGTACTTGCTGGGCATTTCAAGCAGGAAAACTCCATGTGCCTTCCTGCTAGGGTGCCTGTTACACGTGCACGCCATAGGGTGCTCGCAGGCACCCTACCAAGAGGTGTTTGCTGCAATTAGATGAGTGTGTTCACTGCAAATGCACTGCTCCTCAACTGCTCCTCAGGGCAGACCCAAACTGGGGGTGTGCAGGGGCAGCCAGAGCTATGAATAACCAAAGCCACAACCAAAACCCCAGGCTAATGAGGTTTCTTTGATCCAGAGCTGCAGCACTCATCCTTGCTTGGCCTATTTATTATTCCTATTGCACGCCAAGGCCTCCTGGGTGTTTCACCAGAGGTGATGGTTTTAGTGGCTGGGGAGAGTACCACGGCAGCACAAGGAGCACAGGAGCCTGGCTCTGGAGGGGCTCAGAAAGCTTGAGCAGCACCCCAAGGTCTTTCTGCAGGGAAGTCAATGCTGGGCGGGGGGGGAGGAAGAGGGCCCAAGCCACCCACCCCAGAGCTCCTTAGCCTGAGAGCAGCCAGCATGTGCCTGGAGAGATGCTGCAGGTCTTGAGAAGGGGGTGGGCTCATGTAGAGCTAGAAAACCTGTCCACACCCAGCCAGAACACCCACTGCCCTCCTGCTTCCAGCTATCTCTGCAGCTGAGTAGGCACAATTCTGATGGTGGGCTGGTGCCTAGGTAGGGATGCTCCAACCGGGCACCAGAGGACAGGCAATGCCCAGGTCCCTGGTTTCCCAAAAACAGCCATGGTACCTGGAGGTGACAAACCACTTGCTACCTTAGGGACATGGCTCCACACAAGCCAGACTGCAGGCAGCAGACAGATTCATAATAATGTGATTTCTAAAAGGTAAGATTAAACTGAACCCTTCACCCCACACTGGCTGCTCACTACTCACTTTGATGTGCCAACTGTGGCCTGCCAAATCTTCCCTTCACTTCAGTGTTTTAAAAAGCCGAGTCAGCAAGTGTGTGAGCTCCTCCTGCCTTGGCACAGATGATCTTCCACCAAAGCAGCAGTTATAAGCAAAAAGCTGCAAGGGCAATACTAAAAAAAGCCCCCCACCCTATCCACAGTTGTCCCATGCTCTGCAGCAACATAACTATGAGGAGCATTTGGATCATGAACAGCAAACACCAAGGAGTTTAGACACTGGAACGGTCTCCCAGGGGAAGTGTTGAATTCCCCCACTTTGGAAAGTTTTAAGTCTCGACAAAGTGCACAGACATCTCATATAAACAACAACATTAGAAGGGTTGGACTAGAAGATCCTTGAGGCCCCTTCCAACCTGACATTCTGTGATTCTGTGAATTGGCCTTGTTGCCAGGAAATAGCAGCTGTGCCATTGGCACCTTCTGGAGCAGATGGCAACAAGCACCAACAGCAGATGGCAAGGGAGAGGAGTGAGGCAGAGGCATGCCTGGCAAGAGACTTGTCCCACCACAGCCTTTCTCAGCCCTAAATGATTCATTATTTCCCATGCTGGAAGCTGTCTTCAAACCTGGTACAAAGCAGCCACCGATGGTTCTAGGCCACGGATTTGTTTAATCTTTTTTTTTTTTTTTTTTTTTTTTTTGTTTCTGGCTTCCCTAAAATGACAGAAGCTGGGATTTAGGATTTGTCTGTGTGAGGGCTGGGGTCTCCCTTTGTGTATCATGAAGAGCTGGAGAAAGGCCTGAGCAGCTCCCTGGCCTCAGGCAGCCAGTGCCTCTGGTAGGACTGACTGCATGTGTCTTTTGTAAAAAAAAAAAAAAGCTTAAAAAAGGGATGTTTTCCACATGATAAACAACTGGCAGCTGACCTGGTCTGTTAATACATTAAATTAATTCATATGGGGAGAGGGGGCTGCCTAGCATGGTGTGCTGTACAGGCTGGACAATAAACCACACTGCACAAAGCTGGGCAAGGACATGGGCAGCACTACTGGGTGAGGCTGCACAGGAGGGTGCTGGGGCCAGCTCCAGAATAAAGGGAAAGGTCTACAAAAAAACCCAGTTGGTTTTGATAGAGAGCAGATGTACCAACAGTGGATACTCTCCCTGCTGAGAGGTGAGCAGCCCAGCTCAGCAGCCTTACCTGAGTTATCACAACACCCAGCTGCCTGGGTGGACAAGAAGCTTGCCTTTCAGACAAGAAGAAAACCACATCTTTGAAGTGGAAGCCACTGTTTACTTCCCAGCTCTGTATGTAGACACCTGAGGAACAGAAATACGAAGCACCCAAGGATCTGCAGTAGTTTTGAAACTAGCAGCACTGGAACATCCCTGGGGTTGGGATAGAAACAATCTGAAATTTATTCCCAGGATAAGTCCCTGAACTGCTCTGTTGAACAGAAGCTTGTTTACTGCCAGCCTGAGTTTTGACATGAAACATCTGGCAGAACTGAAGCAAAAAAAGGGAACCAAGGAGTAAGAATGCACAATTGTCATTAGCAAAAATTAAAGAGAAAAGAAAGTCTGCTTTCATCAAGGAGCTAACCAACTATTTTTTTAAATTCAAATACCCACCTCTCCTTTTCTGCCTGGGTTCAGGGCACCTGCTTTCGGGTGTGTTAGGAGCATTCTGAGGCTTGGTCTCTATCAGTAGAGGTGAGCAGACTCAAAGATCTCCATTGATCGTGGAAAGCAGGTAGGAACAATCTTACTACCTAAAATTAGGTAGGATTATGGGTGATCTTCAAATTTCAAGTTTAAATTACATTTTGAATGCCTGGATTTAGTCATTCTCTTTTGAGGGGAAGGCTCAGATCCATACAATTCACAATTTAAAGCCTGACAATGTACCTTGAAAGACATCTTATGAACAGACACATCACTGCCCCTTTGGAAAAGGTCAGGATTTACACTGCGCTGACAACTCCTTTGCCAGATTCCAGCCTGACGCAATTTAACAGTGCACAACAGTGATGGAGCCCTGGGAATCGAGTGCTGCCAGCAGGGAGCCTGACAGCTCAGGGAGAGGGGGCTTGGCAGAGGTGTCACCTCACTCCCATAATCAATTTGTCTTTTGTAAAAAACACTCAGAGAGACACACACAGTCCCAACTTAATAAAAACGCTAATAATTCCCTGGGGCTTGGATGCAGCTTCCCCAGTAACTGAAGAAAGGCAACACCTGATCTCATCGGTACAGAGCTGTTCTCACTTCACACTTAAAACAAGTCAAAAACATGTTGGAGAGCAACAAGAGGGAGGATTAAGTGTTCTTCTGTAAGGCTCCTCCTATACTGTGGATGCTTTGATTGCTGGATTAACAAAAGAACAGGATTTCATTACATGGATGAGAAAAATAATACAAAATTAAATTAATACAACTATTTGTGTTACTGAAAGAGGACAAAACACAAGAGCAGCAGTGTGCTGTGGGTGGTAAAAAGGCGAATGTATTTCTTTCTTGACCGTAGAAGTTTATAGTAGCAATGAAAGTATAAAGAAACACTTTTAGTTCCCCTCCAGATGGAATTCACAACTTTCTTTGTTCAAAACAGCTACTCAGACAAACCTATTACCTGCCCACAGCCTATGGCAACTTAAGCTTGCAAAGATGATATTGGGACTCCAAAACAAGAAAAGAAACTTCCAACTTTTCAAACAAGAAAATAAACTTTCCAAGCCATAAAAGAAACTAGTTACTTTCTGCACTGCTGTAAACTAGGACACACGCCCCACCCCTTGAGCTTTAAACAGAGGCATTTATGTAAGGCACATTCCTAAGAAAAGAGAGAAAACATACAATTGGGTGATGTGATATTAAGACATCTGTAGCTGGACGAACTTTTTGAAGAGCGCAGAGCTCTGAGAGAAGTCGAGGTAGAGCAGTGGTTGATCTCGGTCAGTCCTGGTGCTCTGAACCAGACCAGCCTCCTCTGCTCCTAGCTCAGGAATGAGCTGAGCATGTGCCCCAAGCACCACCTTTTATTGGCCCCCTAATGCTGCTCATTTGCAGCTGGGGCCAGCCCTGACTGGGCACAGGTGGGCTGAGCACAAGCTCATGCTCACTGCCTGGCAATTGGTGGATTGCTGGCACCTGATTCCTACAGACATCATTCTGAACAGTGATGCAGAGCTGCACAAAGATCAAACATCTATTGGGTATGTTCCACCATTACACTAAGAAGCCTTCCCATGCAGCTCTGTTGCTCTCCCAAGATCCTGAACAGCAAATAACAACTCCAGGCTGCAAAGCCAGGACCCTCCAAGGACAAAGAGGCCCCAGCCCCACACAGAGGGGGCACGGGTGACAACCAACACCACCAGGGTGCCAGTTGTGCGAGACACTTTTTCCATCAGCATTGTGAAGCTCATTACAGACAGAATGCACCAAAGTGCAAAAAAAAAAAAAGCTCCTGTCATTCTGCAAAGCCTTTGCTTCACAGGCTGACACCAACATCTGCCACTCCTGAGCCAGAGCTGTCACTGTCCCTCAGCTGCCCGGGCTCCGAGATGATGCCTCTACTCCATCCCCCTGGAGAACCCATGCAGCAGATGAGCCACAGCCCCTGCAGCTCCATCAGCTGCTCCTCTGAAAGAGCTCCCCAAGGATCAGACACAGCCATCCAGCACTGCTCCACGCTTGCTTCTGAAGCATTTTTGTGTTCAAAAAAATCCTTTAAGGAATATTTCTAGGGGAAATATTAATGCAGAAAGACTTTTTTGTTGTTGTAATTTTAAATTTTCCATTATTTTCAACCTTTGATTTTCCATGTTGACTGAAACCCTGCACAGGGTAGGCTGGAGGATGACTCCTATGCTGAAGGAGCCTGTCTGGGACGAAGAGAGATGGATTTCAGCTGATTTCAGCTTTGGCTTTACCAAAACATCACCAACACATATGGAAAAGCCCCTCAAGGGTTACATGAACTGTGCTAGAGCAGTTTGGCACCCACAGCGTTTGACTTTACAGCCTCAGTACTTCCTTCAGTGTTTGCTTTTTAGTATATCATACCTTAATTGAAAACATATTTCAATTATTTAACTTAATTTTATGTCAACTAAAAATCCATTTTTATGCAAGGCAACTTCCTGGTTTCCCAGAGGGTTCTGGAGAGAGGTGGCTGGCTCCATGCCCACCTCTTCTCCTGCAGAGATCCCCGAGGGCACAGTGATCCCCCAGGAGAGGGGGTGTGTGGGTGCCTGCCCCTGCCTGCTCTCAGGACATGCTGATCAGCTTTGGGAAGCACCAGCCCGGAGGTCTGATGGAAGGGGCTTCCAGCCCTCCCTATTGCTGTCCCACCAAACAGCCTCTGCTATAAATAAGCATATTTCATCAACACCACATAAGGAATGCATCCAGCTTGTGAAACAGATGTATATATTGAACCATTCAGTGATTTCCATAAAGAACAAATGCAGCCAAGCAGTGCTGGAGCAATAATCACGTATTCAGTGAAAGCCACCATAGTTTTGTAACTCGAGAACATCTTCTCCCCCCCCTACATTTTAAAACTCATAGTTGTCCTTGTTTTCTGTCATTTTTATTGTTTTTCACTTCATCATTCTCTGGCCTTTCCACAGAAAGAATGCTTGATCACTTCTCCTAAAAGCCACCAATAAGAAAATTAAATCCCTTTGGCATCACTGCACAGGGAAGTTGCATAACAAGCTGAATATATATAGAAATTGCATCCCAAATGTTTACATAAGAGCTCGGAATAACACAGATGTAAGAAAAATCCAACTCAATTTACAAATCAGCCCTGTGGTGCTTTTGTGTCTGATAACTTGGAGGAAGAGAATCAGCTTAGTAGCAGTACACAGTTAATACAATTCTTGCAGTATTTACATAACTGAAAAAGAAAGATTAAGTATCAAACAGAAACAAGTAGAAAAGGGTTATTTACTTAACTCATGGAGGGTACCCTTTCTATCCAGAAAGGCTGGCACAGAACCTGAGGCTTTAAAATACTCCAGGCTATCCAAAATCTCCACTTTCTTGTGTTCATGCAAATCAGTGTACATCTTAGATCAGACTTCCAGACATTTGCTGCACACTATTCTCCACAGCCTCAATTTAATGCTTGGAACACAGACCAAAAAAAATCCAGTCTGTTCCACAAGCCTTAAGGTAACTGGACAGGCTCAAAATCCAGGCTTCTAGTAATGTAAAGCTCCTTGATATTTTAAATATCATGAGAAGAACAGAGTGCAAAGGCACCTGGGAGAGAGAAAAATAGGCTGGGGGAATTTGGGAGGATAAACTCATATTGATTCAAATCCATCCTGTATAGCTACAGTCTGAAGGCAGGTAAATTGGTAAACAGGTACAAACTGGAAAGCTCTGCTGGAAAGGTCAGCAGCACTGGAAACCAAATCATCTACTGTCACTGAACTTGTCTATTCAGTTCCTTGCCCTGCTCCTCTGCAAAGGGTTTTTTTTTCCAATGGCTAGATAAGGGCAGCTTTTTTGCTCCAATTATTTCTTTTTGCTAAGTCACCAAAGCACTGGAAGCTGCTGCTCACTCAGGACTCTTAGCAGTGTCTTCAGCTGAGCATGCTCAAGAGGGACAGTTTACATATTGCTCTCCAAGACCAGCAACTCATTTTTGCCAAGGCTGGCTGTTTTCTTGAAGCAGATTTCATTATAAGGGATGGGATATTCTCACAGACAAATCACATATTCCCATTTCCCATCTAGAACACTAGGGTAAATAATACATCAGCTAAACTGAAATAGGAGTTTTTGTACCAAAATTCTTTAAATTTTTGCTTCATTCTTTAATAAGCAAATAAAACTCTTAAAATAAGCAGCATCACCACTTAAAAGCCCAGGGCCAGACTCCTGCCAGTAAAGGCAAGAGTGGAGAAAAAAAAACACTCCAGGTGTCTGGAGCCACCTTCAGAAGCATAAAGGTGCAGGTTTTTTACTAAACATTATCGTTGTGACAAAGTGAGCAACAGTGAGGACTGATAATGATGTGATGTGTTTCTGTATGAAGTTATGTACCAAAGCCCACAGCACATCAGAGAAGCTTCCAGCCCCAGCCTCCCATCTCAGGCTGTGAAGACTGAGTAGCATCATACATCTCCAAAATGCTCCCATAACCCAGAAGAAAATTATATCTGCTTGAAATTTTCATGCTAATTACACAATCCGTTTTGTGTAAGATGCTTGTTATTTTCTCCCAGAGAAATACAATATGAAATAAGAAGGGAAAGAAGACCAGTGCAGAAGGTGAGTTAACCTTCAGCAATTCCAAGCCAGCTTTTCCATCCTCCAGTCCAGAGCACTTAAAAAACCCAAGGGCTGCACAGCCAGATAGGTTCATCCCCTGGTGTGTGCCCCCTCGCCCAGACATCCCCCAGCCCTGCAAAAAGAGGTAGCAGGCACAGCCTCCCCCTCAGCTCCTAAAGCAAAGTAGCTGTAGGACTTGACAAAACACAAGTCTTGTTTTTCCAACAGCCACATTTTATAAAACAAATATTCAAAGTTTTGGAAATAATCAGGATAAACAAAATCTTAGAAGTTTATAAACAATAAGTAGCCAGAAGAGAGTTCTAAAGAGGACAATATAAACGTTGGGGGTTGGCTTGTTTGGAGGTTTTGCTGTGGTGGGATTTTTTTGTTTGCGTGTTCTTTAAACAAGGGTTAGCCTGCTGGTTGGGGTTGCTACAGAAAAGTCTTTACAAAGCCAGCCACAAACCAGGTTTAGTTTGAGGTGGGTGCTGAGTGATCCAGAGGAGCAGGACTTGTGATACAGCACCTCTGAAGAACAGCACCCACAGACCTGCCCTCCAAGGACATCCAGGGTCTGAGACACAAAACCTGCAGGGGACTCATCACCCAGTTTCAATCAAATGTAAAACCATATTATGAATATTATATCTCTCCTCAAAAAGCCTTTAAAAATTGAGTATTGGTTCAACCTACATGTCCTCTGCACTCTTGGAGACCATCATCCCTCAGTGTGGACCAGGCTGTGGGGGGTTACCTTTAAGCAGGCTGCATCTCAGGTGTCTAATGTGGAAGGGACTCCCCGCTATCTCCTCCTGACAGGAACCTGTCCCACTGAGACAGGTATTTAAACACTGGCAGCAGCTCAAGGAGGCAACCCCACATAAACAGACTGAGGAGTATTCTGCAGAGGATGCAAGCACCTAGGCTTAGAGCAGCTGGGAAAGAATACCTTGACAAAGGACATGAGGAAATGAAGGTTAAGAGTCCTTCCCTGCTGCTTAATAGTACTGGATTATCATTTCTTTGTGTTATTTCAGCTTCTTAAGAGTGTACTCAGTAACAGAAAACACTGGTGAAACCTTTACATTGCCTCTGCATGAGGAAATCTGATCTTTCTCATCCATTATGCAAATCACAGACACCCAACACCTTAACTTGTAAAAAAAATCCTATCAATTTTGGAAGATTAACATTATGAAAAACGAGAAGGGATATTTAAAGTCCTGAGTAGAGTCTTCATGGTGAGTCTAGCAGCCCTTTACTGCTAGAGCTGCTTATACACCTGAACTTTCAGGGAAAAGAAAACTGAAGGATCTTATTTTAGGAATTTTAACCCAGGACCCAACACAACCTGCTGGCAGAGACATACCTTCTTGTGGGGAATGAGCTCAATACAGGCCTGGTACACTTGTCTGGTTCGCTCAGCATCCTGTAAGAACAGGCAAAACCAAACACTGCATTCACTGATAAGATTACACTAGGGATTGTTCAATGACTGCAAAACTGCAGAATCCTATTTTTAAGTCAAGTTACTTAGAATAATGTACACTTAGGATAAAAATGTAGTTTGTGTGCACAATACAAAGTTGGTAACTTCTGAGAATCAGACATGTTTTCCCTCTCTCCTGTAGGATGGAGGGGCAGGTCAACAACAGATAATCTCCCCACACCCAACAGGGCTTGCAGGTTCAGTTCCTTGAGCGTAATTGGTTTAAACACAGCAAACTTGTCCTGGCTTAATACAAAAAGCTACAAGAGGTCAAAAGACTAAACCATAGTGGGAAAGGTAGGAGAAACCCCAGCCCTGAGGAGCAGAGCAATTGGTGAGACCGGAGAGCGAGGAGCAGCAAGTCCAGCATGGGGGGAAGGAAGAGCAACCCCATCCTACAGTTGGGCATTAGCAGCCCAGCCAGGCATCCAGCCACGAGCAGCTTCCTTCAGTGTGAAACCAGAGTAAGGAAAACCCACAGGAGGTCTGAAGAAAGCTACAGACCGCTTGGAGTCATCAACACATCACACTGGGTAGGCACTGGTAAAAAAGTATATTGCTGCGTGTATTGTAAGCACATACAAGTACTCTTATTTTCATAGAATATGTGTAAATAAGTACAAGTGTAAAGAGAGCACAAGTAAGAGGAGACAAGCAGTGGATATGCAGCTCAGGAGGGGTCTACCTGTAGCATGGCAAGTACAGATGCTGTAGTGGGCTCTTCATCTTACACTCCTAGGACGAGAATAAGGAGATAAGCAAGAAAAGGAGAAGATTTAAAAACCATCCCTCAAAATGAGGTAGGAAACAGCCAAAATGTGAGGTGTCACCCATGCAGCTCCAGAGGCTACCAGGACATCACCAGCACCATCACTGGTATCTTTGCCCATCTGGAGGCAGACAGTTCTCTGCTCCCCTCTCAGCCTTTATTAATAAAGCTTCAGGCATGGTAAGCATGCTTCTTACTCCTGAGTTACCATGCATATGAAATACAAGAAACAAGAAGGTAAACCATCAAGATAAAACAATTCAAAATACTGAACCAATTTAAAAATGCAATTATACCAAGGGCACCAGCACAGTGTTCTCAATCACACACCACCGAGACCACCCCAGCAGGAAAGTTCAAGCTGAAGCATCTCTAGGGAGCCAAAATGCCTTCAGATACATTATATTAGAAGGTTTTAACTGGAAAATGTTAGAACAATTAAAATACTAGATTTGGGGTTTCTTCATATTCAGGAGAAAAGAAAATCTTGGTTGCAGTGATCTGAGAAATTTCTTTAAAGCATAAGTGATAGGTATCTGGAATTAATGATGTTAATTTTCTGTAATAAAAAATCTTCCTCCTGCTTAGAAAGCAGAGGCCCTTCCAAGGGACACCACATTGCCACCTGTGCCTTGGGTCCAATCCAGCACACACACTTCTGCCAGGTTCCCAGGACAGATAAGGGCAGGTGGAGGGACAGAGCTCTCCCAGGGTCTCATTCTTCTGATCTCTCTGCAGCATCCAGATCTGAAACATAGCCTAAAATAGAATTTAATTTATTTCCTTCTGGACAGTGATGGAACAAATGGCCCCATGGAGATCAGTTCAGCCTTCTATTACTGTATATCCATTAAACATTAAACCAGCAATACTCCTTCTCCTAGCAGAGGGATTAAAAATGCACAGAACATTTCCAGTTTTAACTCCATAATTATCCATAACACTGTAAAAGGATTATTTTTTCAGATGTCTCCACATCATTTCTCCAGTCAACTTCTTAAACCTCACCCTCCTTCTTTTCTTCCTGACAGCTGCTGAACAACTACGAACTGCTTGGAACACAGGCAAACACCCTGTCCCAGGCTCCCCCAAACAGGGAATCTGAAAATCCTCCTGGGTGCAGCTAACCTTATCTCAGCACCACACTAGGCTTCACTGAAAGGCTTCTTTCTCCGGTGTTTATTGGCCACATCTTTGGTATCACGAATTGGATCTGGTATCCCAAAACAGTCAGTAGCAGTCTGTGTGGAACCTGTCTCAGCCGTGGCCAAGGTAACTGAGCACCCATTTCTCTGCACCCAACTTTCACAAGTACTCTCCTGAGCAAGCTGTCCACCAGCTCAGTGCCCCTGAGTGGGGATGAACCTGCAAATGAGGAGCATCTGCAGGACAGGGTCACAGCACCACCATGCCTGCAGGGCCTGGGCTGTGGGAGGGCTTGGGGGTGCCATGCTGTGTGGGGCAAGGCAGCACCACAGGAGACAGAATGGGAGCTGGGGGCAGAGGCAGACAGCTCCAGAACAAAATACCGTTTCTTTTTAAGGCAGCAGAAGCACCAGCCACACACTGTTTACAGCTCCTTCGTTTATAAAGTTTTAATTCCAGTGTGCTCTGACCTCAGATGCTCCCCATCAGCAAGGGTGGCCTGCCTGCTGATAAGCATCCATCTATTTTTATTTTTTAACTTTACCAATAACCTTCTGGGGAGTCTGAAAGCAATTCTGCCAAGTTCTGGTGATACCAGGGAAGATGGAGGAGATGCCCACCACCAAGGTCACTGCTCCCCTGCCTCCATGGACCCCCCCTGGGAATGGGACAGAGGGACACAGACCCTGCAGAGCCCCCCACCCCTCGTGAGGACAGCCATTGAGCTGCCCCATGGCAACACCACCAGCATGGGCACTGCCCCCAGGAGCAGCACCCCCAGTGTGTGGCCCTTGGGATCACCTTGCACCCAATCTCTGGTAGCAGCAGATAAACCACCTGTTTATAAAACACAACTTACAAGCCCAGGCAAATGTTTATCTTCTTTCAAGAGCAGTGTTTTATTGCCTGATCATATCTGCACAAGTGTAATCAAAGCACAAATACCATAAATCCCTCATGAAGAGGGGCATTTCTGCCAAGGCAGGTAGAAAGGCAACTTCAGGACAAACACCATGCAGAACTGAGAGTCAGGACATACAAAATACATTGTCTAAAAACCAAAAGGCAGCCTGCAGCCTGGGAACTTCAGTCATTTTCAGATCCTGAAACAACAGGAACAGTTGCTGGCTTGGTGGCCCTTTCAGGCAGAAACAGAAAGTTTAGGTTGTGCCCCACAGCAAGCTCCAGAGTATAAAATGTATTTACCTCTGGCTTAGGCATGGAGTCAGCCCTCTCTCAAACAAGCAAGCTTACAAACAAGACTATTTTTAAATAGCATAAACCTACACACATTCCCAAAGCCTTTACATTGCTCCCCCCCCACAGCTTCTCCTCTGACAGATAAGAGGTGAGTTGATCACCTTCTCTCTGCAGGAACCTGCTGCTCCAGAGTCCCTTTTCTACCCCAGAATCTAGGGGTTTTTTGCAATATTTAATGGCCTGGTTTCACACCCCCTCAGCCCCTAACCCATCACAGCCAGCTGAAATTGCCCTGAAGACCTCAGAGGGGATAGGCACCCACCAAAGCCCTGTGCCACCAGACAGAAAGGAGCAGGGACAGCATGGCCCCAGAGAGGGACAAGTGGCAAAGCCTGGGACCCCATAAGGACACCCTGTTATATCTCCTCCTGACCTCAGCAGGGTCACCCCTGCTCCAAACTCTTCAGGCAGCACTGGGGGGTTCTTGTCCCACCCCAGGGCAGCAGAGGGGTCACCCGCCCCAGCAGAGGGTTTTCTCTTCAGTCTGGTGATAAACCCAGGCACAAGGTTTATTACTTCAGACTCGCAGCTCTGCAGGAACAAGGTAAACAGACACAAAGCAACAGCTCCAGGTATTTGGATGCCTGTTCCACAGTCTGGATCCCAAAGGGCAGAGCTGCTGAGCGCCCAACAGAGGAGCAGGGAGCACCTGGGCAGAGATGGGGAGCAATGCTGGAGGCAGCATGGGACCTTCCCTGCCTGGTGGCTTCCAGAGACATCCCTCCCCTAGAAAATATAACCACAGGCTTCAAGCAGACTTGGGGCAGTGTAAGATACTCCCTTTGCCACATCACTTGTCCTAGTCCTGGCTGGCCAATAGCACCAATACTCCCCCTGGAGAGTGCTGAGCACGATCAGAGCTGTGATGATTTCAGCTCCTGTGCCACCCAGAGCAGGGCATCTCACATGGCACAGAGTTGCCATGGAAACAGTGGTCCTATATAGGTCACGCAGCCCCTTCCCAGGGCCCCAGGAGATGTGGCACTGGGGAGGCTCAGGGGACAGCACTGGAGGTGACAGCTCTGCTGCAGCTCCATTGGAAGACAGGGAGTGGACCCTGGCCACCAGGTCACAACACTTGTTCCATGTGTGCAGACCGCATCCAGCAAATCTTTCCATTAGAGAAAAACAAAAACAAAACCTGGTATCCAATTTGAGTCCTCAGAGCTTGATTAAAAAAAAAATCAATGAATACCTTTCAATTGTGAAATCCAGGTCATGGCCTTTGTGCTCAAACTCCCCACCCTACATCTCCACCAGGCTGCCAGGAAATGTCAGAGGTCATGTCTTAGTAGAATAGGGCAGAAGCACCCAATCAGGGGTGTAGGATGCAGGAGATCCCTCCAGAGGAGACAGGGCCCCACTGAGGGCAGATGCCACCTGAGGAGCTTCTTCCAGCTCTTAGTGCCAACCACAAAACCCATTTATTTGCCTGGAGGGACCCTGAGCAAATTACTCCTAAATAGAAAACCAACATGCCCATAAAACAAATGCAATAAAAAAATAACTGAGATAAAAATAATCACGTTATCCTTCCTACTATCCATACAAGTAGTAAGAACAAGGGGGTTTTGGTGGGTTTTGGGGGGTTTTTTTGGTTGTTTTTTTGTTTGGTTGGTTTTGGTTTTTTGTTTTTTTATTTTTTTTGTATTGACCCTGCTTCAGCTGGGACCCTGCTATAAGACGAACTCTGCCCATGGCAGCAGCTCAGCTGTGAGAGGGTTTTTTTCACATTAATGACAGGACCAATGAATAAAACCCACTTAGCAACAGAGTAGCTGGCCTGTTTGGGTCCTTGACTGCCTGCAGAGCTGACAGAAAAAAATATTTGCGTTAGTTTAAAAAAAATGCCATGCTTGGAGTTCTTTAGAAGTAGATGGACTTTCATGGCCTTGTTTCTGCAAAGTCACTTTCTGCAGCACAGCTTTGGATGTGGGTTTGAACTGTGCTTAGAGGAGGATAGCATACAGACACTTTTATCACAAAGCCCCAGAATCTGAATGGAAAGTTTTTCTCTGTCACCCTGACTGCTTGCTAGAGACTGGATGTGTTGCATCCCTTCAAATATCACTTGTGCATCTGCTCTGACAACCCAGCCATGGTTTAACCCTGCTGGGTGCCCACAGCCCTGCAATGAAGTGCTGCTGGTGCATCCCTCACTGGGCTGGGGTAGCTCTTCAATGCACTTCTTAGCAACAGCCAATGGTAATTTCATCAGACCGTCCTTCTCTCCAGGATACAGCAGCTCCAGATCACACCCTAGCAGGTTTGCAAAAGTTAAAGTCAGGGAATAAAAATGAAGAACACATTTTCCAGGAGGGGTACAGATGGGGGCACTGCGGTGGCCGTGATGCTCCAGCAGGTACTGGGCAGGTGGCATTAGAGCCCCCGTCACAACTGGGGCCTCAGTTTCCTGGTGGGCGCTCTGATTTAATTCAACACCCCCACCCAATGAGCACTTTTCATTTCAGCCCTGAGCTTGGGAGCACAGCAAAGCACCCAGCAGCCTGAGAGGATCAGAAGGGTTCCTTAGGCAGGGTAAGAACTGAAGGAGCCAGTGCTGAGCACAGGCAAAACCTGCACCAGCACATCTGATTTTGTTCACTGCATCTCCAAATCCTACAGAAGCCAGGAGAGGGAGGAAAAGCCCAGCAGCATTCACAGCAGCCAGCACAAACACTGCTATGAGCAGCACCTGCTGGCAAAGCTGACTTCTGTGCTGCTAAAGATATTTTTCTTGCTTTAAATATGGATTTACAGTCCGTAAGAAGGAGCTGCAGCACTAATTGATAAGAAATGCTTCATCTCAAGACAACATCTGAGCACTGGCCAGCTCTGGGTTTGCCAAGTGCCTCCAGAAGAGATGCCCCATGGCCAGGGGGACCCAGCCCCCCAGGATTTTCCCAGTTACTGCCCTGAACAGGACTCCAGACTCATACCCTACCCAGTCACCCCAGCACAACTCTTTTGTGGGCTCTTTTGGTACCAGTTTAACTGAAAGATTTGTAGTTTATTATTCTGTCCCAAATTAACCACCTGCTCTTACTTCTTGGGAGCAAATAGACCTTCACAAACCAAAGCTTAATTCACTAACACCAAGTCAGTCTTTCCACTTCTGGAGCAAATAGCCACTGGAGCTGAGGAAACTGCAAAGATGGCACCAGCCTCATCCGAATTACCTTTCATTTGGTGCAGCTGAAGTTTATGTTGAGCCCCCTCAAGCCCACAGAGCAGAATCCTGATGGTCCAGGTACCACCAGCACAAGGCTGCTCACAGGGAGCAGACAATCATTATATTGGCTGAGTGTCAGTTGCTGTTACCAGGGCTGTGGCTTATCAAGATGCGAACAGGACTTGGGTTGATAAGGATGGAATTAAGAGATGTAGCTGGACAGGTTAAAATAAAGTACCCTGAGCAAACCCAACTGCTGCCCCATCAGTACATTTCATCAGCAAACCTTGATTGCTCAACAAATGTGTGATTTTTTTGCATTCCTCCTCACAGCAAGCCAACAAATTCTGTTTGAATATATCAGAATGTCATACACATGTGAATAACAGAACAGAAGAGTTGCTATTACACCCAGGAGTGGGATGCCCAGTCATGTCCCAACTCGGGGCATCTCCATCACCTCCAAAGCGACAGCCCAGGGCTCTGCAAGCAAGAGCCACCATTGCAGCCAGACCAGTGCTGGGTCAGATCCACAAGGACAAAACCCACAGGATTCCTGCCCAGAGCTTCAAGAGACTGAAAAGGCAAGAACCCAAAAAGGCAAACACAGGTCTGTGACACAGCTTGGCACAGCAATCTGCATGTCACATTCTTTCACTCCCTCAGATGTAGTCAAACCTGAAGAGATGTCAAAGCCTGCTGTAACCCAGTCGTTTGCACAGACATGGAGTTTGGGCATAGACAACACCTTAAATCAGTTTCTAATAAAACCTGGGAACAGTGGGATGCACAGCCAACCCTCCCCATGTTGGTGCAGTGTCAAGGGAAAGCAGGAGCACACACTGTGACCATGGCAGCATCCTGCTCTCCAGAATTACATCAACAGACAAATCTTACTTAGCTTGTTATGGAACAAAAACCTCCTGTTTGCCTTTCCCAAGATAAGCTTGTAATAGGGGGGGAGGAGGGAGAGAAATGAGGTGGAAACAAGGCTGTGATCTGAGAAATCAATTAAACCTTTACAGCTCATTAGTGCTCTGAAGGGTGGAGCAGTTTTGCTGCTGGAGATGCAGCCTTCAGCTTGTCAGCCCCAAACACTGCTTTCAGGAATTTCAGAGCTTAAACAGGCAAAACCAGATCTCAGGAGCTAAGATAGAGCAGCTAAAGGTACCCATGGAAAACTTGGAGTGAGGAGATGGAGGTGAAGGGTTTGCTGTTCCAGGGCAAGCACAGGGATAGGCAAAGGGGAGAAGGCTCAGGGAACATCTAAACCAGGGAGGTGGAACCCCAGGACTGTAAACCAGGACTTGTGCTGTGCAGGGGGTCCCAGGGGACCCTAGTCCTGTGCTCCATGGAAACAGGTCTTTAACCTTACAAGTGCAGGAGAGAAGCTGGAAACCCCAGACAGACAAGTTCAGATTCCTGTGCTAAAACCAGTTCCCCAGGTCTAACCCCTCTTCCCCAATGCCCTCTGCAGCAGGAGGAAGTTTCTGCTCATCCAGTCAGTGCTCTTCCAGAGTTTTTTTCCAACATTGAGGAGAAAAGGGAAATTGCATTCAGCTCCAACTGATAAGAAATACCCAAAGCTTTATCTGTTACCTTAGCATGAGGATCTGCCCACTCCTATTTTTATCAGGTGTTCCTCACTCAAGCTCTACTTTTAAGATGAAAGCACAAGATGGCTCAAGATAAATCTGGTGTCACCATCACAGAGCTGTGTTCAGTCTCTGCCTGCCACTGCCCTCTGGGCCCTCTCTCTTCTGGCCATCCTTTTAACTTACACATCTTGCTTTTTCTGCAGACATGCAGCAATTCCCAGCTTTAAGGAAAAACTGCTGCTGAGGCCTCTTCAATTGCTCCCAGCAGATTGAAAATGTGCTTCTCTGGAGGCTGTGCAGAAGACTGAGGAGCTCACCCTGGGTGCACCCTGGGTGGGATGCACCAACACCACAACTACAGCCTCCCAGCATGAGAAAAAAAAAACAAAACCAACAACAACACCACAACCCCTTCCCCAAAGCACCAAGACACTGGCACAATTAAAGCCCAGAAAGCATAAACGCCACTGTAAGCTTAAACAAGCTGGATTTTCATCCTGCCAACATGCTCTTCACAGTCATCATGGTGAAACACATTTCACCATACAGGATTTTCAGAGAAATCAGAGAGGAAATCCAACTGGTGCCAGCATACAGCTGTGTTACAGACACCACTTGCACCATGCTATGAAAAACCCACACAAAACACAGGCTAAAGTAGAAGGTACAAGCTTAAACAGCTGGCTAGAATATCCAAATATCTCTTTTTTCAAGCTGAAAGTAACAAAGGTTAGCAGGTGATCAAGGACATCCCCCACCAGCAAAGCAGTTTCTTCTTGCCACACAGGCAGCCAAGTGACCAAACAGACAGCTATGGGAGATAGCAAAGTGGGAAGGACTCACCAGGGTGAGCAGAGCACAGCACCAACAGGACTGATCCTGGCACCATAGGCCTTCTGAGGAAGGCATAAGAGCTCCCTCTACCCTGTCAGCACCTCACATCCCTAACTCCTGCCTTCCCCCCAACCCCTGGATCCCAGTTTGAAGGCTGTGGCCCAGCCCATGGCCAGCTGGATCCCATCTCTGCCCCTGCTCCCATTGGCACCAGTTGGGAAGTGTTGCTCTGACCCCCGACCCCCCTGCTCCTTCCCCACCCCTTCCCTCACTGCCAGGATCTGGGGCAGAACCCCCCAGCCCACCCCATGACACAAAGCCCCTTCACTTCCCCACATCTCCCCTGGGGTGCACTCCCAGTGTCACCCCACACCCCATGGAAGAGGGAGAAGCAGCTCCAGAGCACCAGGGGGACAACAGCAGTGGGGACAGTGGAGGACAGTGTCTGGTTCCTGGCCAGGGAAGGGAGTGTGTCCCCCTGCTAGGGACACATCCCCCGGGATGGCCAGCTGCTGGGCAGCACAGAACAGAGAACCAGACCACACAAGCCAACAGAAACATCCTTCCCCCCAAGAACTTAGGGACAAGACAGCTCAGGCTCAAGTTTTTATCCTCATGAAACACAGAACACATTGGGAAGCCACTGCACAGCTTCTGCTTCACCTCCCAGTAGATTATTCACTGCAAAATACACTGCCAAGGCTTAAGACATGGACTGTGTGGTACTGATTTATACAGATTTGTCTTGTAGGGGCTAGTTTCAGTATATTTCACTTCTCTTATTGTCCCTACTAGACGGTTTTCTGAGATAAAACCTTACTTGGGTGGGAAGCTGACTGGGTTACAGTCAATAGGATTTATTGTTTTCCACTACCCTCATGATCAATACATATCTTACCAAATTACTGGGAAAATAAGCCAGGAATGGTTAGACCTATCTCATTAAAGAAAGCAGATCTGCTGTCTTGGCATGCTAATGACCTTAAGCAGCATTGTGATAGGTGGTAGGAGCCTTAGAACAGTGAGTGTTGTGCTAAAAACTGAGCTGTTTTCAGTTCTTCCTGTAGGTAAGAACTGCATACTCCCACACTTGCCCCATGACTTTCCTTTTTATTGTTGGAAATCAACAGAATATTAGAGGGACTCAACTCCCATAAGGTGCTTTTATTCAAGAAAAAAAAAGTCTCAAGTCAATAATAGCAAACCTCTTCAAATACATTTATTTTTCACCAATGAAAATACTGTACACAATAACCCAAGAAAAGGGGCAGGAAAGGTGATGTATTAAGACTGGCTTTCATCTATGTCTTTGTCTGGATCCATCTCTGCAGCTTCACTCTCCTGTTGCTGTTTCTTCCAGAGTTTAGCCATAGCAAGCAGTTTGAGATTAGGCTGATTGGCAGTATCTTCCGGGAAAATATAATCGTAGTATTCTTCCCAGCCAGCATCAGACTACAGAAAAAAATACCATAAAGCACATTTAATTTGCAGGTTAGCTGTCAGAAGGTGCTTCTAATAAGCATAACAGCGAGATAAAATTAAAATAAAGTGTTTGTTAGACCATCCACAGCAGTTGCACCCAGTGAGCTGAATGGGTGTATGACAGCACTACATGCACAATGAACGGGCTCATGTGATGAACATCCTGGCTGCAGATCCCCAAAGTTAAGAAACAAGCAGTATCTGCACAGTACTGCCTGAAGCTGTTTTGATTGGTCTATGGCAGGAGTAAATGCAGCTTGAGCATGTGTGATTGTTCGATGCTGTGAGTGTTTCACTCTCAACCCACTGCCCACCTTAGCCTGCTGAAGAGCAAGGAGCTCAGCAGCATGTGTTTCAGGACAATGCTTTTTGTCAATCACTGCAGTCAATCTGGTCTGCAGTTATAGCACCCACCATAGCCAACTGTGTTTTATGTGACAGAGCCCAGCATAAGGCCACCAATATTTCAAGGTGATGACTTGCATGATTTTCCCTCTTACCCCATCTTCTGCCTGCACTTTTCTCCTCTTCTTTATTTTTTCAGGCATAAGTTTATCTATCCTCTCTTTAGTGGTATCGGTTCCAAACTCGTCTTCAAAGTTCCTCCAGGACTCCAGAAGCATGACTCTCTCCTCTTTCTCCTCACAGTTTCGCATTGCCTTATTGGCCTCTTCATAAATCTGCCTGCATCTTGACAAATTTTCCTCCCTTCCAGAAGACAGCTCGAACTGAGCAAAGCTGATCCAGACCTGTGGTGAAAGCAAATCAAAACCAAGCTGAAACCTCCATTCTGGAGGCTGGAGGCTGATAGTTGAGTGATAGATGAAAAAAAAACCCAAACACAACAAAGTAGCAAAAAAAGCAAATGTCAATGCAAGTCTGAAGTACTTTTTCACAAGCAGATTCCTAATAAATTCATGTTTGTTTCACATGTGAGATTTCCCTCATTATGGCAAGACAGAATATTCATGTACACCATGTAGACAAATTCCTTGAGGTTGTTTCTCGTCATTGTAAATCCCTCTGAATTTAGCCAAACAGCAGCACTAAGCTACACTGAAATAAATCACAACTATTTTTCCCTTGCAATAATTTTGTACCTAAAATTCCAATGCTATTCAGGAGGCAGAGGGATGTTTGGAAACCTGCAAACCCTTCTTCCATGAGAGAAAAGCCTGTTGTTGTATGCAAATTAGAAACGTCCTTTCCCTCTTCATGTCTCAGACATGGGATTGCACTTAGGCTCACTGCTGATGTGAAAAAGCCAAAGCAGCCAAGAGTTCCCATCCACTGTGGACCAGATCCAAGAAGAATTCTATATTCTGGCTACCCATGAATACCTTAACATGCTGCGTCCGCTGCAGCAGCCTGCGGTAAAGGTTTCTTGTTTTCTCATATTCCTCTTGCTCAATTTCAAAGTCAATGTAGGACTTCCAAAGAACCTGCAAAAAAGAAGTCTCTTGTTACATCACAGCAGACTGAGATAATGGAAAAAAAAAGATGAAAGTGGAAGAGCATGGATAAATGTTGAACTTCTCTGAAAAGTTTTAGAGATCAGAATATTAATTGACTGTCCAAGACAGGATTATGACTGACCAATGCCAAGTCCTGTGCAGACAATCCATTTAGCTCACTCCTGTGAACACGTTTCTCACTCCACACCTTATCAAGGGGTTTGTAGCCCTACCACCCTGCTAAGAAGCAGATGCTGCATTAATGAGACACAGGCTAAGCCACCACGGTAAGCAGTGCTGTGCAAGCTGGTTGATTATTCACAGTTTAATTAGCCACGCTAATAAATACCCTAAAACAGTGCCAACTGTAAAGTTCCTCCCCCCCCTTACCTCAGGCATGTCCAGCCGGGGCTGGCCAATAGCCAGCTCATATATGGCACGGGCTCTGTCAATATCCCCAAGGATGGTCTCCAGCTCAGCAAATTTAATCCATGATGTGCAGTTTTCTGGTGCAAATTCCAGGAATTTTTCATACAGCTTTCGGCACCGATCAAATTCTCGCAGTTGTAACTCCAATTCAATATAACCTTTAAACAGTTTGTTCTTTGGACATTTACCTATGGATGTCCCCTGTTAAGCAAAAACAAACAAACAAGCAAACCCAAAAAAACCCACTTAAATATCTTGCAAGGAAAAAAACCTCAACTTCACTCTATTTCCTACACTTCTCCTTACCCTCCAGTACTGGAACTACAATTAATTTTTGAGCAGTTTGGTTTTTAAGAGTCTGGGTCAGGGCCAGTGTGAAATCCACCCAAAATGAGTGTTGGATGGATGAACATCAACAAAAACTCTGAAAGCAGAAAACCTTCTATAAAACATGGATTACTCATGAAGTGTGAGCTGAAACTCACCCAAATGAACACTTCATCTTGCATCAAAAGCTGAAGAAAGCACACTGCCAGTCTGTACCATTCTTCAGGTAAGCAGTTCCCAAGTATCTTATAAAACAAATTATGTCTAGAGAAACTGTCTCCTGGACCACCACTGCTATTCATCATCCCACAGAGTCCATGCTCCCTGCCTGCTGACTTAGGATAATGGGTAGGTGGAGAATAAGGTTTAAAAAAAAATGTTTCCTTTTTGATATGTTTCAGCATCTGAAGAAAACTGTGTCCTAAGGCACAGTGCCAAGCTGTGAGAAAGCAGTTTCTGATTCTTAATTTGGGAATGTTCTAAAGCAAGAGTTAGGCATGGGCATATCTGAGACAAGTATGTAGGAAGCATCCCTCTTTGAGTCACTTCTGTAGACAAGTATTATTTATCAAGCACTGCAGCCTCTGTTCCCTCAAGCTAATGCGAATTAAGTAGTTTGAAATTTAATTCCCTTACTGCAATTCTCCTGCACAGCTTTCCTACACACATTGATTCCCTTGGCACTTATTAACAATGGAGGAAATCACTTGGAAATATCAATGTGGTCCCCATTATGGCCCTCCAGCTCTGCAGATGGCTCTTCTAGATCAATATATGCTCAGTTCTTCCCCACAAGCTCTCATCACTATTTTCTTAAGCAGCACAGGGTCCAGCTGATCTACTGTCTCGAAGTCCAAACATCTCTCAGACCCTTGGAAAACAAAGAACCTGCACACCACCTGCATCCAGTGAAAATATGGCAGAGAAAGGTGCTGCCTGCATGCTGGTGAGGGCTTCAGCTTCTGGAGGTGGAGCGTCTCTTCTGTGGGTGACACAGCAATGTCCTAAAACCCCAGGACAGGAGAAAGGCTCCTTGCCAAAGAGGGGTTACAAAGTCATCTCATTGCAAAAGAAACAAAGAAACTGCTTGCCAAATGTGGGTCTGGTCCAAAAAAGTATTATGGCTGCAGGGCAAAATCTGGTTTCCTAAGTAAGAAAAAGGTGACCTATTTAAAAAAGTCTGTCAAATAAATTAAACAACAACAGGGAAAAAGACCAACAAAAGAGAAACCTAAAAGGAACTGAGGAAACTTTGTATTTGTAGGTGGGCACCCTTTTCAGAACCCACCATAACATCTACCCCCAAAGCAAGGCAGGCAGAAGCAGGGTGCTCACTGGTGACTATGGTGACATTGAGCAATGGTCTCTTAAGCCAAGTTAGAACAGCAGCATGCTTCAGGACAGCTGGTTGTCTTCTCCTGCAGGGAGACAACAGTACTCTCACAGGGGACTTAACTGCTCTGTCCTGATTAATTTTTTTCTGGTTGTGGGCAGGAGTCCACTCAGGAGACAAAGACTTACCAGCAGCCTGGGGCCAGACCAGGTCCAGGGGTAGCTATAAGAGCCATTCACATTTATGCTCTGACCACTCCTGTGCCACAGATTTGGGGGCAACCCCATCAATTTCCTGTTTAAGGTCAAACCACCTCAACTGTAACCAACATTAGCTTTCTCTCAAAATTCCTAAGGCTGTCACTGAGCTTATTTAGAGTACCTGAACTGAAGGGAAAGAAAGTTTTAATTTCAAAAGGCTTTACTGCCCAAATGTACTCCATTGTTCTCTGACGTGCTGACATCCACACAAAGAATCAGCACAGAAGCTCTTTAGCCTGTGCACAGTCTCTGTAATTGCTCTGAATCAGCAACCTGGTAGCTGGGACTCAAACCCTCTATTCAGCAGGTCCTAATTTCTGAGAGTCAAACCCTCCTATTGATTTAAAATGCTTTTAAAACACTGTTGTTAGTACAACTATAATTTAAAGAAATCAGCAGCAGTTAAAAATTTTCAAGTGCACTAAGCTGCTTTGGGTACTCTTGCATTCATATGTCTGTTTTGTCAGCTGAAATGAGAAAGCTGCATTCATTCCTGCCCGTGGCTAATTCATCATATCAGGCTGTGCTTCTTTTTAAATCACACATGACAGTAAATACTGGTCCCTGCAGACTTCTCGGATGCTTTAAGTGGATTAAACCAGCAATTTATAAAGGACAATTTAAGATCTTTTAATGCCATCCCCTTGTTCCTATTACTCAGTAAAGTCAATTATGGAATTAACAAAAGCTTACCAAAGCTCTTCTGGCAAGTGGAAGATTTTTCTGGCGTATTTCAAACTGTGCATACAGCAGCCATATTTTGGCAAATGTAAACTGAAAGAAAAAGAACAATGGGATGCCTGTCCTCGAAGCTTAGTGAACAATACTGCGTATGTTATTTTAAAAAATAATCACTCTGTCTATACAAGATATCACTGCTATTGCAGTTAATTTATATTTGATCCTGCTGAAAAGTTACAAGTTCATAACCCCACACAACCTTTCTAGAACAGGACAATATACTCCTCCACGGATGAAAGCAAAAATGGCCAGGACAGAAGTCTTTTTAAAGCAGGAAAATGGTCATTAACCAACTGATTAATTGATGGATAAAATATCAAATAACACAGAATCCATTAATAGCCAATTGCCTCTTATTAATCACAGATTAATCCTAATCTGCAATTTGATATTCGGATGACATAATTAATGACAGAATACAACAGGAGATCCATAAACTAAGATTTCTTGATATTCGTGATGCTGATTGTTTTAAACATTCAGCCATGTGGGTATTTCAGTTAAAGCTCACTAGCGAAAAGAAAAAACAAACAAACAAACAAACCAAAAAAACACAAACAACCAAAATCAGTCTTGCAGATGGATTGTAATGGAGAATACACACATGGAAGATGGTTTATCACATGAGCCTCCCTCAGCTGGGACTGTGAAGGCAACCAGAAAAAGCTGCTATGAATTATGGGGTAACCCCACATAAACAGACTGAGGAGTATTCTGCAGAGGATGCAAGCACCTAGGCTTAGAGCAGCTGGGAAAGAATACCTTGACAAAGGACATGAGGAAATGAAGGTTAAGAGTCCTTCCCTGCTGCTTAATAGTACTGGATTATCATTTCTTTGTGTTATTTCAGCTTCTTAAGAGTGTACTCAGTAACAGAAAACACTGGTGAAACCTTTACATTGCCTCTGCATGAGGAAATCTGATCTTTCTCATCCATTATGCAAATCACAGACACCCAACACCTTAACTTGTAAAAAAAAATCCTATCAATTTTGGAAGATTAACATTATGAAAAACGAGAAGGGATATTTAAAGTCCTGAGTAGAGTCTTCATGGTGAGTCTAGCAGCCCTTTACTGCTAGAGCTGCTTATACACCTGAACTTTCAGGGAAAAGAAAACTGAAGGATCTTATTTTAGGAATTTTAACCCAGGACCCAACACAACCTGCTGGCAGAGACATACCTTCTTGTGGGGAATGAGCTCAATACAGGCCTGGTACACTTGTCTGGTTCGCTCAGCATCCTGTAAGAACAGGCAAAACCAAACACTGCATTCACTGATAAGATTACACTAGGGATTGTTCAATGACTGCAAAACTGCAGAATCCTATTTTTAAGTCAAGTTACTTAGAATAATGTACACTTAGGATAAAAATGTAGTTTGTGTGCACAATACAAAGTTGGTAACTTCTGAGAATCAGACATCTTTTCAAAGTGAGATTAGCACTAAGATTAGACCATAAAACCAGCAGTATCCCCATTTTGGGGGGAAAAAAGGTATTTTTTCCTTGTATAGTCAATACAACCTTGTTAAATAAAGAGCAGCTACAATGTTACATGACTGGTAACAGACGAAATACTTACACAGTGCAAAACGCAAGAATCTGACTGCCTCACAGAACAACTTCAAAAACAGTTCTGTTAAATATAAAGCTACTTCACAAGTCCAGGTAGCAGCCTGGAACAGGCAGTGCAAATGTGGCTAGAAAGACCTACTTCACTTCTGCTTCTATTATCAGCATTTTTCTGGACAAATTGGGGTGAAGCTGAAATATTTTCTTCCCCTACGTGGGGAAGGTGAACAATTAAGGGAAGAGAACTGTACTTTAACAGCAAATCCTGTAGCTGGTTACAGAAAACAAGACAATATTTTTAGTTCTCAGATTCCTTATTAAAATATCTGCAGCTACTTGATATAAGGAAAATACTTGTGAAGGGACAAAAAAAAGCCCGAGTTTTTACTACTTGCCTTTGCCTCCAGCTCTTCATATAATGCATAGTTAATCCAAAGATAGATGTATCTTTTCCAGTGCCTTTTCTCTTGGACTGGGGGCACGTTGGCAATGGCTCTTTCATACACTTCTCGGACAGTCTCAGCATCTGTGTCACTTTCAACTAACCTCAGATAGTCAAACCAGGCGTCGTAGTTATGGGGATTTGCCTTCCAAAGAGAAGGGAGCAGGGCAATGGGAAAGACACTTCAGTTACTACAAATATCAGACTCTGTTCCTCTTTTAAAATAGATCATCAGAGCATTAATGAAAACTCACAGTCTCTCAGGTATGCTTATGCTAAAGCTTTTGGGCTAAAGTGCGTTTCTTTATTTTTATTGTACCTACGTTACTTAAAGTGAGGGCAAACAAAGAGAGTTGTGAGAAGGGATGTGGAAGCGATGAAACTTGCAGTATCCAGTAATACTGGACAGGTGTGGCACACCCGATTTCTCACAAACAGGTATTTACACACAGGTGAGGGGTCCTGTAACAGTTACCGTATAACAGAAGTGAAGAAGTTACAAGATAAAATGTATTATCCCCTAAGGCAACTGAAGAGTACCGAGCTCTGAGTTTAACCAAAAAACTGGGCTCCACAATCTACATTAGGATGTGGAAATACAAGAACAGTGAATTTAAGATCATTCTCTCCCTTGTGGACAGAATTCTACCTCAAAAAATGAACAGCCTTCCCTTGGCACTTCCTTGGACTGAGTACCAAGGGTAACTTAAAATTCATCAGCCTTCATTTCATGGGACACTTCTGTACCCTGAACAGCAGCTGGAGGCACAATGAGCTTAGGGGATGTTTGTGATACAAACCTTCACTTCCTCTTCATACTGGAATCTCCTCTTGCTGACAATGATGTCTTCAATCCCCCTCCTGTCTCCAAACTTCTTCTCAAAGATGGTATAATTCTTGAAGAGATTTTGGGCCTCGTGTTTTGGAATTCTATCCAGGGCATACTTGTAGATCACCCTTACTCTTTCAAACTGGAAGTATGGAATACCATTTGAGTAACATTCACAAAGTGGCTTCTACTCTCCCTCACAATTTCTCAATGCTCTTTTGGCAATATTTTATATAATACAGAATATCTCAATATAAGCAATTGTTTTAGGACAGGACTAATGAAGGTCTCCTTGAAATGTAAACTTTGGGGAAAAAAACCCAAATCATCTGTAAATATCAAACCCCACCATCTCTTATTCATTTACAGGTGTGGAATGTTTAAAGTATCTTTAAGAGGTTGTGCTTTTGGGTTGACAGAATTATGTCAATTCCTTAATGGCCTGGACACTTCACAGAGACCATCTGAGAAAATCTGTCTAATTCAGTGTTGTACCATGCAGGCCCATAGCTGCTCAGAACCTTACACATCTGGGGGTAGGTATTTGAGTCAATGACACTATTCTCAGGCTTGGCAGATTAGGTGCCCACCTTTCTTAAAACATATTTCCTTGATGTCACCAAAAGACAAAGAGGAGCTAAGCAAAAAATTGTCTCCTTAACTAAGCCTGTAGGGACAGGATCTGACAAGGTGCTGAAAGCCACAAGTGCTGTAGGGAACGCTCAGTGGCCTGGAGCCAGATGTTCAAGGAGAAACCTTGGGGCGGTTGGTATTGGTCTGATATGTTATCAAGAAGGTCTTACTTCTTTCTGGTTCTCCTCAAACTTTGCGAAGGCCACGTACAAGTGCTCATCCATGTGCTCTTCCCCAAAGAACTCCACCGCCCTCTCGTACACCTTCCTGGCATGAGCAAAGTAACTGTGCTTCTCTTCAAAGCGGGCATACTTGATCCAGTTCTTCACGTCAGGGTGAACAATAACAAGTGGAGCTATGTTAAAGAAACAGTAGCGGCTGACCTGGAGACTTCAGATTTTCTTCCTAGTGAGCACAGGGCCATGGACTGTACAGAATGGCACATGCCCAAAACACAGCTCAGAAGAAGAAAGCCTTTGCATGCACAGAGATGTTTTGTGTCTGTCTTAGAGAGAACTTAAAATTTAAAAAGGGATAAAAAAATTTCATACAAGAATCAAAGAGAAGTTTGAGAAGGAGAAATCTGAATCAAATGATGACTGCAAAAAAGCTGGAAGCACAAGTGATGTTAAATATACACTGTTGTGGCAGGATGTCCATCCACTGAACTGAATTTGGAGGCATATACAAAACACACTTCTAACACCTACTGCTGGCTCGAGCCTGGGGCCCAACTGCCAGCACAGCACAGCACAGCACAAGGGTGTATACAGAGACAGAATCAGTGAGAAAGAAATGAAGAACATGCTGGGCAGGTGTTGCAATGCACTAAAAAGGATATATCTCTCATAAATGGTGCGTGCCCTGTCCACCTCCTTGTATCTCAGCTCAAAGTTGATGTAGGAATGCCAGGCTTGCTCCTCTGGCTGCCATTCCATCCAGCGCTCAAACACCTGACGGGACCCAGCAACGTTCCCCAACATCTCCTCCATGTACGTGTACTTATACCTTAGAAAACAAGATCAGGGTTTTACCAACACATAGTGAACACAGGAATTACACGGATTTTCAGAGTGCTTAAGAGCACTGCTGAGAGTTCTTCACCTACTCCCCACCTACACCCCAGGAATGCCCATGGAGGTGGTTGTGACTGGCAGCACACAAACATCCTCTATCACCTCAAAAGACAAAACGTTTCCCAAAATTCAACCTTCTTTTTTTCAGACAGTATGAAGACTTGGAGAAACAGGAAGCAATGTGCTTCTGCATGATGCCCAAGCAGAAAAGTGATGCTCTACACACACACCAGAACTGGTTGACCCTGGGGAGGGTGGTAATGGCACGGTCCCAAATGTTTCTGGCGTGATTAACCTGGCGGTTCTTCATCTCCATTTCTGCATATTTCAGCCAGAGTGTGACATTCCTGTAGTCTACATCTAAAGCACGCTCGTATATGGAACGGGCTCTGGAAAACAAAGAGCAATATTGTATCTAATGTGCCTCCAAGACTTTGATGGTGCTTGTCAATGTGTTTTTTAAAAGGTTTATTAAGAGATGCCTGCAGCTGCACAATAATTACCTCTGTATTTCTTTCAGGCTTTCCTCCCATTGTGCGTACTTTATCCAGTTACTGATAACAGTCCTGTTTTTTCTTATGTTATCTTCAAAAGTCTGAGAAGAAAATTATTTCTGTAAGTAAGTAATGCCTCTGTACAGACTTGTTATAAATGGCTCATGGAATATTATTGCTGGAATGAATCCCAAGTGTCCTACACCCACGCAGGTCTAACAAATCATGCTCAATACAACACTTCCTAAAAACTGCAGAGCAGAGAAGCTAGAAGTATAGATCATCACACAGGCTAGGACTAAACTCAAGTTCCTGTGACCTGATACTGAAATACTGGTGAAATAATAACTGACAGTACTAAAATCTTACTGCTGCTCTTTTTTTTAGAATCTCCTGCTTAATGTTTCAGTAGCAACATTACCTGGCTAGAAGGAACAGGGTCATTGCAGACAACCCTGGATACACCTGGATGCACCAGCATAGGTTTAGCCACTTATAGAGCATTGACACCTACAGGTCAAAGTTTTGTTTAAAGCAACATGCCTTATTCTCTGGATTTAATATGCTGGCACAAAATGTGCTAGACAAACTTCACTGCTCAGGACAACAGTGAGGCCATCTCCAGCCTTGTGTCTGGCTATTGTCAGGACCAATGCAATTGGTATGTAACATCTGGATAAGCATGGTTAATACTTAAAGTAGTGGCTCTTTACTGCCACTAACATGAGATGAAAAAAGGTAACACCAAATATTATTTGTGCAGTTCTGGGGCTGAGGTCAAATTTCAAGACAAGCATCAACCATAACAGTGATTAAGTGCAGAATGTTGTTTGCTAAGTAATATCATAATTAAACAAAAGAGAAATACCACTTCCAAACACAGTGTTTTTTAAACAGTTGGGGTGGATAAAGCAAAACCTGTGAATGCCCTGTCCTGCTGACTGGTCAGATATTAGAACCAAGTGTGTGGTTACCCTTGCAGTGTTCTGAACATACTGAAGATGCATACAGGTGAGATGCTGTGTACCACCCCATTTTATATTAAACAACACGTGTTTAACTTACAACTTTTGCACAAAAGCAGCCTTTTTAATGACAACGTTAGGTTTGTTTGGATTTTTTTTTAAGGACTGTTATCCACTGGGGAATATCCACAACCACCATAGACTACATCTTAAGTTAAAACATAATACGTACAGTGCTTTATACAAGCATGAAGATGAGGGGTGATTGTTTTCCCCTTACCTTCCTTTTCCTGAGTTTATAATCATTTAGCTCTTCAACATCTGTGATCTTCTGTTGCGGAGGTGGAGGAAGAAGCTCAAGCTCTCTCTCTTTGGCTTCTCTCAGGAGCTGTTCTGCTGTGATCTGAACTTCCGCGGGCGCTTTGTTTTTCACCTGTAAGGTACGGGGGCCCGAGTTGCACTTGCTTCTCCTAATGCAACACCGAGAAACCCCCTCAGGATTACCCTACTCCAGAGCCTTACGACGTTCGGTATTTACTGAACGAGATCCGGAGACCCCTACCCGAGATGGGCACGGACCTTGTAGCCAGCGCTGGACCGAGCCTGGGCGGCTCCCGCTGGGCTGACGGCCCCGAGGCGGCGGGGCCAGGCCGCTGGGGGGGTCCCGGCGCTGCGGCCGGCTGCGTAAGGGGGTGTGGGATGGGGGGGTCCGAGTGTCTGGGCCGTTGTCGTCTGTCGCGGTCTGTGCTGCCGGCGGGTGAGCCCGGAGGTGACAGCAGTTAGGGCGTTGAGCTCCTGTCCTGCCCTATCCGCCCGAGCCGCTGTCGCTTCTGTCAGGTGAGAGCGCTCTGCCCGGTTCTGGGACCTTCCTTCCTCCGAGCCACCTGAGCCTTTACATGTGGGTCTGTCCCCTTCCCCCGAACTGTTTGGGTCTCGCCTGTCCCTGCTGCTGAGGCAGGCGTGAGCTCTGGGCACGGGGAACGGTGCCGGCCTCCTCCTCACCTGTCCCGGTCCGTCTGTCCCGCAGCAGCCTGCCCTGCGGAACCGTTCCCCAGGGGCCCCTCACCTGTGCTGCAAAGAGAGAATGGGCTGCGGGAGGCCGGGAGGCAGCTGCGGGAAGTGCTGCTTTGGGAGAGGAGCTGTGCTCGGGCTGCGGGAAGTGCTGCTTTGGGAGAGGAGCTGTGCTCGGGCTGCGGAGCCCGGGGTGCTGCTCGCGGCAGCTGGAACAGAGGCGGAAAAGCGGGAGGTGGTGCGGAGCAGGGCGTGTCCTGGTGAGAGTGCGGCGGGTTCCGTGTCTGAATGCTGCTCTCTGTCAGGCATAGCTGTGTGCGTGTTAAAGGGGAGCTACTAGAGAAGGGGTGTGGTTTTTAAAATGCATTAAACTAAACGGATACAGAAACGTGGCAAACGATTTTCCTCAGCTGAAGTAATCGTAATGCTAGACTTAAGTTCAATAACCACACTTCAAAATTCCCGTGTATTTCGATGCTGCGTTGGCATTAATAAGAAATAGCCAACTGTTTCAGTAGCTTTGCGGTTTACAGTTACTTAATGAAATGTGTAAGTGAATTACATGGCCATTTTCTTTGCTTATTTGAAGAATCACCTATCATTTGGCCCCAGTCCTAGTTGCTTTCCACTGCAACAGGCAGAACATCCCTACCTTACAACTTCAGACGTTGAAGTCGCTTACACAAGTATAGGGGGTTTTTTGCCTTCTAGGTGTTACTGTTAGAATAAATACATTCTAGCTTAACGAGTTCTTTCTACATAGCCACCATTTTGTGTACTACGTGCATGCATTGAAACCCGCAGAGGACATTTAGCCTCAGGTTGGTGCCAGGACCCCTTTGCAAAAGTAAATTTGCATGACTGAGGTCTGTGGTGTCACCAATTACAATATCTTGACTGTGTGTGACAGATGCTGCTCTACACGACTTTGTATTTAAAAGGCACAAAATTCAGGGTTTCCTGTGTTATCCCATTTCGTTGGGATCTGTGGGGGCTAATAAATGGGCATTGTGCCTGGGTTTGTAGCCAGTGCTATGTTTGGCAGATTGGTGAAAGTGTTCTAGTCTAGGCATGTTGGTTATTTAGACTTTTTTGAGTTAGTAATGCTAGATTTTGCACAAGGACATTTAACAAACTTCAAAAAGTTTTTGCATTTGGTCCATTTGTTTTACATGCCTAATTCTTGATTCTATCACAGGAGGCCACAATATGGAGTGGCAGCACAGCTGAGAGAAGTGATCTGTTGGCTGAGAGTCCCAGGTGGTCTGAACGCCTGTTGCCCCCATATGTTTTGAAGTGTCTAGGCATGTCAATAAATCATTTGGAGCTGGCAAATTCTTTGGATGTGGAACCACAAAAATGTTTTTCTTCTGAGCAGGGAAGCTATAGTTCTTCCAACCTCTTTGGAAATTTAATCAGTGCAGTTGACTTAAAAAGAAATTTGAGGAGGTGTTTAAACAGAATACACTTAGCTCACCTGAAATTGCTGTTCAGTGTTACTAGGGCACCCTTAACATGATTGTTTGCAGCTGACCCTCCCAGCCCTTGTAAACTTAAGGCTAATAAGTGTGAAATTATTAATTATGAGCATTGTTCTGTTACACAGCATACAAATGCCTGTTAAAGGAACGTAAAACCAATTTATAGCCTATTAAAAACATTTATTTCCCATGTAGAACACACAAAATAGGGATGAAGTATTTATACTTGGGTGCAGTTCACATGCTGTTTGTATGTGCAGGTGGTATGTGTTTTTGTAGAGGTCTATGGACCTTGGCACGTAATCACTCCAAATCTCACTTCTTCGTGGCTTATGTGAAAATCCATTTCATGTCACTGTGTTGAACAATGGACTTCAGCAGGACCACCCAGAACAGCAGTGTTTGCTTTCTTGTTGCAGTCTGTAAGATGACCACACTAACTTCTGCAGAAGGAAATACAGAGGTGGTTAGTGCCAGGAGAACAGAATCACATGATGTTTCAGATATTATCAGCCTCTTCAGCTATTCTACAGAATTCATTTTTGGAAGGATTGATGTCATGTACCTTTTGTAAGTAACAGTATTTTTAGGACATAACATAACCTTTCTTTCAAGAAACTTCAAGAATGTTCTATTTAATATGGCAGAAAACATGAGCCCCTACATGGTGTGGCATGATTTTCCACAATAATAGAAAGAAAATCTGCTTCTGTCTCTTCTCTGCATTACATACACATGACTCAAAATTTGGATTACTGCTTTCAACATGGTTGATAAGATTTGACTCTATACTAGCCTCCATTTTATGAAAGTACAGAAGAAATACTTCTGTATAAATTTTTAATCACTTTGTAGGTGTGAGTATTCTGTTTTCTTTTCCTGCATGTGTCTAAACCTTTTCTGTCTTTTCCAGTTGCCCTTTAAAAATTGAGCTGGTTACTTTTTGCCTCTATTTATTCTGGGAGACAGCCTTTATTTGCTCTAAAATGTGTTTCAGTGTACCTTTTCTTTTCTAATATATATTTTATATATATATATAAAATATATTTATATATTCTTAATATTCTCTATGTGTTGATATGTGTATCTTAGCTGCTCGTGTGGCAATGTCTTTGGTGGAAATGGATGGTTGTAGGAGCCTTCTGTTCCCATATTTTCATTACTGGAAAGAGTGATGAGCCTTGTGCACTTGCCTCCTGTGCAGTGTTGAACAGCAGAGACAGACTGTGTGAAATGCTGATGGGTCACTTAAGGTTTTTTTTCCATTTGACTTGATGGCAGATGTCTCATACCTGCTGTTTGGGGAAAAAATAAATGTACAAAGAAGCACACAAAGAGAAAATTAAAATGAATTGTTATAATGTCAGAATACACTAACTAGTTGAAGTTGAATCATTTTAAATGAGGATGTGGGCAATAAAGTTTTATTGAGGCCAAATACTGGTGGCACTTTTGAAAATGGTTAATTTTGCTATTCTAACAGACTGAACTAGCAGCCAGTCACTTTTGTTTGTATAGTTTTTTCAACTTCTGCAAAATTTTAATGTTTTCACAGAGAAAAATCAAATCTTGCTTTGACGCTCTGCAATGAGAAGAATGAGGTTATAGCCAATGCTGTCTTTCTGGACTATCCAAATTGGGATCTCACTGATCAGTCTGATTGGGAATCATTCTTGCATGAAAACTATATTAATGATAAATGGACTGTAAGTAAATTATGTGATTTTTAGTTGAGTTTTCAGCCCATGAGTCCATCAGGCAGTCCAGCTAGGAACTGCATCCTGTGATTGTTGAGGAAAGATGGAAAATGTTAACCATAAACACTCAAATGCCAGGCAGCATGTGCCAGATGCAGTATTGGCAATACTGAATGTCTCTCTAGACAGTCTGTTCATCAGTTTACAATGTTATTCTGGGTGACATTAAGCAGTGGCTTGCAGAAAAACTGGCAAATATGGAACTGTATTTGAAAATGCTGTGTGATGAAACCCTTAAAAGTGATGTGCTGTCACCCTTAAAAGTGATGAAATTATTGCAGCCAAAGAGAACATAGAAAAAAAAAAACCATGTAATTTTCTTGTAATCTGTTTTCTTTGTCACTTGAGCAGTATTTTGTGTAGAGGCACATTTCAGGCACAACCACTTCATTCCGTGTGCAGCTGCAGCTGCTCCCGTTGGGCTGTGCTGTGCTGTGCTGGCAGATCCGGGAGCCTTTCCTCGCAGCTGACTCGAGGGTGCAGGGGCATACAAAGAGAGGTGACAAAAAAATTTATCTTGAGCATCTTAGGAATTGCTACTCATAAACAGGAATAAAAGGTACTTTGGAACACTGACAAGGAGCAGAAGAACTCTTTTTCTAGAATGGAGATTATTTTTGACAATGTACAGAAGATTCAGCATATGTTTTATGCTTCTGTTCTCTGAGCCTGTTCTGAGTGAGGTGCAGGGTTAAATCCATGCAGGTGTGCTTATAAAGCTGAGATCTGAAAACAGAATTTCTTAAGAGTTTAGGACAAGTCTTTGTCCTAGTGCACTGAAATTATAAGACAGGAAAAAGATCTCAATGAGGAATCAACTTGTACAGAATTTAATTAGTCAGGAGGCTTTACAGGATTACCTCGTTACCATCACTATTCAGAAACACAGGCCAAATCTTGCCTCCTAGGCCTCTTCTTGGTCCTCAACAACAGAGCTTTTTTTCTTTGTCCTTTGTCTTTGGCATTTAAACTAACAAAACAGAAATTTCTAAGTTTTTTTTTTTTTTAGAAATAGCTTTTAATGTTTATTAATTACAATAGCCTGTTGCCTTTATGCTGTGTCCATATACTGCCACTTCTATTAAAATTGTTCTTGCTCTAAAGTTGCTGAAATTTATTGGTGACTCTATCCATAACATTTTATTTTAATATTAAACTATTCAGAATATCTTAAGTATTACCTTTTGAAATATTTCTTAACAAATATTTAATCTACAAGTAGACCTTCATTAACTCAGTTCTTGAAGTTAATATGCAAGCGAAAACAGCAAAATTAATAGCACTTTCCATTCTAGTGCAAGGGTTTTCCAGGTTAACTGGAGGCATATAGGGCAGAGATGTCTTTTAGATGCCCTGTTTCTACCTGGGTATTTAAATGTGTCTAAGGATGCAACCTTAAGACTTTGTAATTTTTCTCACATTTAAAGAAAAGTACCTGTAGGAGTAAAGTAAGTATGTGAGGGTTTTTGGTTGCTGTTTTTGTTTTTTAAACTTATGAGTAGTGTCTTTATCAGATAAATATTAAATAAAATGTTAATTTCTTATGGTTAAATTAAAATGTTATTAGTCTGGAATTAATACCTTTAAGTATGGAATTATGTATGTATATTGCAAAAAATAGTAATCTTGAGAGTAAACAATAAGTACTACAGAAGCACTAATTGTTAATCACATAGCTGTATCCACACATGCTTTGAAATTATAAATGTGAGGCTGTGTGCAGGTCATATATATTGGAAATAAATATGTATGTTAATGCTTGGGTTGACTTAAATATTAGCTGCATGGTGTTTAGATTTTCACTCCTCATTTTATAGCCTTTGAACACATTGTTCATGCATCTTTTTGTGGCAAAAGAAGAATATGCAGCTGGATGTTCCCAAGAAATTGTTAGGTGAGTTCATGGGTAGCTTTCTGTAGTGAAGCATGTGCACTCTTCTGCCTTCGTTCGGAGAAGGTATGGCATTTAAAAATGCTTTAAAGTGATCACTGGATCAAAATTAAATCTCTCTCTAAAGAGTGTTGGAGGGTAAGAAAACATAACCTTGTATTAATCAAATATTAATCAAGCAAATTGCAGTGGGTTCTGTGGCTGTTGAATTTACGGTTACTTTGTCACATCAAGCCAGCTCATCCAGATGCCAGGTCGGTGATATGGCATCTTTAATTTTTCCACCATGGGGAATTGATATAAAAAGGCAAATGTTTGAAATCTAAAGATTAGGAAATTAAGACAGAAATAAAGTAGAAAAAAAATTAAAAACATGCCCAGATAATTTTCATATGATCTTATTTGTCATAAATAAAATGTTTTCATTTCTGAGCCATGTGGACTCTGGAAGAGTACAGACACTAGAGAGAGAAAAAAATCTATTAAAAGACTAGCAGTTGTGTCTAATTGATGTAATGATGAAAACCCGAATAGAGTTATGTTATTTCTCCAGGAGAGCTTTCATCACAGTACCAGAACTGCAGTTTATACTTCTCTTCATACCAGCTATTGAGAATTTAGGTAAGATTTAATACTATTTCATTCTTAAATTAATGAAAAAAAATCTTAAATCCCAATATCATGAAAATGCACTGCATTGATGGGCTTTTTTTTGTGTGGTTTTAAAAATATCAATAACAGTTATTTTCCAAACATGCAGAAAACACGATTTTGAAGCAGCCTGTAGTGGTCATACCTTTTAAAAGAGGTTTATGTTTGCTCCAACTGTCTATTTCCTGCAGTGTTTGTATTTGCCAGAAACAAACAGGACTTCAAACAGGAGTAAAAATCTTGGAAATAAATTCCTACAAGTTCTGTGAAGATTTCTGCCTGAATATATTCATGACACACAGTGTCATACATGACATACATACATGACAATGTATGTATTCATGGGCACAAAGGTACTTATGTAACAGTCGTACATGCCAGCCTCCACTTCCCTTCAGCATAGCAAGTCCTGACAACAAGATTCTCCAGTATCATGTAGTCCTGGGTATAATGCTAATGTTTCTGTAGGGATTTGATCCTACCAGTTTCTGACTGAAACTTTGTTCAGGTATGGAGTGCTGCATTAATTAGCAAATTAATCCAGTAACAATTTTTTTTTATGTTTATGGTACTGCTTTTCATCTTCATTGCTTAAATGTATAGACTGAGAGCACTGTGCCATCTGTGGTTCGAGTTCAAAACTCCATTTTCCTCTAACAGTTTTGCTGCTGGTTTAAAAGCTTAAATAGTGAATTTTCTCTGTCACTCCTAACAGATTGTTGTCATTCACAGAGCTAGACATGGGAAATGTCTTTGAGGAGGTGACGACAGCTCCAGGTTCAGTACTGGGTACACATTTGACCTTGCTGGTGTGCCCCCGGCATCGCTGTCACCCACAGCTCTATGTTCGCAAAGCAAGGTAGTGCAGTTTCTGTCTCTACTTTTATGAGCAGACCTCTCTGTGTTAGTTGGAAGAATTTTTTTGTTTACAGCATCAGTGTTGAAGTCAAACTGCTGTGATTTTCCTTTATAATTCTGTGGTTATGTTGTTTTTATTCTGTTTCATCACCAGATCATTTGTATTTTTTGTAACACTAAGTTGCATGCAGAAAGAGCAGTGTCAATGGTGTTTATTCTGTGAATCTGCTGGCTTTGCTGTGCATTTTAGTGAGTTTCCAGGTCTCTTAGAGCATATTCCAACTTCTAATTTTCTCTTGTTACATCATCATCTGACCAGTGTAGCAAAGCCTAAATGGGAAAGCTTGTTGTCTAAAATAATTAAATAATAGCAGAGTTCCAATAGTCCTTCAGACATGGAATAATCCCCTTTCATCTTTTGTACAGTTTTTGTGTGTAAGTACTTCATGCATTCACTCTGGCTGTTTTTCAGGGGCACAGGCCTCCTCAGCATTTGTGAGAGCTTAAGAAAATGATTCCTTCCACTGTGTCATCTATTTCAGTGGACATGCTTTGGAGCAAAGACTTTGCCATATGCTAATGCAACATGGCAAGCACAGCCTTGCTCTTGGTTTGGGATTCAAGTCATAAATGTAATTTTAAAAGGTAGACTCTGCATTATTTTTTTCTGTCTGCTCAGCAGTGTCCACTGGACAGAGATGCAGGTGTCTCTAGAAGCCTTGCCTGTCTCCCTGTGTAGTGGCTGTTACCACTCTGTTTTTCCCTGCCATTTGGGTTCTGGCTGTGCCAAATCACAGCTTTGGTGTGGTGTGTACAGTACATGAGAAGTGAAGTGTTTCTTATTCAATGGGACCTTGTGTTTTTCTCTGTAGATGGCTGCTGTTGCTGTGTAGATGCTGCCATGCAGTGTGGTTGAAGTGTAACTAGTACCTATTATGTTTTGATTCACTTCTCCTCACAATGGGAAGGGTGCATGTAGGGCAGAGTGTTATGAAGCAGCAGTTTTATTTGATTGTGATTCATTCTGGAGTTGGTTTTGTTCATTCTACATGTAAGTGTTGCCACGTGGTCATGTAGCAGGATTATGATGAAATCATCATTTCTAGTCATTGTAGTGGAAACTGAAGTTCAGGGCTGAGCACATCCCTGAAACACTTTATCACATGATACTGATGCTGGGGGCCTGTGTCAACCAGATGACTGATGGTAGTGCCACATCAGGCATACTGACATCCTGCACTGGATTCTGACAAAAGCCTGTCTGTCAGAGATGTTTTGCACAAGTTTAAGTTTGCCAAATAGGCCTGAAACAAATTTGCAGATTGTTCTCTTTATTCTATAGTTTTAGTCAATGTTTGCAATGCCCTGTTATGTGACTTTTGAGCATTTTAAGAAAAAGGACTGAGGCCTGACCTTGACCACTTGACACTACCCTGGTACAGGTCTGGGAATTTCACTGTATAACAAAATTATTTGCATACTAACTTGATCTACAATTTCTAGGGTTTTTATGAGTATTTCCTTTGAGTTGTCTAGCGTCTATCAGCATGTGAATGGACTGTAATACTGAAAATTATCTGTAAGTGAATTTATTCCTGAGGACATAAAGATTTTCCATATGTCTTTATTCCAACTATTATGTTTGGCTTTTGTTTAGTTTGACTCAATTCTTTCTTTTGATGGCCAGTGGATATGAGACTGGAAATGTCCGGCTGTGCCAATATTCCACATAAAACATACCATCTTGCCTGGGAATACTGTAGTTCTTTTAATGAATAAAAAAAATCACTTACTTCAATAATTAAACAAACTAGAAAACTAATCAGGAAAGTGTTTTGTTCTTTGATATAAATAATTAAATCTGGTGATATAAAATTAATACTTTAATATTATCTATCAGTAGATTCTCTGAGTAAGCGAAATTATGTTTGCCTTTCCTTTTCCTCTGTATTCACCTTTGTACTTCACTGGCATCCATAGTAACATTCTGTGGAGCCCTTTAGAGATGTATCTATGAAAGTTGTCCCCAGCCACCTGCTTAGCAACATGTTCTGGGTCAATGATAAATTAGGGTAACCTCTGTTCCCTCTTCTCTTGCTTATAGAAGAAGGGGAAAAAGAACCTTAAACTGATGCTTTGCTTAACCGTTAATTTTGAGGTTATTCTCCATCTGACCTCTACATTGTGAAAATAAATCTGTAGTGCACCAGGTGGTAGATCATGAAGTTTTAATATTAAAAGTTTCTTGCTGATACCTTGTCTTTAGATCCTGTCATTTTTGGGTTTGTACCATACATGTAAGAGCTCAGAAATATGCAGCTCTGCGAGCTGCCTTTATTGTGTTTGTTCTCACAGCCTAGGAGTTTTGTTGTATTGGGTTTTTGTTGTTTTTTTGTTGTTGTTGTTTGTTTAAGACTATGATGTTAGTGGAAGATTGCAGAAATGAAAAACCCAGCCCTTGTTTGCTAAAATTAGAAATACAATCTTTTAGCCCAGTTGTGTTTAGCCTTACATGTTTCTGGGCTTAGAAGGAGAATTAAAGAGTAGAAATGAAAACCAGTTTGTTTTGTTTTTCTGAATTGCTCTATATGCAGAACTAAGACTTCCAAACTCTAGGTACTAGTACTGAGATGCAACCACAAACCAATGTAAACAACAAGAACCTGAAGCAAAACATAAGTTTTTAAAATATGGAGGGAAGTAATAATGATTCCTGGTAAGTATATTCAGAAACGTGTTTTTACAGTATGTAAAAAAGGAACTATTTAAGAATATTTTTAATAGACATTTTAGTGATAGTGGAAAGGACATCCCAGTCAGAGACCATGTCAGTATGGAGTAATGGCTTTGTCAGACTGTACAACCTCTGCGGTCCTTCCAGCTCTCGGGCCAGCCTGGTGGCCTCCGCCGGGCGGCACAACTTCAAACTTTTAGGGAGCCACAGATTTTCGGTTTTGTTTTGACTTGTAACAGAGAAGTGGATCTGGCAGCCCGGCGGTTCTGTCAGGCGGTGCCGCCAGGGGTCAGCAGAGAGCCGCGGGCGGCGGGAACCCTCCGCTTCCCTTAGGCGCAGCGGGACTGCGGCTTCCCGCTTCTTGGGCTGCCAGAGGGTTTTACCTTACGCCGTGCGTAAGGTAAAAGGGTCCCAGTCTCGAGAAGCTTCAAAAAAGGTCAAACTCGGAGTGTTTTGAGTGTTATAAGCAAGATGATGCATATTCCGAAGAGGAGGAGGCAGGACAGCAGGTGACGGGGTGAGGCAGGCGCTCCCAAGGCAGGTGTCTGCCACTGGCCTGCCTCCCCAGCACTTTAGCTGAAGGATGCAACCTGTTATTTCAGAGAAGCCGGTTGTGGTGGTCTCTGTTTCTTTCAGTAAAGACAAATGTTTGAGGAAGTGGGTTAATTCCTTCATCCTGTGGAGCTTGTCTGTCTTCTCCTGTGTGTGTGGTAACTGGGATAACCAAAAGCAAGTTCAGCAGCACTCTGCTTAGGGCCCTGAGGAAAAAGAGTTTTCTCAGCTTCACAGTCCAGCAGTAAAAGTCACTCCTGATGGCCCATCACAGCCCTGCTTTTCTTACCACTTTTTTTTAGTTGCAAAACTGTTGGTTGGGTCACTTAATTCTTGCATTTTTCAGATAGACAAATGAAAAAGTAGCTTCATCTTCTTATTGAAAGTTCTGTGCTAGAGCTGGTTTGCCATCGGCCTTTGTGCCACGGCTTCATCAGGGGTGACAGGAATTCCTTCACTGCATTGGTAAAAGCACTTCTTGTTAAACTGACATTGATCCTAGTTAAGAATTAACATTTTTTTTTAAAGTTGTTTAATGGGAAAAAGTCTCTGTTGCCCATTTAAATAAAAATCTGTGCAGTTCAGGGCCTGTATGAGTTTCAGGGGTAGATTTGGACTGACTGGAAGGGGCTCAGCAGCGTTTCCACCAGCAGCACGCAGTGCAGCCTGGAGGGTTGGTGCTGGGATGTAACACTTATTGCTGGGATGTGACAGGTCCCAACCTATGCAGAAATCTTTCCTGAGGCAGAGGGATGGGGTAATTGCACTTTAGCCTTTGTATCTTTTTCAGTGGTGGAGCATTAACTTGACCTTAAAAAGACATAATGGCTTGATTTCTGCCAGGTGCCTCCTGCACTGCTGTGTATAATAACAGTAATCTAACCAATACTCAGCACTGTTTCTCCCATAATAGAACTCACCCCCCCTCCCCCCCCTTAGTTTAGTGTTAATTGGGACCATGTCCTAGGTGAAATTATTTCTGTGTGGAGGCTTTGCATCAGGTACTCATAATACTTATCCATATTCTAATGGAATAGAACAGAAGTATCAGTGACTACTAAAGGTAGAGCTTTAGGATATTACTTCATCTCTTTTTTGTAGGTTGGAAGATTACGATGATCTCATGGCAATCCTGATGGCTCAGAATGAGACTCTGAAAGAAACCTATAGTGAATATTTCCTTGCTGATCTCATAGAAAGTCAAGATGAAGAAAATCAGGCAGCTGTTTGTGAGGTCAGTCTTCCATGAGCTCTGGTTTTGTCTAATTATAGTATTAGTGATGTCACATATGAGTGACAGCTCACACTGCAGAACAGTCTTGCTTCTGGGAAGTAGAATTCATGATCTGCACACATGCCATGCCCTCTGCCACATGGTTTGTGCTTTTCCTTTATTTAGGAGTGGTATCTCCTGTTAGGTAAATGAAGCAGCAGTTCCCAGTAGTCATGTGGATACTTTTCAAGTAATTGGAACAGACCATCTTGAAGAAACCACGTTGCCCTTTTAGATAACCAGTTTTCATTCCCAGTAAAAATTAATATTACATGTGAAAAACTACTAGCCAGAAATACTTTCACAGTTAAAAATGCTGTAGATTTTTTTCCACCTCCTAGCTTAGGCAGTCAGAATGTTGCTGAATTGAAGACAGGAACCCAGGAATTAATTTCAATACAAAAGAGGTAGAAATAGTTATCCTGCTGAAAATGCCTGTTAATGTTTTTGTGTTAGTAATTGTGCATGATACTCTGAGCTGATAGGCACCATAACCTACTTAATTCCTGAAGTCTGCTCTCTAGCAAATGATTTTATAAAATCTTAACATGTAATCACCACCATTGGAAGCCAAATGGGAAACAATAAACCATTAGTGTAACAGCACATTACAAATGGCTATCTTTATAAATAAAACATTTCAGTTGTACATTTGTAGCTCAATATGATACCAGCAAAAGGTGTTTTGGGCCCTCATCGTTTATACTTGCTGCTGCTGCCACAGATTGGAAAGACACCTCCATGTGAACCAAGATAGATGCCAATTTTCCCTGCAGAGAATGAAGCTGGCAACCTCTTTTTGCACATATGGCAGATGGATTGGTTAATCAGCCTCTGCTGAGCCTTGGGCCTAAAATTACATAGCAGCCAGACAACTGCAGCGACCCAGCTTTTGTTCGGTTACGCAAACAAGGCAAACAAACAATCACTTGTTGTTTGAGGGGGAAAAAGAATTTGAACTTTATATATATTTTATTTTTTTATTGGAGCGCTGATGGCCTGGTAAAGCAGCTATACAAATCCAGCCATTGAGGTTTTTGTTATTTTTATAAAGGAGGCATCCATTATTACTATTAAGAAAGAAAAAATATAACTTTGAGTATGTGTATTTCACCAGAAAGTTGCATTTAGTACTAAAAACTGAAGTGGTGCCTTTCACTAGGCTCACATTAGCTTAAAGCCAAAAAACCTCCAGGCATGCCAATTCTCATTTTTCAGAGTTTATTTCTTTCTGAAGACTGCAGCTTTCTGGAAACTTTCAGTAATAGTCAAACATACAAAGTAAAGTGCCATTTTATCAGTGCAGGGATCTTGTAGTTTTCATACTTGCCAGGGCATATGTGTTTTTAAAGACTAGTTCTTGCACTTGTTTTCAGAACTTGAGAATATTTAGTGCACTTATTATTGTTGCAAGTAATACATACCATAAACTGTAAGAAATACTTTTATACAATAAATAATTGCTTTCTTGAGTTAATAATTGTCAATGGAAAAGAAAATACACGTCTCAGTTTGAGGACAATTTTCTTTAAAAAGCGGTGTCCAGTAATTAGTCAGCCATTATGGCTGGGTAAATCCAGATTTTACTTTAGCTGCACTTTAATTTAAAAAAAAAAATACACTTTTCTTGGAGGTATATAGTTACAAGGTGTATGTATCTTTATTTACTGTAGCATATTTTTTATTGGAACAATAGGTCATTATTTGGTCTGTTAATAGAATCATAATGTTCTTGTAAGTGATAACTAACAAAGAATTATAACATCTAATACAGAGGTACTAATATGTACATTACAAAGACAGGGGAAAAGAATTAGAGTATTTTGCCAAAATAGTTCCTTTATACTTTTCTATTATGCACAGCCAGAGATGGAACACTGATTTTTATGTTTCAGGAATTGTTTTGTTCAATTTCTTTGTCCTGACCCAGAATAGCAGGCTCAGCTCTTATGCATGTGTGATGCTGCTTTTGTATTTCAGGCTGGTGATACTGCTGTAGGATTCATGAGCGTATGTTCTCAAGTAAATGTCTCATTGCTTCAAGAATGTTTTGACTTAGGGCCTTTCCATGGACTCTGTAAACCACATCCTGAAGATGTTCTCAAAATGCCACAGAAGCCAAGCATTCAAGAAGGTATCTATATTCAAAAATGCTAGATAGATTCAAGATAGATTCAAGGTGCATTTATTTCTAGCTTCTCGGTAGTCTTTGCAAAAGATTGAAAGAGGACCTAGGTTTACTAGCAAGTTCACAACAAAAAACCCCAAGCAGCTCATAAGCACAGTTCCCTTCCTCTCTGACTTTAATTTTATTAAAAATGTGATTTGCAAATAGAACTACCTTGTTTGCTGGGGGTGTTGTTGTTTTGTTTTGTTTTGTTTTTCTGGTAGTCTATTGTTAAGCCTTTCCAATATAAGGACCAACTTGTATTTGGAATTTATTAAAGTATCAGTGACACAGTTTTTATTTGCCTATATTCCATAACACATGCAGGATTGTATGAATGCTGTTTTAATAACTGCACTGTTTCTGCAGGCTACTGTATTGGAAATTTGCTTCCAAATTGTCCCTTAATGTGAAGGTTCACCAAACACCTTGCATTGATAGAGGATGTGGACTTTCCTTTAATGAATTCAAAGGCTGAGAATTAAAAATGCAAGCTACATTGCTTTATAGAGTAGTTTTATGTTCCTACATTAAAAAACCCCACATAATAAAGATAATTTTCCAAGTTCTTTAGGTGGTAAGAGAGAGCAGAGGTTGATAGTATTTTTTCCTTTCAAAATGTAATACTGAATAATAAAGAGTATACAAAAATCTGTCTTTAACACAATATTGATATGCCACTTGCGTTTCGGGGTAATTACAGTAATTTGGTTGTTACTCTATATGGTGTCATGAATTAGTAGCTAGAAAACATTAAGGGAATGATTCAAGGGCTTTTCATCAGGCTTCATGGTGAACTAGCTTCTTGATCCTTCTGACTGTTACCTCTGCTAACAACCCAGTAATCAATGAATTATTTTCTTTTTTTTTTTTTTTTTTAATTCATGTTCCTTACTTCTTTGGTGCAACAATATTTACATTCTTCCTAGTCACTTGTACACAGTATATATGTACACAGTGATGTGGCCACGTTTGACAGGAGTGGGTGGTTGAGGCATTAAGGGATTTCATTTCGGTATAAGTCAGAAACAACATATCAATATTTACATGACAACAAGAGACTTGTATTAATTAACTTCTGACATCTGCAAGGCTGTTTATTATGAGAAATGTAGCTGGGTTAATCAAGGCAAGATTTGATCATTTCTGTGAAGTCTCACATCTGTATTACCCTGGGAGACACTGATTTCTGACCGCTGTGTTTCTTTTTGCCCTGCACATTGCATCTGCATTCATGTCTGCTAACAGAGAAACTAATTGTCACATGTAAGATTTTTAAAATACTTTTGGCTCTGGTATTTTAAACCTTTGGGTTGTTTTTCCCTTTAAAAATAAAGAGCTTGTTACTGTATGCAGAAATGCTTACATTGGTGAGTATAGTTTAGATGGATTTCCTGAGTTAAAGCTCAGACACAGGAGTGAAGAATTCTGTTGTGCTGGATTTCCTGAAAGTTTTTTTTTTCTTCTTCTTCTTCTTCTTGGAGCTCAAAAGCTTTTACTTCATAACTTGTGTTATTAGAGCTTTCAAATGCAAGGACATCCTGGCCTGCCTGATGTGTTTTCTGCAGCAGCAATGCCTGTACTTCAAGAATTTATTAGTTAGAACTTATTTCAGGCTATATTTTTAAATATAAAAACAAACTCTGAATGTAACAGTAAAATTAGGGAGGTGACAACATAAGGAATGGCAGAACTGTAAGATATGTTCAGAAACTAAAAATACAGTGCCTTACACTTTGCTTTAGTAATTTCAGTGGTTATTCAGAGTAATATGTAGGATTTGGTAGTATTTCAATGTTTCTTTTCTAAGTTGATGACTGAAATAATTTTGGTCTGTAACTTTAACTTCAGATGTGACCCTTATGTTATCAGATGATCTCTGGTTCTGAATACCCTCACCTTCCATTAACTTGAAAGAAAATAACCCATCACCATACAGATTTAGGAGCTGCTTTCCCCCAGCTGTGTAACATCCTCTGGAATGGTGGCTGCCTGCTGCAGCATTGTGATGTTATGAAAGTTCATAGTTGGTTCTGTCACACTCAAGTCAGGTATCATGAGAGTTCTATAGAGCTGTTGTGTGTTGCTGTGTAAAACTGCAAAGATCTGTCTTAAAATAATGGTTAGGCAATTGAAATAAAATGTGTTCATGTGTGTCCCCGATTTGCTTTGGACACTATTGTTGTGGTTTTTTAATATTTTAAATATCCACTCTGTATTTGGCTCTGGCCAGGGGACTGAATAGCAAAAAATGTGTATAGTGCTACTCCACTAAACTCCCTAAAATACTGATGCCTTAATCTGCTTAAGCATCTGGACAGAGATGCTGTGTATGTTTACCTCGGTGTATGTTTACCTGTGTATATAAAAAGATGTATGTAGCATCATATAGGTATGTACTGTGGCAGTCAGTGTTTAAATATTGATTCATCAGATGGCTACAGAGAATTTTGTCCTTTCACCTTGGTTATTTGTCTGCCCACAAAGATGATGTTACTTGGGTTGAAGTTAACTAGACTAGAATATTAGTGTAATGTAATGATCTGTCATGCAGATACAAACCTGCTTGCTCTTATTTTGATTGTAAAGTGCCTTCCCTTTTCTGGAGCTCTTTTATTTTTTTTAATGTTGCTGATGTCCAAAGCCTGCGGTTGCTACTGCCATGGTGATTCTATGATTCCTTGTGTGGTTCAATGAGTGTCTTTTTTCTTTCTATAAAATCTTCCACAAGTATTCAAAATAGAAATGGTTGGCAAGATGCTTTGAAGCAGTTGCTTCAGCATCCAAGGAAAGTGGCAGAGAAGAAAAATTATTACATCAGAGGAAAGGAGGACATAAACTGTCACAGGTTGATGAAAGAGCAACCACTTTTTTTTAAGAAGTAAAATAGGTCTCAGAGACTTAGTTTGATTTAGTAACTGAGAAGGGAGTTCAAATTCCTGTTTCTTGTCCCTGCTTGAACCAATAAGTAAGGGTTCTGGTTGGACGGGGATTTATTCTAAGTTTCAGTCCCTTTAGGAGAAATCTGAGAATCAAGAGCCCTTACTCATCCTTGTGATCATCAGAAAACAAGTTAGCAACAGGCACAGGGTAAAAGATATGATTCATTACACTATTGAGTCATGTTTTTCTCTTCAGATGGGGTAAAAAATTCTTACATATAATAGACATATTAGCAATGGCTTCCAAACTGTCTTGTTAAATTCTTATTGGACAAGCGGTTACCTGAATTTTTGCCTTGAAATCAAGTAGCCCAAGGAAGTTCTAGCCAGGTAACTATAGTAAGGTCTATTTTAACTCTAGGTGTTAAAAATAACCTTTCAGTAGACGTAGTCTGGCACATTGTAGTTGTTGCTGTGATACTGAAGGTTAAGCTATTGTTTTTAAGCCTGATGCATTTATTCTTTTTCGTTATTCAGATGAAGATAAAAGCAACCAAACAAGTGAAGACGGGGAGTCCGTTTCATCTCAAAGCTTTGAACATATTCATGATCAGGGTGCAGCTGTACAGGTAATGCTGATGGACTCAGCATTGCTGATAACTTTAAAAGCTATTTTGAAGCAAAGGTGGAGGCCACCAAGAGCAGTAGTGCTTATTAGTTCCATTCCTGCACCATCCTTTGCATGAGCACACACTTTGCATCTGCTGTTATGCATAGATCAGAAGCTGCTCTGACCAGGAGCTGGATGGGGTTGGTTATAGTTATTAACCAAATGAGTTTTGCCATCAGAGTTCCACATGAACAGCCAGGTAGCACAGGGATGGGAATAAAGTGGTGCTGAGGGGGGACATGGATGGTAGTCTGTTTGTGCAGGTCTGCTGCCGAGTAAAATGTGTGGAAGCAGAGCTTTGGGCAGGCTTATCTGCAGATGTGGAGAGAGCATTCCTGAGCAGACAGGACATGAGTCCTCTTGTGCTCAAGGGCTGCAAGTCCAGGGGTTTTGTCTTGACTGTTTTACTGAGCTTGACTTGACTGTATTACTGAGCGAAAAACCTGGTACTGTCAGAAAGCTACCAAAGCTGAAAAAGCAGCCACATAGCTTCAGTTTCCCCTGTGATTTGTAGAAGTTAAAGTGCACATGTTCTGTCTGTGCCTCTTCTGTTGAGCAAAGCTTGACTTGATAAAAGACCATTATTGTGAAATGTTTTGGTGCAGCATAAATCAGCAAAGAATTAATTCCTGGGAATTTTAAACAGTCACATCTATCTTCTCATCTCTCTCTTGGTACTATCTCAAAGCTACTCTCATCTTCATCCCATTATTGTCCATTTCCATTTCCACACTATTGTCTGCATCAATCCCATTTTCTTTAGCATAACGTTTTTAAATTTCACCTATTTTCAATAGACACCTGGAAACAATTTTTTCTATATATCAACATTTGTGGCAGATAAAAGTTTATTACCTCTCAGAGGGGCACTAGTGGTATCTTTTAATTTGTAAAACCTTTCAGCAAGAGTGTATATATTTTTAAAGGCCGTTTTTATCTAGTGCTTCAGAAACATAGTTATCACATTAAAAATACCTCCTTGAATTTCTGTGTTTGTCGAAATGTGAAAAGCAAAAACGCCATCTCTGTGTCTGCCTGGGAGGCTATCAGATAGGAATGATGTGTAAAAAATGGAATTATTTTCTGAAATATTTTGAGTGATCACTTGTATATTATTATTGCAGCAGGATGGAGCCACTACTGTTTCCCATGCTGAACTGCTGCTAGATGATGTCAAAGGTTGCAAAGCCTCAGCATCACACCTCCTAGACACTGAAGAAAAAGGTGCTTTTCATCCAGCGTACAGAGGAGCTTCAAACGCGTTCTCGATCTGTCTGTTTTGTATTGATGAGAAGCATGAAACCAGGTAAGTAGGGATCAATAGTTACTGTTTCCTAATCCGATTAACAACTTTCAACGTTATTTTTTTAGGACAAACCTGAAAGTGACAGCACCTGCTGTAGTTAGCTTGGACTTTTTTCTCATCTCTTTCATTTCTGTTTTACCTTCATAATAAGTGAAATTTTCAATCTCCAGCTGCAGCTTCCCATCTCTGGTAGGACCATGTGGGCAAAAAGTTAAGAATTTTTTTTTTAAAGGAAAAGTGCTAGTTGAGATGGCCTTATACTAGGCTACTTCTTGCTCTGAGGACCTGTGAATTCCAAAGCTGGCTAACTGTGAAAAGAGCTGGATGTTACAGTTCTGGTCATCTCACTTGGGTAATAAAGCTGCTTTTCATTCTGCAGTTAAATGTTCTCATTTCTAAACTCTCAGTCTTCCACAAATGAGAGAACTGTTTAATTTTTCTAGAATCCATTATAGTAGGGAGGAGACAAAGGCTTTTTATCTTAAAGTAATTGCTTCTGACCTTGAACTCATAGCCTGGTGGAGTAGAATAGATCTATAAATGTGGTTTAGACATTTATTTACCAAATTTCTCTGCACCCTCGAAGAGAGAACCTGTACTCAACTACATCAGTAAAAGGAACATTGGCTCTTTCTAATATAAATGGGCTCTGCTCTTGGTTATAGGTCCCAGCAAGAAAGATAAAATGTGTAGGTACTTAAAAAAAGTGGACAGAAAGAGGCTGAATACACCCAAAAGATCTTCCACGATTTAAAATATGTATAATTTTCAGAGACACAAGGTGCCAGTAGCAAGGACCTCATAGGTGATGAATTTGACAACTGCAGTACCATTTGAAAAAACATCTCTATTAAAACTTCTAACTCTAACTGAGTTTCAGAACTCACTGAAAATTAATTTATTTATGAAGCTGTTTCTTGCTTAAAGAGGGAGCCCACCCAAAGGCATTATCACGGAGTCTGCTACAAATGAAATTATCTGAAGTTACGAAAGCAGTGCAAAGACATAGCCTTCTTGGTATATATTTACCAAATAGCATAGCTTGAATTCATTAGGTAGAGAGATAAAATGCATTACTAGAAGTCTGTGGTGTACTTAGAAACACTGATCAACATACATAGGATAGGAAAATCACACTGTGGAGGGTCCATTCCAGAATAGTTAGCTTATGGACAACCTGATCTAAAATAAAATTCAAGCAATATATTTATTCCAGAAGAAAATAATTTCATTTTTATTTAATACTGAGGTGAGGGACTCACTCAGAAATTACTCCATAATACTGAGATATGAGTTTCAAAGCTCAGAGCACCCCTCTTCTGACATCCTGCCCTTCTTGTGTACTGTTGTTGTTCCTGTTCAAGATATGTTCATGATGTCTATTGTTGGAACACTGCAGTTGAATTCTTCTCTTCCCTGGAGACATCCATGGAACAGTTTGGATTCCAAGATGGGTATCTGTGGAGAAGATAGCATTCCTTTCTGAAGACTTTTAAGATTAGCACTCAAGCAAGATCATCTTTCTCTTAGAGCTGAAGAATCTGTAAATCTTGGTAGTTTCAAAATCTTCACTTGTGTTCTTCCTTGGCTTGTATTTGCTTGATCTACCTGTTTGTAAAAGAAACATTAGAAAAGCAAACATGTTGGAAGGACAGCATGAGATAATCCTGACTGTTCCTCAGAAATTTTGTCCTGTAGGAGTTCCTGTTGCCCCTGCACAGCATGGATGCAGAAATTGGAGTCTGGTTAGAGTGTAGGCATGATTGCATCTCAGCCCTCAAGGGAAGTTTAGGACTAGGGAATTTGTGTTACCCAGTGGAGTTGCTGAATGTTTCCATCTCTTAAATCTAGAGCTGTCATGTGGCTTGTTAGTGCTTTGAAAAAGAAACACAAAAGAACTGAATTGCTAGTTTATCTGCAGCTATTTGATACCTTTAAAAGACCCTGAAATATCTCCTGTCACTGTTACTGTGTTCCTTGCTGCTAAGGAAGCACTGAGTACGAGAGAATTGAAAACTACCTTGCATCATCTGCATTCTTCTTTCCTGTATTTACTTGTCCTATTAACTAGTCTTAATTGCATATTAGTTATAGGAGTTTATAATACCCCAATCCAAATCTGCACTTATAGCTGCATTTTAAGTTTTCATCCAAGCATAGATATTTTAATTAGAAATTATTTCTCTTTTCATTGAGTAATGTTATAGGTGCAGTAATTAAAGAGAGCTTAATTACAGGTCTGTAGGTAGGATATTTTTTAGGTAATATCTATTGAAATTCAGAAGACAGTTTGTACAGTGAAAAAATACTTTCTGAAGCTTCAGCATGGGTTTGGAGTTCTTTAATATCCTACACATAGGAAAAGATGGACAAATTTGTTATACTTCTCATGTCTTTCTGAACTCAAATGTCACATTTCACTGTCACCATGGAAAAGAGAGTGGAATTACTCTAAACCAGTAGGTGAGAAGTGGAAAGAAGCAAAGTGTTCAAAAACAATTTGGAAGTATTGATGTTCCTGTTAGCCTGATAAAGTGCATCGGATAGGTTTACCAAGAGGATAGTGACAGAACTCTTGGTACCAGATGAAAATATTGTGGAACATAGCAAGGACTGTTTGTAACCTCCATTAACAGTTGCTATACAGTAATGGTGCTCTGGCAGCCCATGAATGAGTTCTGCAAAACTCATGTTGGAGTCAATGATGTGAGAGTCCTTTTTTTTTTTTTTTTTGTTTTAAGTGAAGAGCCTAATGTTTTGATAATACTGCAGACGTTCAGGTTTATTCTTTTTAATACTGATGTTTTAAGCACTAGGAGTCAGAAACCCATGTGCAGCAATGCAGCGTTTGCAGTTGATTTACGATGAACTAGGAGGACTGTCTGATTAGGTCTGTGAATAAATGTTCCTTGCACTTGTGGGGATGTAAATACTGAAATGTATATAGGAGCTGTCTGATTTGTTCTGTATTTAACAATCTTTACTCTTGGTTGCAGATCACTGGATTTTTTGCATTATGTTTACCAGCTTTTTCCAGTACGTATAATTAAAGTTTTTAAGTTTGTATTCATGTGTGTGCCTGGTGGGACAGTGCAATTGTCAGCCAGAATACTAAGATCCCATGCCCGAGCAAGTCAGCGACTCCCAGGAGCATGGTATGACTAGTTACCCCTGTGAGTCTGACTCCTTCTTGGCTGCTTTTGGACTTCAGGTGTTTTGTACGTCCTTTGTGCTCCCTGGAGACCTTTCCAAGGTGCAGATTTAGAAAGAAAATCCTTTAAAATCTTGTGTAGATCCAGACTGTACTTAAATTAAAGTAAGGGAAAAGACATGAAAGGAGGTGGAGTTAAAGCCTAGAAAACGGCAGTATTAAGGAAACCCATAGTGTTTACCAGTAGGCTAAACAGTGGCACTGGAGATTTATGTTTCAGGCAAAGATGGTGTGCAGCAGATAAGGGTGGGAATTTCCAGTGCAGTGGCTATTTCACACTGAAGCCCTGTGTGTTCTGTCTTTATCTGAGGTAGCAAAGTCCACTTTCTGAGGCATTCTGAATGCACGCTGCTGTGTGTTGTAGCTTCACACTGCAAATGACGGCAGGTCCTGGTGACATGAGGTACAGATTTGGCCTGAAGTATCACCATGTTAAAAATGTTGCTTACACCAAAGAAAGTTGCCAGAGAAAACGAACACAAAATGCATTTCGAGTCTCTTAAGTAATTTATTCATGCAACAATGTCTCTGTCACTCCTTGCAACAAAATGTCACCAGGTGTAGTGAGAAAAATTAAACATGGAGTGTGTTTAAAGAGAAGGAAAGGAGTTGGAATCAAATAATATCTTTCTACTCTGAAAAGATGCCATAGAATAATCAGCCAGAGTAAACTGATTAAACATTTTCCAGATCTGTGCTACTTAGGAGTCTGAGCATGTCTTTCTGAAGTGTCTTTCTGAGTTGTGAGAGTTCTCCAACATCCTTCTGCGCAGTGTGATTATCTTAAAACACCTATTCAATAAAAAGAAATGGTGAAAGGGAGTGCTTGAGCTGCTTGAATGGATAAAGTTATTTGTGGCATGCAGTTTTATCTCCAGAGGATGCTCTCTTCCATCTGAGAACATGCAGCAGAGATTCTTGCATTTCTTTGCACCTCTGCAGCACAGGTTTCTGCACACTAACACTGGCTGCCAGTGCAGTGTGTCTGTGTGGGTGTGTGCATGCCAGCAGTGCCAAGCTGGGGGCAACCTGGACATCATGGTGCAGATACAAACTTGCACTCTCCAAGTCTACCGTGCATGCATGGAGCCAAGTCAGTCTCTGTGTACACACTAGCTCTTTGTTCAGGATTTTAGCATGTGATGCTCTAATTGATGGTCTCACTTGGCCACAAACATGACAAAGAGCCCAGGCAGACATACGTTGTCCTGAAATTTCACTGCAGGAGAAAACAGTAGGTTAGAAAAGAGGACCTTTTGAGGGAAAATGTTAGCCTTAAAGGTGTGGGCATATGGAGGTCATGTTCCTACCAGGTAATTGGGCTTAGGTGATCGTTGTAGGTCCCTTCCAAGTGAAGGGTCCCTTCCATGCTACTGAGGAAGAAAGAAAAGAGAAAAGAGAAAAGAGAAAAGAGAAAAGAGAGAAGAGAAGAGAAGAGAAGAGAAGAGAAGAGAAGAGAAGAGAAGAGAAGAGAAGAGAAGAGGTATCATTAGGGAATATTGGGACATTAGCTAATAAGTCTTTACCATGGGAGCTAGAAGACCTATTCCTGTGAGCCAAGCTAACACTGAGCTTATCTGTTCCTTTGTGCTGCCCAGGCATCACGCCCTCTCAGTGGAGCGGTGCTTGGAGTCTCTGCACACACATCTGTAAAGCTTACATTGAGATCACTAACAGCCTTTATCATTTGTAAATGTTTTGCAGGACAAAGACTTCTGTATCATCCTCGTGCCACATCATGTACCGGAGTTCCACCTGATCAAGAGTTTTGTTCGAGTTGTCCCTTTTTGTACTTCCAAAATTGGTCATGAGCTTTACGTGTTCCATCGTGCAGGGTTGCTGAAGTGAGTCATGCACCTTATGACACAGCTGGCTTACTCTGAGCAGATTTTGTAGAGCATAGTAGCATCATCTAACCTAGCACCAGATGGATTTCCTTTGCTGTCTCAGGATAAGCTGGTGTTGTGTACAGTATGGCACAACATCTTACAAAATGGTAGCTTGAGTCCCCAAAACAGCATAGTTGAATAGCACAGGACTGTGCCTGGAGCAATTAGGAGCAGAGTAAAGTAACTTAGTCTTTAAGCTGTCTTGCTTCCTGTTGTGGAGTGAATCCTAAACCTGCTGAGATGTAGCTCCACAAAACTCTATGCTAGGCAGTGTAGAAATAGCCTTATATTTTCAGTGAAATATAGTGACATGACTTCTAATGAAACAAAAAATGAGATAATTAAAACTGTAAAAGCAAATATAAAAGTCTTCTGCCAATATTTAGATATAATTATGTATCTATAGATAGATATTAGATATTATATATAACCTTATTTAGTGTAGACATAAAAAAAAAGAACTGCAGTGAGAGGATTTATTTAAGATTTGCATATACAGTACTAAATGAAGGTGAACATTGGTATGGATGAGTAGGTGCTTAAGTTATCGTGCTGTGGACCAAGGTGCAGCATTTGGCCCTTTGGACTTGGGTCAGGTTGTATAACACTGACAGGTGAAAGTCTGCTATAGATTTAATTCTTGGAAACATGGTATAATTCCCTTAAGAGGAATGCAGTAACTCATTTCTGGAACATGCAATACAGAATGCAGCAGTAACTTCATCACTAAGTATTTTGTATAATTTATCTCCCATTTTTTGTGTTGAATAATTTATTTCATAGCTTACAAATTTTGTGATACTCTGAGCACTTCTGTAGTCTGAAATACTGGTGAGCAGAGACAGAAAACATCTCTTGTTCTGACTTCTGTTAGGTGGTGAGTTTTCCAGTGCTTTGTTTGTGTAACAAGCCTATGCAGGCCCAAACACCAAGCTTAAATAGCGGCACAGTTAGAGATTTTCTTTTTTTGTTTCAATGTAGCTAAATACTGTGTGGTTTCAGAGAAATACTAATGTTGTAATTGCATACTTAATCACCTTTGATGGTATACAAATAGTTTATGCAGGAACTGGCCAGCTACTCTTGGAGCTGTGCAGAATCTTTGTACCCTGGGATGAAACTGGGCTCCTGTGCACTGTGTGAGAATCCAGCTGGCGGAGGAGGAAGCCGCTGGAGTAATTCCTGTTAATCTCAGTCACAGCTGTTCAGTAATCCACCAGTAGGATTGGTAGTCATATGTCCTCCTGTGATTTTGGTCAAAATTAAACTTATTATTAAACTTAAAAAAAAAAACAACCAACAAACAAAAAAACCAGAAACAACCTTACAATTCTGATTAAATTGTGCATATTCCAAGTGATACCAGCCCTTCCATGAAAACTGAATTGGTAACATTTTCCAAGCCTCCCTGCAGCTGTGAGGAAAGTGAGGAAAAATAACTTTTCATTGAGGTTCAGGATCAAAAAAGGTGTGGAAGAAGCCAGATAAGGCTTTTGGAAAGTTTCTGGAGAAAAATCTCAGTGCACAACAGCATGTGCACTCCTAGCTGAAACTAAAATAGGAAAAACTAAAAGATCAATGTATTGTACTTGCACTGAGGGCTTTCAAAAGGCATGTGAGTGAAAAGAAGTCGCAGAAAATGGATTAAAAGAAAAACAGGGAGAAGAAGATGGGAATAAGAAGACATGAAAGGGCAAAATCAGAAGAGGCACAGGCACAAAATGAGATACTGATTAGTAAAGGTTGTAAAAGGAATAAGAAAAAGTGTTAATACACAAAAGCAGGAGTGCAGCAAATGGAAGTATAGGTCTGCTACTTAACAGTGAAGGAGAAAAAATAACAGATGACAAGGCATGGGCTGAAATGCTTAATGGATACTTTGCTTCAATTTTCACTAAAAAGCATAATAATAATAATAGCATCCTGGTCTCTGAGCAGTCAAAGGAACTGGGCATCTAGAATGAGTTAATTTCTTTCTGGAAAAGAACTGAGCACAGCCCTTGGGCAGTCCTTCCAGCTACTTCATGCTCACAGTGGATGTGGTGGTTTGGTTTATTTTTTAAAAAACTGTTCCAGTTTTCTACATGTTCTGTTTCCCTTCATATTAAAAAATTTAGGTCATTATTGGCACAATTGCCTCCTCTTGTACAGTGGTGAGGAGCAAGACTCGTGCTCAGTGGAGTGGCTCCTGCTCCCCTTGGGCTCAGTGGAGTGGCTGGAAAACAGCACATTCAGGTTTCAGATGAACCATGTTGCTGGTCTTGCTGACCATTGTCCTCATCCCTTTGTGTGATCTTCCAGTTAACTGCTTGTGGAAATGTGTTAACGAATGTGGAGTTGTGTTAAGCAGATGTGTGATCTTTTATTTTACCATACCATAAGTTAATATATGCATTTGGAATAACAGTCATATAGCAGTCAATTTAAGCTTTTAAAAGACATGTTTGGTGCTTGTGGAAGACGTTTTCTTAAGGATGGGAATTATTTTTAGTTTGTCACAGAGCAAACCTCTACACTCCTTTTTTTTTTTTTCCTTTTTACAGGTCATTCAATGTAAGAAGGGCAACAACCAATGACCTGCTTGGTATCAAAATGCTTGTTAACACCCTTAGCTTGAATGAAAGTATACTGAATGACTCAAAGACATTTACTCTGGCTCGCAGGGATCCAGTGAGTATTTGCTAAAAATATATTTACAAGAGCGTAAATAAATACTGGTGAAAGCATCCAGAATTTACTCTAAACTATATCATTACATATACGCAGTATACAGGTACTCAGGTCAGTGCCAGCACTTGGTATACGCTGTGTTCAGCCTGACTTGATTTTAATTGGACCTTTGGTGTATCCAACTACCCTTCTCTGTGGAGAATCCTCAGATGCAAGGACAGAAGCAGGCTGGATGCATTTTTTTTTTGGCCACCCACAGCATGATTTGCATTGTTGTTCTTTGTTGCATGGACGTCTGGTTGTGTGATGAGCTTGAAGCTGTTTCCTCACATGATGGGCTTTCTCCTGCCCATGATGTGGCCAGACATGCCCATCAGACAGGAGGGAATACCTGCATTTTGGCTGTGTGGTGGAATATGTTGCATAGATGACAAACCAAGCACTGTCATTAGCCATTTTCTACAAGTATTGGTGGAGGGTATCTGTTTTAATAAATATGCTTTCCTAAGATAAGAATTTAACCCAGAACTAAATTAGTGGCCGAGCTTAAGCTCTCCTATAGCAAGTAGATCCTAACCAAAGCTTTAGTTCAATGAAGTTTTGCATGGCCAAAAGTCCAGCCACAGACACTAGGAAGAGTGGTTAAACTGGGGTGGTGTGTAGATTATGTGCTGGGAGGGGAAATTATTTAAACTGTGATTTGTGTGGTGAAACACACATGGTTAAAAAGAAAGATTGCTAAAGAAATGAGAAGTGTGCACGTTTATTTTTGCCTTGCAGGATGGAACCCCGGTACAGGCTTTTGTAGCAGAAGTTTTGGATCAAATAGTTGGCATTTCTGTCATTCGAGATGAAATGGTAAATTCTGTTTCTGTTTTGTTTGAAAACAGTAATATTTTATCCTCAACATTAAAGGCTGAGTTTTGTGCTTGCCACTGTATGTGTACCTAACAAAGTATATTTGAAAGACATTGCTTCTATGAACTTCCTTTCTCTCTTTCCTGACTAGACTGTATGATTTCCCTTCTCATAGATGAGGATTGACAATCATGAAAAAAATCACATTATTCCTTGCAAGAAGCTGCTGATGTGTTCTGAAAGTCTGCCTCCCATACCTCTCCCTGCTTCTTTAGCACAGAGCCATTCTGCCACCAAATCCATTTATGTTCACCCATTTTGCCCACTCATTTCCAAGGTCAATAAGCAGCATTGCCACACATTCTGCAGAGGGGAGAAGTTGTCCTTCTAGACTTGCTTTCTTAACTTTTTTTTTCAACAGTAGGTTCTGTGAACCAGACACTTAACTTCAAAACAAATAAAAAGTAGACAGTGTCGCACATTGTTCTTGTAAAGTAAACATTCTTTAAGGCTTCTCTGTGTAGCATTCTGCTATGACTGGGAAGACATATTTTAGATTGTTCATCAACTGTACTACTCAGTTTTTAGAGTAGTCACCCCTGTTTTCAAGAACAGTCTTATATCAAGAACATTGAGATAAGAGGATATGGCAATTTCTCTGGAGTGTATAAATTTGCAAAAATCTCAGCTTATCCCTTCAACAGAGAAGGGTTATTGGACCCTGTCTCAGTTCAGGTTTTGTGGAGGACAGTCTAGGCTTTTCTGTCTTGATCTCAGCAAACATAAGCATTTGCGGTTTTTCCCCTCCATGAATGTCTGTTAACCTGTCAGACATGATTGTGAAAGGGTCAAATACACATTCCTTGTAAATAAAGGTGGGCAAGCTGCAAGAAGAGATTTTGATGCAATTAAAAGAGTTTCAGGAAGAGTATGTTCAGTCAGAGTGCTTTCATTGAGAGCAACTTCCAAAGGCTCTTTAATGTCAGTGTCCAAATTCAGTTCCTTGACTGGTAGAAAGCAACTCATTGGCACCTGCTAAACTGTTGTAAACACAGCTATTTCACCACTGCTGATTTCCACATTCTTGTTTCCCAGAATATTGAATATATTCGGTCACATTTCAACATTGAAGATTTTATTAATTTTAATCTCCACCAGCAAGAGGAACATGGACATCTTTACCACTTTGTCTTAAATCCTGTATTTCATCACTATGCAAAACACTTTCTAAAGGAGATTCTCCGCTTGGCCCACAAATCTTCTCTTTACTATCCTATTTATCCACAGTATGTGGAAGGTCAGGTAAGGAGACAGTTATTTTTGTTTCTTATATTAAATGTTGTCACCTTTGCTCACTTTATTTTGCTCTTTGTTTCTGTGAATGACTGTAAACAGGAATTTTTGTAGGAAACTGCAGCAAATTGTACTTTCTTCTTGCGTGATACAGTCTGCACTCATGGACACAGCTGTTGTAAGGTACAAGAAACTCACAACTCCTCAGCTGAGGGGGCCAACATGCAATAGTTCTCATTTAATTGTTCTTAACATGCTGCTACACCTGGTGTACATTTGCAAATAGGTTACCAATTGGGTTTTAAATTACAAGGTGTAAACCACATCACATATCTTTATATTTAACAACAGTATTTCCTGTCATGGCTCAATATTAGAACCTGATGAAGTTGTACTGTCCCACATACCACTGCTCAGCCACACAACTAATTTTGAGAGGTACCAGTATTACTTTAGATTCAGGACAAAGTGGAGAGTGAGGAAGAAAAAAGGAATGATGTCACTGGACATAGCGTTGCATGAATAAATGCAAGGGACTTGTATTAAAAACAGATCCCTGTGTTTTATAAGAACTTCTCAAAAGTGATTTAGGTACTCTGGACAATGTTTTGTCTAAATTCAGAGCGACCTAGGCACCCCATTGTCATTGAAAATGTGACTTGTGTTTCTGTAAGCGTCACAGGAACCTAATGATATGTGAGAAAATCCGTTTCTAGAAAGAACAGAGTTTGTGGAAGCAAAAGAAAAGATTCTTTTAAAAATACTCATGTCTTTGTCTTTTCAACAGTTCCACGTCAGAAAAAGGGACACAAGGTAATATTTTCAAACGTGACAACTCATTGGTGTGTAGCCATCTGAAGTTGCTATCTGGCCCAGCCTAATCACCTGGGCTCCTGCCAGCTTTAGTGGAGCAAACAGGGTGCATCCAAAGGGCAGTTCATCCATCCATCATAACTGCCTAGCTCAGCATGGGAAGAATTGCCCTCTGGAGATGCTCATCTCTAACTCTGGGGTGTCTGCATGGCTAGCTAGAGTGAGCACCTTGCTTGTAGATGGCAGCTGAGATGAATTCTGTCCTCAGTGACCTAGGTGGTTTTGAAATCACCACTGTTTTTAACACAGGAATTTTGACAGGGTAGACATAGGTACGTTTTCAGAAGGGAGTTTTTTCCTGTGCACTTTTGTGGAGTTTTAAAAAGCATTCTCTTGAGGAACCAATGTCCTTGTGTAGCATTAGGTTCTCAGATTCTCAAGAGACACTTACAAAAATGCAGTTTAATGGGAGTGGATGGAAAAGTTAAATCTTACTAATGATTCCAGTTTCATCTACTTCCAGGCTACAGAGTTCCTTTAAGTTACTTTAGCTTATCATTGCTTTCCAATAAGTGGTAAATGTGATATTTTACTCAGTTGCCTACATAGTTACATCAATTTTTTTCAATATTTATGGATGGAATGGTACTTTGGTGTAATTTAGTTTGCATTAATGTTCATTTTCTGTTTCCTGTAATGGTCTTACTTGTTTTTTTCCCTTTCATATTGTAAACTATGACAGAGCCAGTCATGCTGTAATAAATGGAATGCAGCTCTTTCTAATGATCCATGCTATTCACATTAGCATTAGGGATTTTGCTCACTTCAAGTTTATGCCAGTTTATTAACATTTATCATTTGGATGAAATTAACATTTTAGTCGGTATAGAATTTCTATATAAATTCATAACCATTCATTGCCAAACAAGCAAAGGTTAGCAGTAAGCAGATAACATAGCTTAATGAGGTCAAATCAAGCTGATTCATGATCACTATGGAGAAAAATATCCTCCTGGGGACAATACTTGTGCTGAAAAATCCCATAAACCAAACCACTTGTTTATCTGTCATTCCCACAGAGATAGTAATGTAATTACTCTCATAATTATCTTCATTAGTGTCAGGAATTATCTGCAATTCATTCCTCTGCTCTGAGTATGTTTGTTTATTTGCTGATTTTTCTCTCAGATTTAGCCAACAGAGCTAAGAATTTTGTGTTTGCAAAGCCATACAACAGACATCTGTGATGCACTGTTCTGACATTCTCTCTGCTGAAATATAGATTGCTGTCTTTCAGTTTCAGAATCCCTGTGCCCATTCTCTGACATCTGCCCTTCATTACATGGTTCCCGTGCGACCAAGACGACAGATTGTCTATCCTCTGGAAGAGCTTGGCATAAACGCTCCATCAGAGCAGGTCTCCAAGGATCAGGTGGGGAACAGAAGCAGCAGCAGGCGGGAGGCATTGTGCCAGCTAGCGCAGGGTTTGGCAGATGGGATGGCATTACCATCTTCGTGTTCCTAGCTTGCTTCTTAATTACATTGAACATGGTGCCTGTACCCTTACAACCCCAGTTTTGCTTCTGCAGGGACACCAGGTCTCCTAAGCTTGAATTTTAAAGGCAGTACAGGCAGGAATCGCTTACCTTGTAACAGTATTTTTTCACAATGTTACTTTCAAACTCCCAACACGTTTAAAATGCTGTGACTTAATGTATAGCCATTTCACCTGGTAAGTTTATTTAGGTATTATGCACTCTGAAAGTACAAAAAAGAAAAATAGCCTCTGACTATTTCTACAGAAATTGCTGAAGTAACTTTTATTTTTCAGTCCCAAAGTCAGGTTTCTTCCAAGCACAAGGTACCTTCAAAGAGCACTTCAGAATGTGGGGAATGATTTAACAGCAAAATAAAAGATTGATTTCACTACCAGTCCTCCTTTGCATAGCACTCATGCAGTCAGGGGGTTATAAACTAAAAGTATCTTAAAATTTCACATTTAGTAACTTACAGTTTATCTGTCTTATGTTTTTAAGTAACTAAAATTTGATGAGAAGATGGCCTCCCACAACACTAACTAGCAAAGCTGAAATATTAGGATAAACACCGTTAGTGGTGGATACTCTCAGTAGGTAGCTGTAATTTCCTAAAGAAACATAATGAGGGAGCTTTATGTCTGTCTACTGACTTCCAGTTGGCTGAGATGTGCTCCCATATAATATTTTTAGTGCTGTCCTTTTCACAGTTATTCAGTAATTTCTGGCATCCAAAATGCTTAATTAGGCAGCAGTTGGCAAAGCAAAATCCAGAAAATGGATGAGACCATTGGTCTGAGTTTGGCTTTGTTGAACTGTCTTCCCTCAATATGACCACCCCTGCCTTCCTCCTCTTTGCAGAATAAAGTGATGCTTTTCTTTACCCAGCTTCCCATTTTATCTTTCAAATGAGCTGCTGCTCTTTTACTAGAAGAGCTCCTCTTAGTGTTTGTGTTGGAGATGGAGAACCACAGACTTCTCATGTCTGAGAGATTTGCACAGCTGTTGTCTGCTCCATTCCCAGGTTCTTCATGTGGGTTGCTGAGTTGCAGGTAGTGTTATAATTGTTTAAAATCTCAAAAGTTTAGTGAATTTCTACTAAATAAAATGTATGAGATGTTTGCTAACACAGTTTTGCTGGGGAAAAAAAAAACAAAACTAAAAAAATGAAGGCTAGTCACTGTATAAGTATCTCTACATATGTACCCGAATTAATTACAGATTTTTGACAGACTGTGTTCTATCAAAACTGACATCTGGGGCTGATCCCTAGGTGGTAACTTGATCTTAAAGCTAGTCCACTACTGCTGCCTGTAGTTTTCTGAAATACCAATAATTTGAAACCATACAGTGCTAAATTGACTCCTCTGCTGAGTGAGTGAAATGACCTTTGGCCCCCATATGTTGGGACAGCTTTATAACTTAGGAGGGGACCTGCCAAAGGGGCTCAGTGTACTTGGGAAAGGAAAGCTGGTGCTGCTTTCAGGTCCTGGGTGTTTTTTTAGCTCTGGTAGTGGCCAGACATAAGGCATTTGCCCTATCTCTCTACTCTCATTTTTCATTAAGGAAGATGGAGCCTCATCAATAGTCTTGTTCCCTGCAAAATCTTGCAGCTATATTATAAATAAAACTAAGTGGGTTTTATAAAATTAATATAATCAAATTTAAGTAGGCAAAAAATTATGATATTCTGCCTTTTAGTCAGGCAGCCTGCTCAGACACTCTGTAAGCAGTAAGACAATCTGTGCTGCAAAGAGCAAAATATCCCACTAAGGAGCTAAAGGTGACACCTCTGCAAAATGGAAAGGCTGAGAGTTGTCACTTGTAAAAATACTGTGAGGCAAGGTGAGGAATATTTTGGTCGTGGAAGATGCTAGCAGGCTGGGAATTGAGGTAAAAGGGAAATGGAAAAACAATGTCATAAGGAAAGCCTGGAGATGAGAGAGACAAAAGTAAAAGGCAGAAAAAGCAGCTGGAGTAGGGATTAGTGGGAAGTTGTCTGAGGCAAACACCTGGGTAGCAGTGAGAAAATGTCTGCTATCGACTTTGTTACAGTGGTTTGAAACAAGATAGCAGCAGGATCTTGCAGGATATGAAAGGCTTTGGGCAAGCAGAGGTTCAAAGTAACTGAGACTGCTCCTCATTTCTTTATCGTGCTTCCCTATTCTAACTGGGCTTGTTTTAGCTGAGGGGGCTTTGCCTTCTCATGTTAAAAATAACTTCTTTCTGATATGAAGCCACATCTGCTTTTCTCCTGATAGCTGGAGGACAGGTTACCATCCTACTTCTTGTTTTAGATTGCTCTGCAGTCATGGCAGGATTTTTTCACTTAAACTACAATACAAAGATTGCATATGCAAGTCAGTTTCAGAAATGTAAAATTTTTGTTTGTCTGCCTGTCCTAATTAATTGCTTGAGTGTCTATTGCTTATGATGGAGATAATCGTAATGAAATTCTTGCTTTGATACCCACAATATACCCCTTGATATCCAGCCATCAACATCTGCTTCTCATCTACTGCTTCTACAGCTGCCTTCCTCTTGTTCCAGCCTTCTTTAAGCTTGCTCTCTCCTTTTCGTGCTACAAATTTATTTTTCACCAGTAACAGCTTGGGGCTCAGCAGCTTAGCCATTCAGTGTCTAAGCACAGCTCTTGATTTGTGCATATATATCTCTGTAGGCCATTAGTGGCTTAGTATCTTAGAGAGAGTGCACAGTGGGAGCCCTGGGGCTCAATCAGTTTGTGTATCTCTTTAATACCTTCCAGCCTGCTTGTGAGCATGAAGAGATTCACTCATAAATATTGACCCAGTACAGATAACTCAACCAGGACCCACAAGGACTCTCTCCCATTTTCATCTTCCAAAGCCAGAAGCAAAAGCATCAATCTAAATCAGCAAAGCTCTGCCCTCAGCTAATTCCCATGCGTTGCCAGTGCAGATGGATCTCTGCTGTGCTGGAGAGGTGGCTTTCCTTCAGGTCTGGATGGGTTGTTACAGAACGATGAGTACCAGAAATTAAGCCTGTGGTAACTTGTTTTCATTTTCCCTCTGTCAAAATCTCTGTTCTGCTGCAGAGACTGGAAAAAACACACAAAAAGTGGGGAAACTCCAAGCACTGCCCTGCTGTGGGTTCCTGACCTCCTCACTCCTGCTTCCAGCAGGCAGCATGTGCTGTGTTTGGGGGTCTTGAGGAAAGCACAGGTCTTTTTTCCTGTAGTCTCTCTTCATGTAGGAGAGCTGCATGTAAGGTGGAGAGATTTACTCTTCAAATTCAGAAACTTACCACATAAAAGCATAATTCACCATTACCCAAATGACTTCTTAACTGCATTTTTCCAGCCATGTGGTTCTCTGCGTGCCCTTGTGATACTTCCCATGGTTCAGTATTGCTTCTAGTTTGAGCCAGGTTTTTGATCTGTGTTGCCTCTTTACTTGTTTGGAATCATAGTCATTTTAATGATAAGCACAGAGTTTAGGAGCTCTACCTGTTCTTCCTCTCTGTTACTTAGACTTTAAGAAAAAGTTTTGCATGGGTTACAAGGCAATCACAAGTTGTTCTCTCTCAAACCACAGAACCTGTCATTTCTCAAGCCCTGGTTCTCCAATTCCTAAGGGGCTCCACATTCTAATGAAGATAGTAATATCTTCCTGTAACAGTCACTAATGACAAGGAGTGGAGTAAAAACATACTGTGAGATGGCAGACATTTTACTGATGATTTTCTGTGTCAGTTCCTACAAAACTCTCCCATTGCTCTACTGAAAAAATGTTGATATATCTGGTAAGAATTGACTGAGGAGGCCTTTAACCCCCTTGTCTCCCATCACATCCCTCTGGGATGGCACAGTTGTTAATGATCTTATTTGCATCTTGTCCTTGAAGTGCCCAGAGTTGGGGATGCCTGTTCAGGCAGTGCCTCTGCAGCAAGCACATCAGAGCTCAACATTGCATCAGGCCACATGTCTGCCATGCGCTGGGGTTTCAGGATACAGACCTCCAAAGGCTCCTGTCTGCTCATTAGATCAGACACTTTGTGCAGCTGTTCCAAGTCAAAATGAAGTCTCTGATTTTTGTATTCTGAATTCGTAACCAGCACTGAAGTGCCAACTGGCAGAAGATCCAAAGATTGAAAATCTTAATTCCCACAGTGTTAAAACAGATTAGATTATTATTGTGTTTTGCACATCTGTCAGTCACTGCAGTCCTGTTATGTTAAAAACAGTTGGTTACCACAGAATAGTAAACATCTTACAAAGTGCTGCTGGCCTTTACAGTGCACGTAATTATTGGTGGAGTAGAAAACTATGGATAATTAAATAATTTTAAATGATTTCTTCATAAATAAACAATTTAAAAACTTGTTTGCTTTCTCACCATCTGGGAGCATTCTGCTATCCATCTGCTTCATGTAATTATCAATAAAAGGGAAGAATAGGTGATATAATTAACAAGAATAACTGATCCACAGCGAAGAATAAAAATGTCACACATCTGTTGAATTGTTTTCTTGTTTCTGCCCCTCCGTTATTACTCATGTCATTGGGTTAATTTATTTTTTTTTTAATTTTATGGCTGCATTCAAGCTGTCAGGTTAAATTGCACAGATCAGAATTGTTTTTTCTGCTATAGCTCATGAAAAGAAAACAGCAGTTATTAAAGCATTGCAGAAGCCACTTTATGACGTTGTATGAATTTCTTTTGAAAAAGCTAAACAAACCAAATTAATTATTAGGTATAATGTAAAAAAAAGAATCTGAAACATTATCAAGCTTGACAGATGCTTTCACCTTTGGTGCAGCTTGTTTAAAAAGGAAAATAAGCATATGTATGAGGCTTTATATAGGCAACTCTTCTCTAGATGATAGTGTCTGCCCCAGCAAACTCTTGAGGCATTTCACTCTCTGTAGCTTCTACTCCTTCATGTTGAGGCCAGCTAAACAAAAGTTTCCTTTACTCTCTTCACTGGTACGTTGGTGACTCTCTAGTTGGGTCCTATCTGATTACGTCTTCCTCAGTACTTACTGAAAAAATTTTACAGGATCTCGAGTCAATGGCTCAGAGTGAGCACAATGCATTACAATGCAGGCTCCACCTGCCACTGAAGAAGAGCAGGAAGGTCTCAGAGCTGCTATGCTACCAGTGCAGGCTGTGCTGTCAGAATGGAGGAAGGCAGAGGAAAAAGGATGTTTGCAACAGGTGGCTGCAAGTCCCAGCTCGGCTAGATAATGCAGCTAAGAAATTGTAACGCAGTTGCACTTAAAGATAATAAAATCAATGAGTTAAAATAAGCAGATTTTAAAATGTGGGAGGAGAGGCTATTTACAACTGAACAATCTGTCCTGAAGCAAACCTTTTTGCTTCTAACTGAGCGATTGAGGGTAAGTGAGAGAGCAAGGTTTTTTGCCTTATGTGTCTGAAGAGTGATGTCCAGCAAGAGGACAGGTACAGACAGGAGTGCTCTGCAGCAGCACAGCATGTGCTGTGGAGTGCACACCCAGATGGAGTGCAGATGTGTGAGAGCACACCCCGTGTGGCTCGTGGGGCTGCAGTTCCTGGGAAGCATCCCTTCCCGGGCATGGTCTGTGTGTGTTACACAGAAGTAGTTAGCCAGGCTTCTGCAGGTGCTTTCTCTCCAGCTGTGCTCTGTACTGAAAGCTGAAAATGCACTGAGTTACTAAGAGTGGTAAAGAAAAAAAAAAAAAAAAAGCTGTTGGTGTGATCTCGTGTTACTGCTGTCTGCCTTACAGAAAGTCTGTTCTGACTTTGTAGAAAATATGTAGGAATAGGAGGTTTCATTTTGGCTCAGTTTCAGCTTTGTGTGAATTGAGTTGAAGCAATGGAATATCCTGAAAATGGCTAAAACGTAAAAAAAATTTTGATGGTTTTTTTTGGTAATTTTTAACTACTGCCAAGAGAACAAATGCAACAGAAAGATCCTAGGTAGGATGAGCAAGAGAATGCACTGCTTTCTAAATATTGGGGTTCATGGATAGTGTTAAAACAGAAGTATTCCTACGTGTTGAAGTTGTAAATGAACATGTGGGTATTGCAAACAAAGGTTTGGTGTGTATAGTTTTCACTTAACCAGGAAAGTAGGATTAATTTTTAATGAAGTAATTGTTGTTTAAGATGCTATTGTCCTTGAGTAATGAATTTTTAATACTTTTGTAGTATGTGCATGAGTTAAAATCTCTTATTTATTGTACCTTTATCTTATTGTAAAGGTGATGATTTTATAGCACCAGTAGTCATGCAAACAAAGTCATTCTGAACTGATGGCTGGTAATAAATTTTCTTACTGTAAATGTCAATGGGTTTCATGTGTTGCTGCCATTACATCTTATTTGGAAGGCTGAACATTACACAGTTATGGGAGGCACCAGATGGCATCATTAACAGGAATGCTCTGAATGTTTACCACTTATGTGCATGTGTGAAATTAAAAGTAAGATGACCTATCTTTATTTGAAAGCATGATGTCAGTACTATACAGGTGCTAATGACATTTGCAGCAAGCTGAAATAGTAATTTCTGCTTAAAAACAGGTCAGACTTGTTTTAAAGCTTTTTCAAAGCATTTTGTGGATTGACTTTGGAAGTAGCATAATTGCAGGTTGTAAGGAGGGCATAGATATTTTCCACAGAAAGATGATGATCAGTATTTTACAAAATGGAGAACCATAGCTGCTGTCACTAAAATGTGGCTCTGTGGTGAGCTGCAAAGCAATCTCTCCTTGTATCCTCATACTGTTATTTGGTTACCTTGTGTTCTGTATTTTCAGTGTGAAATGTGATTGTGGTTTTTACATTTTTTTTCCAAACTTTTAATATTACACTTTATTATTACATTTTTCAATGGATTGAGTGCATATAGAAAATGTTGCCTCTGTTGTCTGAAGTCTTTTGGCAGAGCAGGTGAAGTGGACAGCATTGCTCCTGTCTTCCCTGTAGTGCCTCTTGGAGCTGGACCAGAGAGGTGAAGCAGGACTTGCTTAAAATCCAAGCTTAAGGAAGTCTTTTAGTTAATTGTGGAAGAAAGGAATTTAATGTGTGGAAATGTTAGCAGCATTTTCAGTTGCAAATAATTTTGTTGTTTATAGGTAGTTCCTGATTTTATTTGATTTTTTTTTATTCTTCATGAAGGTGGCATAATTAATGCGTGCTCTGATGGCACAATAACTCTGTAAAACAAACCTGAAGAGTTCAAGAGACACTGCTGAAGTTAATGATGGTCTTTGGCAGGCTCCTCAGACCATGGCCCTAGTGCAGGGAAGTATTCCACAATCAAAGCCAATTAGAATGAATGAGTGGTTTCCCATTAATTTTTAATGGCTTTGGTTCAGACAGTGTGATCCCAACTTCTCTTGTGAAATTGGTGGTAAAGAATGAACTTTGACTGAAATTATGCCATTTGGGATCTGCTTACTTACCTCGTTGGAATGACCGAATAGTGTATTAATAATTATGCCATTAAAAGGAGGATTTGAAGAAACATTCACATGTTCTTTCAGCCCTGCAGGCCCAAGCCTGTTGTGTTCAGGGGCACAGAGCACCATGACTCTGGTTTTGGCCCAGAGCAATGACAGTGACCAAGCTGCAGGACCTGGACTGGGGACTTTCTGGGTATGCATGTTAGGAGTAGGCTCAGACACCAAGGTCTTTGTGACTCACTATGAAAGCCAGGTTGGCTGTTGAAATGACGTTGTTCAGATGTCTTGGAAATTTGTTCAAATAACCTGTTTAAAGATGAGAGTTACCAAAACTAATTGTGTGAATTACATGTTTAGCATAAACCATGATTTTTGGTAGTTTTCAACTTCTGAAAGTTGAAATTTTTTTTCCATGTTGTTCAGTCAGCTTTTTATGGCAGTCTTAGTGGGCTGAGGCCCCTGGATGAGTGCCACAAGCTCCAGGCTGGTGTGCCTTTTTGGTCAGGCAGATTGTGTCTGGGAGTGAATCATCTGAGCTGCTGGGTGCCAGGTGTAGTGGGCCCAGGGTGCTTGATGTAAATGTGACATGCAGAATTGAGACCATCCAGCTCAACCTCTCCTGTATTTCTTTCCACATTTATGTTTGGAGTCCAGTTAGATAATACCTGGAAGGTATTTCAAGCTAAAGTTCCTAAGTGTTACTACATTAATTTATATTTTTTTGAATCCTGGTTAAAAATTTTAAAATTCTGTTTACTACCTTCTTTCCCCTCCCTCCCTCCAAGAATACCCTGTGGGATAGTAGTTCGTCATGAGTATATGGACTATTTTTCCTGAAGCTGAAGATCAGCATTTACCCATATGAAGATTGGTATAATAATACTGATTTCATTCATAAAGACCTTTAGGATCTGTGGATGAAAGATGTTATATAAAGGCTTAGTAATATTGGTGCAAACTGGTTCTGTAGAGCCCTAGTTACTAAACAAGTGTTCTTTGACAAAGATGACAAAATTCAGGCTGTAGTCTTCATCACAGCTGTATTTCTTCTTCCTTTTTCTTCTCTTTCTTGTGCTTGTGTCAATCTGTCAATGCTCAGAGGCAGTTTTGGAAGACATGTTTACTGACATTCCTAATGAGACTTCTTGGAATGTAGCTGGTATTTAGGAAAAAATAGTAACATAGGCTGAAAAAGCATGCATTTTGCAGTATTTTTTGTTCGTATCTTCTTGGTAAACATTTTTCTGTTTTTCTTGTGATTCAAATGGAGTTTGAAATCAAAACAGCTGTTTGTTCACCTTCTTGTTTGCCTGCCACTATTGCTGACCTCAGCACTACTCTAGGAAGAGTTTTGTTAATAATTTTTACTCCTGATGTTTTTTACAGTAACGCAGTTAAAATTATGTGAATCCTTACATTCATTATCAATGCTATAAATCAGTCCTACTGTAGCACGTCTTATGCTCCGAGGTCCTAAGTGAAAGTTTTATATAGAGGGTTTTTGTTCCCAGGGGATTGTTCTGATGAATGCATAAGCATTTTTAAGGGACATAAAGTTTGAAGGCCTCTAAGTGTATGGCACTGTCTGTCCACATGGAAAAATACCTCCCATGGTCTCATCAAGAGAGACCACCATGGTCAGCAGCTGGAGGGAGGCATGGATGGTCCTCTGCCCCCCAGCTGGGAGCAGTGGGACAGGTGGGGCACTGGCAGAGCCTGGCAGGTACAGGAGTGGAAAGGGTGGGAAAGAATCTTCTTGACAGTCAAAGAAAACACTGTTTTCTGAGCTAGGTATGCCTTTTCTAACAATGGCAGTTACTGCTTTTTGCCTCACATTAGTTAATGGTTGCTGTTTTATTTAATAAATTGAATACAAAATAAGCAAGTTAGAGTTTGCAATTGACCTATCAATTATGATGTCTGATTACTCCTCTGGGGAACATATGTAGTCATTTGTCCTGAGATTTTGTTAAACAAGGTGGTATTATGGGATCAATCCACCTAATTCTTTACTCCCTGGGGCCATTTAGTGTACTTAGCTGTGAGAAAGGTGATTTCTGAAGCATGACAGCTGTTGGTGTTGGGACCATTGTGTGGCAAACAAAACCAGTTGTATTCTGCTCATATGCTGCCTTTGTGTCATTGATACAGAAGCCATTTCATAAATTAGGTACAACTCTTCCCTAGGAAATTGTATTACTGCTTTTTGTTTCATTATTGGAGTACATTTTAAAGAATTCACAACAACACAACACTGTAGTAGGTGTTTGAACTTGGTGTTGCTCTAAGGGCTGTTGGGTTTGTCCTATTAGCCACTGACAATCCCTCTAGTTGCTTTGGTTGATTAGGTGCCTACATTCACCTTCTCTTTATGTTCTTTTTACCGTTTTATTAATTTTGTTAAAAGCCACATTTCAGCAAAAGCATGACTAATATTTTTTTCTCCAGGAGGCATTGCTTTGATAGAAGGTTGAGACTCTGTGTGCATCGAAAAAAAAAAAAAAAAAAAAGCCTAACACCAGCACTGGGGCCTTGAGCACAGTATCTTCACCTCTTTGTGGTCCCCTGAGTTCTTTTCAAGTGTCAGTACCTGCAGAAAAATGTATAATGTTGTAGTCAGGGTGCACCACAGAGCCCAAGTTTTATTTTAGGCATCGTGGCATGCCTTTAGTAATTGCCACTGGTTCTTCTCATTTCTTAAAATCTCTTCCAACATATGACAACATATGGTTTGGGCAGCAGGACAGTTGTCCTGTGGCTTAGCCCTGGCTGGTCAAGTTGTTCCTTGGTGTAGGGCTGTGGGCACATGCTAGGTTTCACACATCTGACTCCATTAAGCAGTGATCGTGGGCTGGTATGCTTGTAAAGACATCTTCTGGAATTTTCTTAGTGCAGTCCAGTCCCTGAGATGGATCTGGCTCACCACTGGATGTCATCATTGCGCTGTAATGGACTGCAACCAGAAGAACATTTGTCTGGCTGTAAAAAATAATGTTGCCTGACCACAGAAGACATTAATTTTTCCACATTTAAAATGACTTGATATACAGTGCTGACAGTTTGCAAGTAATTGGTCCATAATCCTTTGAGGAAGAGGAGAGCACTGTAATGTGTTACACAGACAATTCTCCACCTTCTGTGGTGAGACTATGCTGAAACCTCAGCTGTGCATCTCCACCATTGCACAGACATGGTGTACAAGATCTCCTGGGGATTTCCATGTGCCATGTACTTGAGAAGGCCAATGTCATCACCATAGCTTTAAAGTAAAATACTTATTCTTCAGGTATTGAGTTACTGTCAAGTAATATCTAGAGCATATATTTCTACTGTAATTTCATAGGAGGAATTTAGAGGACTTAATTTCATTAACCCTCTGCCTTCTATTTGTAATAGAGGAAAACCTGTTAGAAGCCTTGGACTGCTTCCTGCCCAAGTGACAGAGCAGAGATAGTGTCTGACAAATGATAGCAGTAGTTCCATTTCCTATTTTTCTGCAGTGCATCTTTGAATCTCCAACTATGCATTCTGTGAAATGGGAATGTATACAACCCGAACCAATAAGAAAAAATGCAAAGTGTATTGTATTGCAAGATGGAAACTATTTTCTTGTCTTCTGTCAGAAACTTGAAAACTAAATGTAGTTCAGAGCTGAAAACACTTGCCAAATGTAGTATTATCTCTTGACCCTTTCTTGCACAGCTGTTTTGAGGATCTCTGTTAGCTAGTGAGACCTATAGACACAAATTTAAAAAAAAAAAAAAAATATATATATATATATACACACAGGATTTTGTCTTAACCAGTGTATGCATTAAGACCAGACAGTGAGAAGCAAGTAATTAAAAACTGTATGGTAAGATTTTTGGCTAGAGTATTGATCTCAGTGGCACTGAAATGCTAGTTTACTTATTTGACAGCCTGTCTTTCAGCATAGCTGCTCTGTATTTAAGAAACAAGGAGGTTAATTCTATAATTTTGGAAGAGAGTTTTCAATTAAACATGCCCAGACACTCAAGATGCAAGTTCCTAGTTAACTCACAAGTAAAACTGTTCCCATAAATAAACCAGAAAGAGTAAAAACCATTCTAGAAGGTATAAAAATGGCCATAATGCTATGTAAATGTTTCCCAGGTATGAACTAAATGGTAATAAATGACAGAAGAGGCAGTGTGTTCCCCTCTCTTACACGGACTCCCATAGCATCTTTTCCAGGAGAAGCCAGACCATTAAGCTCTGCTAATTTTCTGTCACCTATTGAATATGCACATACTTCAACATTTTAATACCTCTTATCTCCTGAGCTATCTTGTGGTGTGCACAGGAAAACCACAGTATTATTCATGTCAGTGAGTCACAGTAAGTTCTGTATGAATCCAAGGTGATGTGCTACTGGTGGTTTAACAATTCTTAGGAGGATTTTGCTTTGGGGGTTTTAAAATGCATTTCTCTGTCAATTTATATGTTGTGGCTTTGTTTTTTGTTTTGTTTTTGGTTTTTTTGCAGTTGAGTTATTCTTTGAACCACATAAATCGAAAGCTGGTACTGGCATCTAAAGTATCTATCAACACTAGAATTGTGGTGGTTGGTGCATCTGATGTTGGAATCTCTTTTCTGGAAACACTCATTTTTTGGTAAGTTTTTTCTTTGGTTACTGAGAAGAATGTGTTACCTTTGTTTGAAGGGGCTAGCTTCCTCCCTTTAGATCTGTGCTTTGAGCCTGTATCCAAGTACCAGATGTTCAAGGTCTGAGTGTCTGCAGATGGTAAGGGACAGGCACTTCCATCCTGGCTGGCTCTGGAACTCAAAGTGCTGACAGAATTGCTAGAGGTCCTCAAGGAGAAGACGCGCTGAAAATGAGAACACCACATACTTAAAATCTCTTTGACTGTTGTTGTTGCACAAAAATCCTTTAAGTGGAGGTTAAGTCCATATGCTCTCATGTGTGTTCCAAAGCAGTACTGATCTTTGAAGCCAGTTGTGCCCAGTGGGATGACAAATCCCTGTCTGATTCCCTCCCTTCTCTTGCCTAGCTGTCATGCTGTCTTTTCAGAGCTGTGGAAAAATGAACAACATAAGCTTGTGGAGTTGCAATCTCACTGCGATTCTTCTGATTCTGATAAGACCTCTTGATACCTTTGATTCTGATGAGATTTTTGATGTCTGGGATTGTTCAGGAACTTAAAAATGGTCCTTTCTGGCTCCTCTGACATTTTTGCTGTAGAGGCTGCAGTGGTGTAGGAAAGGTCTAGCAGAGGACACTGCTCTCTGGCAGCCACATCCTGCTTGGTCACCCACCGAGAGCACAGGACACCAGCACACATTACAGAATTTTTCACCAGTTAAACTGCAAAAAGAATAAAAATGCTGTGGCTGTGCTTGAGTTATGCAAACTGGAGTAAAGAACCTATATAAACTGGTTGAGAAGTATCTATACATACATAATAAATGTATACAACTGTTCTTCATAACTTCCACTGCTTAACTATCACTGCTTTCACTTTCTGTGCAGTGTCCCCTCTATACCAGTTTTAGGAGCTTATCTGGAAGTCAGGCTGTGTATGTAATAGTGCATTTCTTTTGTGAACTTATTTTCCTCAGAGATTAAGCATATGTACTAGAGATATCTTTAAAGACTTGCAGAAATGAATGTGAAAGGAACAAAATGTTCATTGCAAAAACTAAGGGAGGCTGGCATTTTTATGTCTGGCAGAGAATTGAAAGTTTTGGTAATTTTTTTCAGTTAGGCCAAGAGTTTGCATTTCTACAACAACCATCACAAATTTAGAATATCAACATGGCAAGAGAGGAAGTTCAAGTGCTGTACAAATTTTGTTACATTGCAGGAGCAGTGCAGAAAAAATACCTGCTGCTTGCTGGTTTTTCTTAGTTCCTGACTTCTTGTAGAACATCCCTCTTGGGGTAAAATAATTTTCCTCTCATCCTTCTGTTCTCAGCACACTTTAAGTTTTCAGTTCCAGTCAAAATTCATTTCAAAATGTACTTTAAAGCTATTAGCACTTTGTTGTTGTTCATCCTGTGCAGTTCATGACTGTGCTTTCAGTATAAAATACTGTGAGGGAAAACCAAAGCGTGTTCATGCTCCAATCAAGTCTGTCAGCTCTGGCTGTCATCTAAGTCCTTCTTCTCCACTGCATGGGACATACAGATATTATTGTGTCTGTGGGACAACCCTCTCTGGGTGTCCTCCTCTGAGATCCCTCAACTCAGACTCGTCAGCCAGGAGTTTTGTCAGAGACATGTTCTAGCCAAGGGTTGTTGCAGAACGTGTCCTTCTGTGCAGAGGAGAGTGCTTGTCCTCAGTGCTGCACAAATGGAGTGCTCCCACTTCAGAGACACTGAGTATTGCTGTGAGATGCACAGACCAGGCAGCCAGCACTTAGTGCAGAATTTCATAGAATTCATATTCACATGTGTAAACTTAAGAATTTTTTTTTTTTAATTTTCACATCAGCAGCAGATAGTTTCCTGATCAATGTGAAGGCCCTTTAATAGAATTTAGTTTACTTTATTTGTAATTTTCTAGCATTCTTTGCAAAGGTTACATGCACTAAAAATAGCTAGATTGAATCAATTCATGAGCCCCTAATCCTTAAAAAGAGGAAGTAGTTTTCTCCTCATTATCCTTTGTACTTAATTATTTGACATTATTAGTCACCATGGAAACACACGGCTGTAATTCGCTTACCTTCATAACAATTATTAGAACTAGATTTTACAAGTGTTTTCAACTTGTTTGAGGATAAAGAAATGCATTTTTCACTGAGGAGAGAAACAATCCTTAGCGTTACCTCTCCTGGCTGCCTGGCTGCGGCAGGCTGGAGCACAGCAGAGGCTCTTGGAGAAGGAGACCTTCGGTGCTGTCACTCCTGGGGCAGTACTGTGGAGCAGTGACTCGTCAACCCGAACCGAAACCGGGCTTTGCCATCCGTGCAGCAGAGTGGGGCTCCGGCCCGGCTGTGGCAGTCTCTGGAAGCAGATGGTTGCGGAGTTCAGAGCAGCGCTGCACCCACGGAGGTGCCCGCACTTCAAAGGGCAGTGCAGAAATGCTGGGAATGAGTCTGTGGAATGCCTGCCAGCGGGGGAAGCTTCTTCCCAGAGCCCCGGAGAATTGCGTCCCTTGTGCTTAATCTGTCGCTAGGTCAGTGAGGGTGATCTCATTATTCATGTTTCACCATTCAAATACATATCTCCTGCTGATTTTTTTTTTCTCGGGGTGTAATCACATGCAGACATGTGTTTCCAGCTGTAGTGCTACTTTCCTGCAGGATGAGTATGAATTTTTTATTCAAGAGCCAGGCACCTGTCAAAGCCTGGCCTGAGGTCCCTGCCCGGCGGCTGCGGGGACGGGTGGGAAAGTGGCTCTGGAGCCGCTCGTGAGGAGCTGCAGTGAGCTGGGCAGCAGAGCTGGGGAAGGGGGAGCGTCAATTGCATCATAAATTGCTGCAGTAATTAACTTCCCTGCAGGAGCGCGGCAAGCAGGAAGGAGTTGTGATTCCCGCAGTTCCTGCAGGAGGCTCCTCCTGGGCAGCGCAGTGGTGCTCTTCCCCGCACAAAGCCGGGGCTTGGGTCACTGAGCGCCAGGGCACGGCTTGGATAAAGTGCAGCAGCCCGTTTGTTGAAGCAGTGTAAACTCAAAGTGATGCTCAGTCTCGCCAGGAGAAGTCGCAGCAGCAGCTCAGCCCGGCAGCGCAGCCCCGGCCTCCATTGTTCTCTGCCCTCCAAACTGCTGGTGCAGGCTGCTGCTCCTGCCTCTCCTTTGTGGTGGGATCTGGGGAGAAGGCCCTTTCAGCATCCCAGTGAATCAAGTCAAAGAAACTCCAAACAGAGGTTAAGCTGAGATGCAAGTTTTATTTATTTTTAGTTTCCCTTCAGTGACTTGCTCTTGTGGGATGGTGTGGAGGAATTCTAAGGCAAAGAGTTTTAGCAGACATTCTGGTAAATATGTGTGGGGCCCCGCTTACTTTGGCTGTACTGTGAGACACTAAAGTTGACAAGCTATCTTCAATTAAGACCCTCAAAAGGAACCTGAGATAAGACAAATAAAGGCATTTTTAAAAAGTTTCCCTTTTTTTCTCATCTTGGGTGAGACCAAGTATGTGTGTACTAAATCTATAAACAAAAAAGATGTTTTAAATATTCAAACTTGCAAGTATTCAATGAACATTGTATCTGAGAATGATTTTCAAGTGTAAAATGTTTCAATGAATACAGAGTATCAGTGCCTACTGATATGAGAAAAGGGGTAAAGAGTTCATTTCAGAGTTCTGCAAGTATCAGTTCTTGGGGGTGAGAGTATTATTTTAGCAGGAAAAGTATTAACTACTGTTAATAAAGTAACTACTGTTAACTAACTAACTGTTAGTTTATTTAAAAACCCATGAACAGCTAGCATTGAGGATATGAAGTTGCAAAGCCCTCAGTTAAAGCAGTATTCCCCTAAATGTGTACCCTGATGAATGTAAGCTACAGGCCAGCATTTTTGTATTCACAAGTATTGAGATGCTTTAAAAAAGAACTTCATCACTAAATACTAATTTAGCAGGAGGGCAGAGAGGGTTTTTGTTTCTTGTTTTATTTGTAGTTTCAGAATTATGGTCATGGCAGCAGTGTTATGCCAGATGAATATCCACTTTTTAAAAATGGCATTTTCAGTTTATTCTGGTGGCTGATTCACAGAAGAGCATGCTAAATAGTGCTCCCTGACAGCAGGTGATTGAAGTTTGGCTGCAAGAACACCAAAAGCTTGCTCACAGCAGTATCTTGTCATTGGTTCCAGCGTAGTGAACCAATTAGCTTTTTATCCACCTCTTTGCATATAGCTGTGGAAAGCTCTATTGTCTTCTGATTATAGGGAAAACCCTTTTAATCCATGATTTTGAAAGCCTCCTTAATCCAACCTCTGGTATGAACAATGACTTATTCTCTCAGGACACTGGAAATATACATAGTGTGCTACCCAAAATAGCAATAAATGAATGGGGGCCTGGATCACATTATTTTATATGAAAATGTTGTGCAATATATTTCCCTTTCCATTTGGGTGCATCAAAACAGTTACTGAATTGAAAAAGCAAACGGATTAAAGTTTATTTTTGTCAAAGCCCTGAACTTTTGAAGTAGAATTAGAACCTAACATAGTAAATCTGTGAGGTTTTGCCTATAGGATGGTTTTCCCTTTGTGAGTTAAAGTTACCTAAGATTAGTGTAGAAATGGCAGGGATTTTCAAAATGTGGTTTCTGAGAGAGCAGCTACAACTGCTGTTATCTGGCAGCACAGGATTGTACAATATTCTGCACATCTGTCCTGTTTGGCAATAGTTAGCATAATGCTTGCTGTTTAATTAGGCTTTTATCTTTGCATTTGTCTGAGAACATCTGAAGCCTTCCATGTTGCCTGTCACTAATGAGTTGACTAATTAAATAGTTAGTGCTTACTTGCTGATCACAGAGCTAACACCTAATGAATGGTTTAGTGATCATCATTGCTTCATACTATCTATCTTTGCCACACGAGTTGATCTACATGTGCTTCCTTTTGACTGCCTTTTTTCATACCAAGGCAAACCCAGAACAATGTTGTAGTCCACCATGTGTTCAGTGTCAGTGGGCCTGCATCCCTCAGACACTGTTGCCTTCCATCGTTCCTGGTGAATGGAGATCAATCTGTGACAGAGATAAATCAGACAGGTCATATCTGGCCTTGTTGTGCAGTTGGGATCACAATGAGTGCTGTCAGTGAGTGGTGCCAGACATAAACTTGGAGAGAGGATGTGGGTCAATATCAGCACCCCTGACAGTCTTCTGACTTGCCTCTGCCGAAAAATTATAGTCTTCTAGCTCTGAAATGTGCTTATTTTATAGTTATATTCTTGCTTTAGAGGCAGTTACCTGTTTTAAATAAGATTATTTCAACTTTAAGTACTTGTCCTTTAAACATATGCAAACATTTTTCTGAGACCAAACTATTCTTTCACCTTGTAAATTTGTAGGCTTTATTTTGTTACTATTTATATATGAATACTCATCACTTCTTGGTGCATTTAAAACTGTCTTGGCAACAGAAAAGGCCTGTTTCAGAATTGAAATTACTCACAAGAATTATTTTAGATTTCTATTTTGTATTTATCACACCTCTTCTGGTGACTAAGTATGACATTAGCATGGCTGTTCCATCAGCTTTGTGCAGATCTTGGTAACCTGACTACCCGAAGCATCTGGTGGCTCTCAGCAATGCTGTTCAAAGCAAATAAAGAAGCATTCAAAGAGCAAACACTGCGCACAGATTTTCTAGTCCTCTGCTGAAGCAGTGGAGGAGATGTACTTTCTCTTCTGCTCAGATTTGTTTCCCAGACCTGTTGCAGAGGTGTAACTATGAGTGGTTCAGAGCAGCCTACAAACTGCCTGTGGGTTGATTATGAAGCACAGCAAATTGTTCAGGCTGCTGTAGTAGGTAAAAAAAATGAACTGACTTGTTGAGTTGTGATCCTTTCATGGTTAGTGTTGATTTGATTCCTGTTGGCGTAATGTATGCCCTACCAGGCAGAGTGAGGGTTGCAGCAGCTGAAGATCACTATTGGAAGCAACTTGCCTGTTGTTTCTGAGTGCCTGGTGATCTGAAAAGGGAAAGTTCCTTTTCTGGGTTGCTGTGATTACTGTCCAGACCCCAGGAAGGAGACGAGTCTGGATGCAGTTTATATTGCAATGAGCATCTCATTGCTCCAGGCAGAGGAATGAAGTGGTGACTCTATACATGCTGTAGTACCTGGGTTCCCCAGACTTCTAATGTGGGTTGGTGAGGGTAGGTGGAGCTCCACAGAGCTGTTGCTGGGCTGTTCCCAGTGCCCATGTACCAAGCTCCTTTGTGGCGTGAATTGTAACATATTGTAGTGTGTCCTTTGTTTTCCGAGGAGCCTGGTGGTCAGCAGTGTCCCTGCATTAATCAGACATAATTTCAGTTTCATGTGAGCTACAGGGCATGGGCCACCTGGGAAGGAGCTGTTGGAGGACTCTCAAGTTGCCCCGGTTCTCTGGGCTGTTTAATGTCCAGGGATGGAGTCTCAGCCAGGCAGCTGTGCTCCTCGGGCTGCCAGGGCTGCAGGTGCTGCCAGGCACAGATTCACAGCTGTACCATGCAGATGTTTGAGATCAGGAATTTTGGCCCAGCTGACTCCTCTGCCAGCCATGTCCTTGTCCTTCCTGGGCTGCCAGCTTTCTGTCAAAGGACATGGTGTTGGGGTGGTGCCTCAGAACATGCAACTTTTATGAGAATCTTCTCTTTCTGCCTGCTCTTGCTGTCAGGAGGAGAATGTACAGTGCTGGGCCATAGCTAGGATAAAAACATTGTTACACATCTCAAGCCCTTCAAATTCAAGGGAAGTCAATCATTTAACATGCACAGGCTTTGCTAGGGTGTCTACTTTTTCACCTGGGTGAAGGCAGCATTGCCAAATCTACACCAAGAAAGGCCACAAGGTCAAAATACTGATATCCTCTGAGGTAATAAGGGAAATTGAGGTCTGGTAAGTAGACAGATGTAAAAGAAAAAAAATCAAAGCCCCTTAGTTTTGACATGGGTGGCTGGTCAATAATATTTAATGTGTCCAGTTAACAATGTGGAATTTGTAGTGTGTTATTCACTGAAACATTCACATAGGAACAGACAAAAGAGCAAAATTTCAACTGCACTCTAGTTTTACTGCCCAATTTATGGTATCTTTATTTGTGGAAAATAGTGTTGATGTCTCTCAACTGTGATTTTGAATTTTCCAGGTGATTGCATTTAAACAGCTAGAGACTGTAACCACCAAGGCCATAATCAGTTTTCCCTCATTTCCTGTCTAGAAAAATAATTGCCCTGTTTTATACATTGAACAGGATGACATGCTGAAACATTTATGGAATGGAAATTGAAATTCTAGTAAGGAAAAGCTCTCACTGAAGTAATGGTTTGATGGTACTTTGATTTGGTCCAGTTCAAAACCAATTTAATGTTTGGGATAATATTGCCAATCTTATGAACTTTGTAGCTGTTGATTTTCCCACATCAGGAGATGGATGTGCCTGATTCAGCTACATAGTTTGTGAGTGCCCCCACAAATGCTCCTCAGGTTTTCCAGTTCTGTCAGGTAACAATTCATACTGTATGGACTTTTTTGTGCTGATTTCAATAAACTAGATCTGGAAATACCACAGATCTTGTATCAATGCTATAGTTTTGGAAAGAGGCTCCTAAAAAATCCATAGCTGGGTTGTCAGATGAATCATCCTTTGGTTTCTGTTTTGCTACAAAAATTTGGTTTGTGCTTACAGTGCTTCCCAGTGCAGAATGTTAGGAAGGAAGTACTTAAGTTTTTGTCATCAGTAAGCAGGTATTTAAGTTGTGTTAGACATTTGCTCTGAAACGCTGTAGTCCAGTATTTGCATATTACAAGCTGCACAATCAAGGCCTGGTACACACCTTGCAACAATTGGAGTCAGAGAGGTCTGAGAAGAAATCTTAGCGTGGGGTGGTTGAGGGAGGGAAAAGAGATTAATGGTAGAATTGCAAAGGTCATTGTGGGTTGAGAAGCAAAGTGTGGAAAAGAATTAGTCTGTGAGAGAAAAAAAGGGCTCAACTGAATTACAGTAAAGAGCCAGAATCACTGGAGAAGAGTGGTGCAGGAAAGAATAGGGGCAGCTAAGTTGGCATAGGTGAGGAAAGCAAAAAGTTGCTGGGAAATGAGAGGTGGTAAGAAGGGATAAAGGCAGTGACAGGGACAGAAGGGTGGTTGAGTTGTTTTAGAAAAAGGAGCTGTGATATGGATGGGTGTTTGAAAAAAGAAACTATAAAAAGACATATTTGGTACTATTCAGGGGGAAATCGAGATCACAAGGTGATGTAAAGCTACCCAAAAAAGGAGAAATTAATAAAGGAACTGAAATGCAGCAACATCAGAGTTGCTGGTGTTTTTTAATTATATTGTCTAGGAAAAGGGCCAGCACAAAGGAAAAAAGAGAGACAAGCATTAGATTTGCAAGACAGAAGGGCATTTAGTACTAACTACTTAAAGGAAAAAAAAACAGGAGAGTGCTAATTGATCTACCATAGCAGGAGAATAAAAATTTATTTGGACAGGAACAGTTTTTGAGACAGGGAATTGAAGAAGTGTTGGCCACTACAGGGGAAGGATTACATGAGCTAGGATCAGTGAGGAGACACAAGCTTTGCAAGAATAGGCAAATCTTAAACATGTAAAAAGCCCCAAGTATTAAATTCATTATTTGTGTTCTTATCCAGCTCAAGTGGATAAAAGTGGTACCCAACAAATATGAGTCAGAAGTTGCAGAGAATGATCACTGTGGAGAAGAGAACATCTTCCAGTAGGCATACTAGGGGCCAAAAATGTAGTTATCTTCACAGTGGTGCTTGTAAGATTAGTAACAAATTTGTGGTTTGGTGTTTTGGATTTCTTATTGGTCTTGTGGGTACTAGACTTCAGCACTAAGGAGTTGCCTCCAAGTCCTGTGTAGAATCAAAATATTAAGTTCAAAGTTTGGAGAGAGACACAGTGAGAAAAAGCTGCCAGCTGGGGAGAGAGGAATACTTGAAAGATGCTAGTTAAAGATCAAAGTAAATATTACCTGTTTTTTTAATGGATTCTTGGTAAGATTTCAGAAGTGGTGACAGTGGTGGCTCTCATGGCCTGGGCTTATAGGCAGCAGCTCTGTGGAATACAGCACCTGATAAAATTGACCATCAGTAAATCTGGTGGGAAGTTCGTGAAAAAATAGTGTCTTAATAAAAAGCACTGTTCCATCAAAATGTAAGGTTTTGAAGGGAGAACGATGTTTTGGTATCAGGAGTAAGTAACTGGGACATCATGAAATTTTTTTTTTGAGGTGTAATTCAAACAAAGTGGCTCTTTTCTAAAAAAAAAATTACATCTTGAACTTTTCTTAGTATCAGAAGCTGGTATTTTAATCTCTGTTCTGGACAATTTAGAAGTGTGTTTTCTGAAATAAAAAGGGTGGTGAATTTTACCAGTGTTATGACCTGTCTTGGAATGGAAAGAATCTTGTTCTGGGAAGACAAAAATGTGAATTCTCCCAGTGAAGGAAACAACAAACTTCTCTAGCCCCCTGTCAAAAGCAGCAGACAAATTATATGTACACTACTGACAATTAGATTAACTTATCTTTTTATTCTAGTCAGAGGTGCTCTTTATGTCTTTTGCTGGCCTTGGGAGGAAGAGACATCCTGGATGGAGTTTGTGGAATGAACGAATATGTGTGAAAACCCCTTTCTTGACCCCTGCATTGAAAAGTGTCCCAGTAAAGACTTTATTATTGTTCCTTCTTTCATGAGCAAATTCATTCACAATCTTAACACTTTTTCCTAAGGTTGATCCAATGGAGAACTGGCTTATCTTTGTTTACTCGTAATTAAAGAGGGATAACTTGGAGATGGACATCTGTTGGTGAGCAGTTAAGCTGCAGTCCCATCCTGAGGTCTGTAATTGATGCACTTACATAAGGTTCTTGAGAGCAGACGCTTTTGGTAATTGTTGATACAAACAATAACCCCTTTCTGCTGCCTCTGTTACTGACTCTTGCTGAAAGCTTTATAACCAAGTGTTGCAGGATCAGTTGAGAGCCTTCATACTGCTAGAATGGCATCGTGTACCATCACACAGGGAAGCAGTAAGGCTTTTTCACGTATCTTCAGTCTTGATTTTGTGTTGATTTCTTACTTGTCTGAGGCAAACATAGCTGTCCAAAGAGTGGGAGGAAGTGGGGAGAGGGGAAAGGCTTTTACAGCTCTTCCAGTGAAAGCAATGGCCTTTGTCCAAGCAAACAAAAGCAATCTACTATAATGGCAACATGGAAACACATTACTTGTAAAGATTACTTAAACCTATAGTGCTAAGTAACGCATTTTCCCTTGAGTGAACCTAGGAATGCGTGGGGATTTCTGTGTTGTTAATAATATTAACAACCTTTGTTAAGCTGAGTGTTTCTGTTTGTAGCTTTGTCTAGAGCTGGAAAAGTTATTAGGAAATCTTTTCCTTTTGGAGAAATCTGTTCTTTCAGTCACATCCCAATTAGATTGTTTTTGAAAGGCTTGGGGCACTGATCTTTCCTTTAAAAAAAAAAAAAAAAAGGTCCTACTTTGGTAAATTGTTATACTATTTGGGAAAAAGAGAACTACTGTCTGTATGTGCCTGTGACTTGTACCTGAACACTTTACGATTCTGTTGTTCACTGAACATCAGGTTATTGCCTGCTAGGACTCTTATCATCATATCTCATTCTGGGCTTCTTCCTCCCACCAAAAATCTTAAAGCTTCCTTTTTTTAGTTGCAGGACAGAGATTTATCTGATTTCCAATTTAATTAATACAGGAATTTATATCAAAGCTTCCAGCATCTAGTGCTGAGAACAGACTATTTGTTACTATTTTTAGAACAATTTAGAGTTGTTTTTACAAATGCTTTGCTACAGGGAAGTTGAGGACACAGTATAATTAGAACTTTACTTTTGGTTAGGTTATAATTCCAAATATTAAAATTACTTTATTAAGATTACATACAGAGGAGCATAGTGCACATAGCTACCTATTTTGGTAGCCGGATAAAGCATTAGCTTCTGTCAACCTTTTTTATTTTATTTTTTTTAATAGACATAAAAATGAAGGGTGATGATTCATTTCAAAGAAACTGAAACGCTTAGGTTTGTGTAGACTACTTCACTGCACTTTTTTTGTAACAAAAGTGATTTCAGTTATTATTTATGGTAACAAGGGATGTAATGAGAGCAATTAATTGATTCATTTGTTCAGGCAGTTTCTATTATCTAAGCTTCCATCATTATACCGTATGCAAGGGGGAAGAAAAAAGGTATCAAGACGTCAGGCAAAAATACAGAAAAACTAGCAAGGAATATTCTAAGAGATTCACAAGTGCCAGGATATATATAAATAACTTACTAAAACTTTTTTTGTTTGTTCCTTTGATTATGCTCACAGTAAACTGGCAGTCCTGTTTAATTGTGAGGACCAGGGTGTGTAAGGCTGCTTTTTTTTGTAGCTATCCTCTAAAACTGTGCAATGAAACCCAATACCTTTTACTTATTTCCCTAGATACTCTAATCCCTCCCTGCTTTACCAGTATCTTTGAGCTCTTCTTCCCTTTGTATCCACAGCAACATGAATCCCTGCTGGAATCATTTGCTTCTAAAATGCAGGTGCACTTGTTTAATGTTGCAGTGGTTCAGGCTCTTAACTTGAAGACTTTTTCACCAAATGGGCACCTCTGCTTTCAGCCTACTTCATATGAGGCACTGTTATATATGTGTTAGCAACGTGTAAGAGTTTTGCTCTCCTAACATGCACTAGCTGTTTCTCAGAGCCTTTGTTGTTTTTCAGTTATTAAGAGCTTTTAGCCAGTAGTAAGTAATCAAAAGCCATAAAAACCAAACCATACTTTTGTTAGCTTAGAAATAATAATAATGCTGTATAGAGGAAAGGGGAGAACACTACTGAGTGGCAATGTGCCTGGCAGTCACTGGTCAGAATACACAAACTGTCACCTGCTGGTAACTGGGTGCACCAGTGCCTGACAGTCCCTGAGCACCCACAGTTTGCAGGGACTGAGGTGCCTGTCTGTATATTTAAAACCCCAAGATCAGGCATATCAACTACAGTTCTGTAATCAAGCGTTTATGGCATAAGATACTAGGATTTTATGCTTACTTTATTTAATGTTGCTGATAATTTCCACAAGTGCCAGGTTGTGCTTAAACATTTAACAAATTTTGATTCTTAGTTGAAGTGAATTTTTACCTCTCTCTTTGAAAATGTGACCATTATTTGCATGACATTGTGCGTGGTGCTTGGTGACTGCTTGGAGCCGGGAGGGCAGCATGCTGCCCAGGGCACTGCCAGGGACCAGCCTCTGGGTCTCTGCACACCTCGTAGGTAGCTTTAGTCCAATCCTCTTTGTGTCTTGATTTGTGTGAAGTGGGAATCAAAGATACGACCCATTCTGTCAGTGTTCTAAGGAGATACTCATCAGCATTTTGATGCATACAAGATTAACAAATGGGAAAGATGCAATAGTGTATGGGGCATATCAGACTGCCATGGGAGAGGTAGCAGTAAATCATTAATTGGTAAATTCTATTGAGTGAAAGGTCTGAATTGAAGCCTGATGCTCAGCGGGGAGGAACTAAAAGAATACTGTTATGGCTGGAAATCCTGGATGGCTGTGCATCAGCTGAAAGGAGGCAGAGCATCTGCAGAAGAAAACATTATGTGACAAGATCAATAAAGTGCATCATAGTTCAGTCATACAAAAGAGGCATATTTATTTTGGTTGGGACCTGCATTCTGCCAGGTTTTTATGCTTGCTTCCATCATTTTCATCTTAAATATTGTTAATTTAAATTCTGTGTCATTGTTACACCTGGATTTAGAGACCCATTGGCAAGAGGCCATGCAGCAAGAACAGGGGTGATTTCAGCTCTAAGCTGGAAAGAAACTTCATTGCTATGAGGGCAGGCATGATAGGTGAATGTCTAGGATGTTTATGTACTGTTGTAGTAATTTTCCTCATAATTCCCTGTAAACTAAATGCCAAAAAGTCATACTGTTGAGGTTCCTGTAATTGCTCATGTTTGCACCCCACAAGGAGGGCTCCATGAGTGTGGATGGCATTTTGTACAATTTAAATTCAGCTTAATGTGTTTGGCTAACTCTTATTTGCACGAAGACTTCTTTGTATCTCTCAGCCAGCACAATGTGGGCCTAAATGAAGAGCAAATTCTATTTACAACCACCTCTGCAGAATGACCTTAATTTAAATGAGAATCAGGCCCATAATCTGTATAAATATATGCACTCTGTTACATTAAGGTTATTTATTACATTGCACTTGGCCTGAGTATGCATGGAGATTTGCCATAGATAATCCATAATCCAGAATTAAACTATTAATATGCATTTTGAAAGGAGCAGCCATAACCTTGAAATTCCTTGGTTTAAGTATGACCTTTAACTTTGTTTGAATATATTTTTTAAACGTATGAGTAACAAATTAACACTGGTTGACAAAAAACATTCTGATTCCTTTGTACCATTTGTATCAATCCATACTTAACTTACAGAAAGCCTTGAAGATTAGAAGGCTTAATCACTCATAATATTTATTTGTTTTGAAATGTCAGATCACATTTAGTTCAACATACTGTCAGTCTTGTTCCCCCCCATGCTCTGGTGTTCACAAAACTAGGGTGGGAAGTATTCTTTTTGTGTCCAAAGACACCTGCATCTTAGCAAGATGATGAAATTCTTTGTACCTGGCCTGTGCAAAGGAATTGCTGTCTGTCCTTCTGTGTCTGCCACAAAAATCTGTGCTGCTCCTTTGACATGCCCTCCGAATTCCAGTAGCCCTGTTGCAGGAAGCATGTCAGGAATAGAGTCCAAATATCTGTCAGGATTGAGATAGTATTGTGCTGAATGCTGTGCAGCTGGAAAGTCTCAGTGATGGACTGGGAAGCTAAGCTGTAAATGCTGTGTATAACCATACCATAGAATCATAGAATTGTCTGGGTTGGAAGGGACCTCAGAGATCATCAAGTCCAAGCCTTGATCCACTACCGCTGTAGTTACTAGACCATGGCACTGAGTGCCACATCCAGTCTCTTTTTAAATATCTCCAGGGACGGGGAATCCACCACTTCCCTGGGCAGCCCATTCCAATGCCTGATCACCCTCTCCGTAAAGAAATTCTTTCTAATATCTAACCTAAACCTCCCCTGGCACAACTTAAGACCATGCCCTCTTGTCTTGCTGAGAGGTGCCTGGGAAAAGAGACCAAACCCCCCCTGGCTCCAACCTCCCTTCAGGTAGTTGTAGACAGCAATGAGGTCTCCCCTGAGCCTCCTCTTCTCCAGACTGAACAGCCCCAGCTCCCTCAGCCTCTCCTCATAGGATCTGTGCTCCAGTCCCTTCACCAGCCTGGTTGCCCTCCTTTGGACCTGCTCCAGGACCTCAAAATCCTTCCTGACCTGAGGGGCCCAGAACTGGACACAGGACTCGAGGTGTGGCCTCACCAGGGCTGAGTACAGGGGCAGAATCACCTCCTTGGACCTGCTGGCCACGCTGTTCCTGATCCAGGCCAGGATGCCATTGGCCTTCTTGGCCACCTGGGCACACTGCTGGCTCATGTTCAGCTTCCTGTCAATCCAAACCCCCAGGTCCCTCTCTGTCTGGCTGCTCTCCAGCCACTCTGTGCCCAGCCTTAGCACCGAAGTGCAGTTGTGTTGTGCTTGTACCATACAGTGCCTCAGCAAACTTGGACTGCTTCAGCTGTGGAATTCTGTTTTTTTCTCCACAGCCCGCATCTGAAGTTCAACAATCTGACCTTGATTTCAATCCATGGCCTTCCAGGAAAAGACCTACTGGGCTCCACACACAGAAGATTTTTAATTAACAGGTTTGATTTAATACCTAAGCATTCCATAGCTTCAATGGAAAATGTAACACATTGCAATTCTCTATTGTCCTAAATTTTAGATATATAGACAGCCTCAAAATAAACCAGTCTTTCTATGCAACATGCACTGACCTGTGAAATGAATTGAACATCATTAATACTGGGGAACTATTGCTAAAGCAGTAACCTTTTCCTAAGTATACTGTAAAAAAAGAGTTGTAATAACAGAACTTCCTTTCTGATGGAAAGTTGCAGTTCATAGCTCCCTCACCAGAATTAGCTTTTAAATTTGAAAGTAGATTAGGAGTGAAAATTGAACTCTGCAGGGTATGATTTTTGAAAGCATCCCTGTGATTTTGGAGTGTCAGTCTTCAGGAGCTGTGCACCTCAATTATAAAGGTGCTTTTGAAAACCCTCATCTGTCCTTGATGTCCATTTTATTTATAGATTCCTGCATGATTACGGTTTAGAATTGTGAGTTGTTTTCTTCCCTTACTTATTTGCCTCCGGTATTTGTGAGCACAGAGGATGCAGAGCACCTCAGAAAGCCTGATCATTCAGTCCTAAAATTCTTCAGGTCATGAAAGGAAATGTATTTCTGTGGCATCCTGTATGACAACACTGAGAACTCAGTAAGGACAATTAATGTGTAGGAATCAGCTCTGGTTTAACAGACATACTCTGGCACTGATGGCACAAAAATAGCTGCTTGTCCTGAGTCTCCTTCTCTCCTGTACTCAGTGCTGTAATACAAAGGCATCAAATACATGAACATGAGCAGAGTCCCCTTCTATTTAATCACATTACATTTAGTCCTGTGGAGGAAAGTGGAATATTTTTCATCACACATTATCAGTACAAATTAAAAGTTCTTGAGTCCCTGACTGGACATGAGCTCTGTTTGGTAGATGGAATATTTGTTCTGCAGTGACTACGGATGACAGAGGGGGAGAAACCCAGGACTTCCTCTTTTGCATCTTGTCTCACAGGTGCAAAGTGCTAGCAGGAGTGAGACTCAGCTTCCTTTCATGCAAGATGTGCGAGTTTCATCTTCGTGTCATGTCACTCTCATCTCATAAACCAGGCATCTGGGTGACACCAGCCATTTATCTTTTTGCTTGTGTAAAACCTGTTGCATTCTTTTTCAGTAGGTGCTTGTCACGGTTTAACACTGGCCCGGCAATTAAACCAAGAAACAGATTTTTATATTAATTCCCCTCTCCTCCCTGATAAGGCTCAAACCAGGACAGTGCTACAGATTCATAACTCCACAAAACTATAAATGGGTTTGGAATTAGGATTATTTTTCAATGCTACTGAAAAAACCTAACTACACAGAGTTTTGTCTGGTGCAAGTTTTCAATACCACGGAGGTATTGAGCTCAGTCTAGGTGGATTTGCAGCATGGCCAGCAGTGTACTGTGTATTTTCATAATGGGCTACTGCAAGACTCAGTGGTGTTCAAAAGTCATAATGAACCTTGTTGAAAATGTTATCTCTTTGCCTCCCTATGCATTTTATAATGATGTATCTATTGTACAACTGTATTGACATATTTTATCTCCAGGAATCTTTCTTTCCAGAAGTCTGTTAAGCAGAGAGGGTAATGCAAATGCAATAATAAATAAGTATCTTGGTATTTGCTTAGTTGGGCAGGTTGAGGGCATAGTCTGAGTCAAAAAAACCTTTGGAAATAGTTTTAATTTCATTACTGAGGCATTGAAAGATGTTTTGTTCCATTTGGATTTTGCTTCAAAATTGGCTGTTTAAATAGCAGCATCCGGATTGTTGCCACTTCCATCGTACATAGGGATATTATGATAGGTTACACTGAAAACAGGCTGTAACACTGCTGAAGCCTGCAAAAGTAAACTTTTTTTTAGGTTTAGGCTCCTTAGTTTAGATTTTAGGTTCCTTCGTTTTTGGTAATGATCCTGAATGAACACTGCCAGATTGTGGGGCTCAGAACGCACCACCTGCACCTTGAAAACTGTATTTCTGTTGAGGTATCTCAATTGGACAATACTCAAGCCATATGACATTCAGGGACAAAAAGCCCTGGAAACCCTAACTATGATAGAGAACAAGGTTCTGCTTCTTAAAACAGGCAAACCTTTATATCGTTTGTTACTTAGCACTGCAGGTAATTGCTTTAAAATTATAAAAGTTGCTTCCCTGTTTTCAGTAAGAATAAATTGTTGCTCAGTTACAAATGAGTGAAGATTATTATCATCTGCCCTGTTGGTGTCTCTCACTCACCTGCTAATTATGGGTTTTTTTGGATAGCCTGTGTGATAACTTCTCCTTTATTCCTGCTCCTATTCACCTTGCAGAGGAATTCACTTGCATCTTAGAGACTTGAAAGTTTGAGGGTAGTGGGTCAGTTTAGTATGTTTCATAATTTTTTGCTTATTAATTCCCGCATTTTGAGAAAGTTAATTTTGAAGGGGTCTCCAAGACAAAATTTGAGATCTCTGCCTTTTACTTCTACAATTTGTAGAAGAATTGTACTTCTTACAATTTATTTCCGAGCTTTATTTTTAAGTTTTTCAGATTAATTCTTTGGAATACAGATTTTGAAGTGCCTGTGGTGCCTTCATCACATTTATGACTCACCACAGCCAGTACTGGTGTAGTGTAGTACCAAATGAAGCAAAAGTGGGGAAAAAAAACCAACTTAATAGGGGAATCTTGTACAGGAGAAAGAATTAAACAAAATATTTTCTTTGCAGGGGCAAAAACCTCCTACTTACATCAGCTTGCAAAGAAAAAGCAGTCTAAAGCATGTATTTTTGACTTTGGTTTTAAATTATGAGGTTGTATGGCCCAGTGCTGGGAGGGATTGTTTGGTTTTAGCAGAAAGTTGTCAATTTGTAACTGAGTATTTCATAATGACTAATCTTGTACTATAGACTGCCATAAGCTCACAGCAAGAGAACAGACTGGAACCACTAGGGGACTTGAGCTAACTCACCAGATGTCTAATTAATGCCTGCTGTCAGCTGCTGAAATGTCACTTACAGATATTCTTTCTTCACAGCCACTGTTTTAATGATGAAGATTATGCACAGATGTCACTTTGTTCCTGGGTTAACGTCGTGGTTGGTAAAATGACTGGCATAAATCGTGCTGCCAAATATGTAGTTGTTTCCAAGAAGAAAAAAGTACCGTATGACTACCTGGTTCTCTGCACAGGACTGAAGTACCAGGTAAGAGTGTATGCAGAGTGAAATACATAATATATATTTAGTTTTTAGAAGGCATAGTGTTTCTGTAATGAATAAAGTAGTAGAGTAGCCCAGAAAGTTTTCAGCACTTCAGTGTCTGTAGAGCGTGGAGGAGATGAGAGGTTTACAGCCAGCAGAGTCACTGCTCAGTACCAGGTATTAAGCAAATCTGCCAGTGTTTTTTAAACCTGCTGAAGAGTAGGCCCAGTTGACATGTGGCCCCAGCCACAGGAGGCTGAACTCCAGCTGGCCTAATGCCATTTGACCTAGTTTTGGCAATGGATAGAATTCCTTATCAAATTAATTACTCATCTCATGTGATGACCGTGCCTCGGCATGCACGTGGTGCTCTGTGTTATTGTAGCACATGGCTGAATTTCCAGTGAGATCAGGGCAGACCCTCAGTTGCACGTGAAATGTGGAATCAAGCTCCTCTCTACCCCCACAGGCTCAGCTTCGACTCAGACACCCCAGGTAGGGTTCATTTGTTCCTGAGTCTCATCACATGGCTTTCACACTGTGTAAACTGCCTGGACATCTTCTGTGCAGCCTTGCTGCTCACAGTGAATTTGCCTCCCTGGTTGGTTTTGGATAGGAGTCACCAGCAAGGTGTTTTGCCTTTAAAATCAGGAGATCAAACTGAGCATGTGGCTACATGGTTTTTACAGTGCTGTTCACTGTAAGTCACATGCATGAAGGTGAGGTGTGGTCAGCCCCATAGTGAAATCTGGTCTGCACGTGTGCAACAGATTTGTGGAGCAAGAAAGCCCCAGTTTTTCTGTAACCACTTTTCAGAGTAGAACCACACTTTAGACAGCAGTCCTTATGCACTACTCACAGGGATTGAACAAAAGTTGAAGTGTGGTCTGAGGGACTTCAAATGGTCATAGAAAAAGAAGTTTGGAGCTAAACTCTGACTTCCAAAATAATTTATGAAAAGTTGCTGCACTGAAAGAGGAAAAAGCTAAAGAAAACAAGATAAAACTTGGGTTTTCCTTGCCCTTAAAAAGAAAATCTAACATCATCTCTTGTCACTTTTAAGCTCTATGAAATTATGAATTAATTATTTTTATAATTTTCTGTTTTATTACACTGAGCTATAGTCCATCCTTTTTATAAGTTGTCTCTTATTTGGCAAGCAGTCAAATTAATGCATAGTAAAACCTTATTCGTTGTGATTAAGAGCATTTACTTATTGGGTAAGTAAAATCTTTTGATGTCATGCCTGTTTTTATATTACTGAATAGTATTAAAGTTGATCCCATTGGCAGTGAGAACACTGTTTAGGATGTTAATGTTTTAGGTGCTGTAGTTGTCACAGATGAGATTCGTGTATAATTCTTATTGAATTTGTAACTGCAAAGCAGAATTATGCAATTAAAACTTTTAATTCTGGAATTATAACCATCAAGCAAGTATCAGTCCCTTTCTCTGGGACAAATATGTCTTAGTTTAGAAACCTGATTTTTGCTGACAAAAGTTGAGGCAGGCTTGCTGCACATAGACTTTCCAAGTGTCATTTAAAAGGTGGGTATGATTCAAATAACTGTAGAGACCCTCCAACCATGAATTTATGCATTTCTGCTGCATGCTGTGAAGTCCCTTTCATTTGTGGTTTGCCTGTATGGGTATTCACTTGTCCTGGAACTGCTGCTGAAAATGGTCACCCCAATCCTGTAGCAAATTTGTAAAATCCTTCCTAAGGTCTCCAAGATATACGCCATATATTTATTCCACTCCTTTATTCCATTTCTTCTAGGTCCTGGCTCCCACTGGAGCAGATATCAGTAAACTGCCAACTAATAGAGAAGTCATAAGTAAGTGGCCACAAAGACACACGGGGAAAATCCCTTCCAACCATTTTACTCTCAATGGGAGCCAAGACTGCTTGAAGGCAACGCAGTGGCTGAAAGAAAACATTGTCAATGCAGAAGGTGAGGGCTTTCCTTCACAAACACACATTTACAGAAACGTTTTCTAGGCTTATTGTTTGCTTAATTCCATGGTATAATTGCTGCCTGATTAATCCTAACAAAGTCTTTCATCTGCTGTGCTTTGTTTTCCAGATAAATTTACAATTTGTTGTCATTTTTGATACCCAGCATATTTAGCTAGAAAAGAAAGGCGTGAGATAGATTAATTATGTGTAATGATTATATAGCACAAAATGAGTCCCAAATGCAAATCTGGCTGGAGTCATTAATTAGCCAATTAAATAATAATTTAACTAGTGGATGTGTTTCTCTGTTGTATAGAAAAATATCTAGATTTGAGGCGTAACACAAAGAAACGGGTCTAAATTAGGAAGTGAGGTGTTTTTTTTCAGTATCTGTCACCTTTGTATATGGTTAAATCAGTTACAGATTTCTTCATAGAACTGCAGCCTCCCAGTATTTTAACCCTTAAAGTCACACATATGTGCAGATTTTTGTCCACCATACCTGTGTTTCCTTGGCCTCTTCATGTGTGCTTGGTTGGTATATTCGTTAGTTCATCCACTGAACATGTACGCTGTTGAAAGTACCTGGAATAATCCCAGCTTCCGTGTTAAACCCTCAAGTGCAGAATAAGCCATCCAACAGTAGATGAATTCATGTCACATCGGTTCTGTGTGCCAGGTCTGAGTCAGGAGAGAGGCCAGAGCAGGAAAGCTGTCTCTGGGAAAAGGCTGTCGATGGAGTGCATCAACAGGAGTTTCCTAAAGGTGTGGTTTACCTGGCTCATTTGTAGAGAACACAGTCAAAATGGGTGGTGATCTGGTGTGGTTATTTGGGGCTTTTGGCAGCCCCTGCCTACACAGGCCTGCCTGGTGCACAGCTCATGTGCACAGCTGCCTTTGCACAAACAGATGAGGTGGTTGGGTTCCGTGTTCACTGCTGTCAGTCTTTTATGTCAATCCCTGTGTGCCCTGTCTTAAAATGTACAGAAATGCTGGCTCAGAGCCTGGTGCTGGCTGGGGCCTGGGGTGCCCAGGAGGATTGCTCTCCAGCCAGCAGCAGCTTTACTGCCCTCAGCTTGCCTGGGGCCCAGCACACCTTTATCGTTACTAGTGCTAAATTAAAATTATGTTAATCATAATCTCATTATTGCTACTGACTTGCAGTGCAAATATGGGTATCTTAATTAGGCACTATCCCTGCCTCCAGGTCCGGGCTAAATCCACAGCTCCCAGTGAGGCCAGTCTGGAGGGATGTTTTAGAGATGTGGTCTGTGGGAGCATGACATCTCCCTCGTTCTCCCTGCCCTGCCTCTGGCTTCAGTTCTATCTCTTCCACTTCATGTCCCCTGCAGGTACCAGCTATGATGTGCCCAGCTGGGTAACTCTCCCTCTCCTCTCACCGCTCTCTGTTCTCCCTCCCCTGCGTCGTTTTCCAGCTCTGTTTCTTATGAATGCTGTTCCTTCAGACGTGTTCATCACTGCATCCCAGATCCCTGCTCTGTCTGAAAATTAATTCCCTTGTCAACCCAGAGGCTCCAGGCTGGCAGAGATGCAGCAGCAGGGCTCCTGTGGATTATTTGGATGTCTGTCAGCTCCCTGCAGGCTGTGCTACTGCTCTGCTGACCACAGTTTTATGTCCACATTTACTTTTCATCATTTACTTTTGAAATTCTCCAGGTCTTAGTTTTGCCTTCAATAAATGGTAATACTCTGCCCCATACATATTTAATCTCATCAAAACTGTAAAATGTTTCTCAAATTCCTACTGACCTTTTTAAACATGTTAGAATTGGAAACATTAAAAAATCTAATTTGTTTATGTTTAAAGGCAACAAACAGGCCAGTAAAACTATATATGCTGGTTATTGTAGCCCCACAGAAACTGGCATTTAATCTTCTGACTTCGGATATAATAACAGTTCTTCTTCTCAGCTTATGCTCAGTCTTTTCTCCACACACTTCTGTTTGTGCTACTCTGATTCAGCCATTTGCTGCATTTGTCAAAAGTAGTCTGGAGCCTGCTGTTCCTGCTCTCCCTGCGAGCAGGGCACTGGGCTCTGCACTGGATCAGCCCCCAGGTCCCCTGTAGCCAGCCTGGGGTGGGGGCAGGAGCAACCCCCATGGTGCCCACCCAGCTTTGTGAGGGCAGGGGACTGCCCCAGGGGGGAGGAAAGCCCAGAGTGAGGGAGGGTGGAGGTGCCCACAAGACCACCTGTAGTCCTGGAGGTTTTTGGAGGGAAGTGTTAATCACTGAGCTTCACAATCCCTGTCTTATTAGTTTAATTGGATGAAATCTTCATTTGGTGGCACTGATTTTTGGGAGCAGCTTTTAATTAAGAGTTAAGGTAGGGTTTTTAATTGCTTTTCTTCCCTCTGAGTGCTGTGTACCACTTCATTTTGGATGGAATCAGTGGCTGCTGCTTTGCAGAGGCTGTGAGTCGCTTGGGGTCAGCCTGCAGCAGATGCTGGGCAGCAGGGGAGTTGCTGCAGCCTCCTCCCTGGGCTCCTCCTCACCAGCAGAAGCTGTCTGGGGTGCTGCTGGAGGAACCTGTGGGGGGCTGCAGAGGGTCCCTGGCTTCCCAGGACCCAGAGCAGGGCGGGTAGCAGCCCCAGGGCTGTGACTGCTCTGATGAAACCCAGCCAGCTAATGCATGTAACCCATTATAACTGTAATTGTGACTAATTGAAATTCATCTTCTATTATCTCTGCACTTTCCATGAAAATAAAAAGTAGGATGGCAGTAAAGTAAGGAACAAAACTGCTTTAATGGCCCAAAATGGAGCAATTATTTTTTCTCTTTACCTAAACATAGTTTACTGCCTTATTAAAAGCGTGTTTGCAGGAATACTATCGCATTAAAATTCCAGTGCATGAATCACCAACCGGAGCCACTGATGCTTTAGCTAATACTGGTTTTCTCCCTTAGCTTTTGCAAACTAAAAAGATTCAGGTCATGCTAGGGTCACTGAAATCTTTTGCTTCCACTTGTGGAAAATGAATCAGCCTGCTCTGCAGCTGAACACTGACATTCTAGTAATAAATGATAAAACTGCTCCAACAATCTTTATTTATGCCTGCTTTTTTCCTTGGGAGATTATGATGTTTACTCACAAATAGATTCATTTTCATGTAGTTAAATAATAAAGGCATTCTGAGGAACCGCTATCTGTCCAGTGAACATAATTTCAGTCCATAATGAATATCAGCAGTTCCTAGACTACTAGCACTGTAATCTAAAAAGCCACTAATATTGTAATAAGCAGAAACCGTAAATTGTTGATTTACAAGAAGTCAGGAAAGGAACATTGCTTTCCTTCATCTAATGCAGCTGTGTTTAATATTACCATATAAACCAAAATTTAAATTTTCTTTAAGAAATAGCACTTGATTGTGAACTTGTCCATACAGAAATGCCAGCAGGTAATGTAGGAACAGAATTTCCCTCCACAGGGGCTGGTTCTGCCCAGTGCTGAGCATCTCTGTTGCTGAGACTTGCTTGCCTAAGGGTCAAACTTTTCTGGACTGCACCTTTGGAAAGCTCTTCTTGTTCCCCTTTTCCGTCCGCTGCATACTCTTCAGTTTGTTTTCACCCCTTGCTAACTGAAAATGTGTAGATGTAATGTGAGGCTGTCAGCATCCACATACCACAGTTTTACCTGCACTGTTGGCATATTAGATTACTGAAAGTTAATATATCGAAGTTTGTATTTCACTACTAGTTCTGCTTGTTCACTTCTTGCACTACACCCTGCTGCAGTGGTGGAAAAAATGGATCGCTTTTATGTCTTCCTTATTTTCTGGCTCCCTGCTAAGGACAGTACTGCCTGCACATGGACATCCTGGTAGCCAGATCAACAGAAAGGGTTCTGGCTTTGAAAGTCAGTTTAGCAGTGTACACATTGGATGGAATTCCCACTATCAGACATTATCCATATTCTTTGTTACATTTATGAAAGTAGTAAGATCTCTTTCTGCTTGTGATCTCAGATGAATACATTTGCAGGTAAAATTGTTCTGTCCCTCTGGTCATTGATATGAAAAGTAAAAATACACTTCCCATAATTTCTAAGCATGTGTAATCATGGGGCAATTCTTTTCTCTGGCAGTTATGAAGAGCTATGTTTATTTGGCAGCTACAAGTAGCCAAGCTTTTATGGACAAATAAAATAACCTTGTATGCCAAGGGGAACGATGGAACATCTGTTAGCAATCTTTATTATTAATGTTTTTGGGAGCTAGAGTTTTGTGAATGCTCTGCTCAGTATCGCGCTGTGTCGCATTCAGTAAAACATGGTCCCAGTGAAATTAGTTCAGCCTATGAAATAATAAAATGTAGGTTGAAGGGGATGCTGTCACTTGCAGGGAGATATAAATGCCAACACAGAAATAAGCATGCAAGTTAGTTGCACGAGGCACTGTCTTACCTGTGATCACTGCTTGCTGCAGTGAAATGCTGCCAAAAGTCAATATTCAGCCAGTTGTGCAAGACAGGCAGCTGTTGGTCCAGAATCTGGTTGCTGCTGTGTAGCAGCAGGGAGCCAGTGCCAGCCCCTGTCTGTGTCAGTTATGGGCCACATAACTGCAGCACCTCCAATGTTTCAGCACTGGTTTTTCTTCAGTACATTCCACTCTATGCTTTTTCTTCAGTGCCAGACTACAAGTTATTTTCATAGAGCTTTTAGAGAAATGTCTGACTCTTGTCCATCAGCCTTCTCATATGAGGAGGCTCTTTGTCCTCTCTGTTATCCCTCAGCTTTGACCCCCCTTCCCTCAGCAGCAGCTTGGCTGTGGCCCATGTAGCAAAGGGTCCTTAGCCACTGGGAAAGGAGTTCCTAGTCTGTCCTACAAGAACTATGCCATTTTGCATGGGTTACTTGAAGGCTTAGTGGATCACAGAGCAGAAAAAAGTCTCCTGTGCCAAACAGGGAGGAGAGGAGCACATCTCAGTCCCCGCTCATAGGAATTTTTTCTGTGTTTTATGTTAAACCATCTTTTAAATAAAACGGATGCTCTGATGTGTCCCAGCTCTGCCTCCTGCTTTGCCAGGAGGTCTGTACCCATTAGGCTGGAGAGTCAGACTGTGTCACACAGATCCTGCTTCCCTCCTGTCTGCATGGAGTCACTCTCAGCTTTACCTGCACTGTGTGAGGTGGCATTGCTTCAGTGGGAGGGTTTGCAAGATCCCACCAGATAGCTGCAGCTTTGTAGCTAAGGGCACTGCCCTGGAAAGTGTGAGAGGTGCGTTTGTGTCAGAGCCCTACAAGAACGATGGAGCTGATATAAATAGTGGCTCCTGCTCTGGTGACAGTGCCCTGCAAAAGGAGCAGGGGTTTTCCAAGGCTGTTTTCCTACCAACTGATCAGAAATGTCCCGGCTCTGTGCCCTGCAGCTGGCACAGGGGTGTGTCTGCAGGGACATCTCCCTTGGCCAGAGATCAGGCTTTGGCAGAAAGAAGCAGCAGCACTGGTGACCTACCCCACTACACAGTGGCTTGTTTTCTATAACTTCATTTTTCCACAGTTGGTGGGTTTTTTCTGCATGATGTATTTAATTTGCTCCTGTCCCCCCTGCCCCCAATAAGTCCTTTGAATGAGCAAAATTGAGGAGCGAGGGGAGAATAAAATAAAAATGAGAGGGTTTTTTTTCCCCTAGCAGATTTTCAATCAAAATAATTTCAAATTATGGGGTCAGAATGAATGTTGTACTTCTATGTTAAGTACTTGCCTACTTTGTGGGATGTTTTGTACAGATTCTTCACTAAATTATCTTAGCTACTGTTGCTAGGTAACATTGTTTGCTTCATAGCATCAGAGGAATAAGAGGGTCAACGAGAGCAATTTTTTGTTATTATCATCTGAGTTATACTAATAAGGTTTTCATTGTACATCTTAGATTTTTTTCCCCTTTTTTTCTCTTAGGGAATGTCATTGTCTACGGGAATACAATTGACATTTACACCACGGTAGAGACCCTCTTATCTCTTGGAATTGATGGTTCTCGCATACATCTCGTGCAGCCTCCGCTCAGCTCAAACATTTCTTGCCTGAACAACAGCGAAATCGAAAGGGCTGTTGAGGAGGCTCTGGCAGAAGCTGGGGTGTCTGTGTATCAGGACAGCATCCTGGCACAGTGGGGTGAAGGCGACGACCCAGACCTCATCACATGTGCTGCTTTCACTACTGATACAAAACCCTTTAAATTGCAGTGCTCAGTAAGTATATGCTTCCATTGTCTCTCCTTCAGTCTGTATTTTTAAGACAAAGACCATCAAATTTAGATAGTCCCTCGCTGGTTTATCTATTTTCTCATTGTCTCTGGGAGATGGAACACTCACTGGTTTGTCTAAAGGACTGTTTTTTTAAAACTCCAAATAAAACCATTGTTAATGCCCTGACTGAATTGGATTAAAATGTATTTAAGTCACCTGACTCATAAACAGTTGTTCACTGCTGAGTGACAAATAGTCTTAATTAATTTTCTAAATAATTCCAGAGATCCTTTTATTATTTAAATGCAAAAGTATCTCCTGTCTATAGTTGTGGGCATTTGATCAAATTGTAACAGAAGCCAATACTGTTAGGACTGAGAGGCTTACTATGTAAATTTGCTTGTGCAGAGTCTCTTGTGGTTCTGGGAAGGAAGAGCCATGTGCCTCTCCCAGAGAGCTGCCCAGGAGCTGGGGTCCCTGCTGCCCCCCCTGCCTCTGAGTCACTGGGTGGGTGTTCCTGACCCTTTTCTTTTAACATATGGATAGTTAAGCCCTTCTTGATGGAGGCAAAGACCTTGCATAGCACTTGTATCCACTAGCAGGCTCCTGACTTTGGTCCTGGGATCAATAATTATGTTCCTCCCTTTCTTTCCTCATGTGCAGCTTTTCAGTTTCTCTCATCTTTCCCTGAGATCCCTCATTTTTTATCCTTCTTCCACAGAAATATCCATGTGGTTCTCATTCTTGCAGCTTAGCATCTATTCACCACCTGCTCATCAGCCCTCCCCTTTCTCCCCACCTGCTTCCCTATGTGTCCTGTGCCATTCCTCAGGAACCCCAGGTCCCCATGGTTTGTGTCTTTGCTCCTTTTGTGCCCAGTGCTTGTCTTTCCTCCATCCATGGTTCTTCCCTCCTGAGGTCTCTCTTACTCAGCCTCTAGGATCAGAGACATGCAGTTACTGGTGATGCCAGGAGCTTTATATTCTCCAAAACCAGTTCAGCTGTCCTGCATGGCTCCTGTGTCTGCATTTAGTTGCTGGAGGACGGGCTCAGAGGAGAGGGCTCTGGAGAGCATCCTCCAGCAGGAAGGCAGCTGCTTGTGCTGGGGATCAGGCAGTGCAGGAATCGGCCCTGCAGCGGATCGGGGCCTTTTGGGATTTGAGCCAATATCAACTGTTGATTGGCAGTTCTTGGGGGCTTAATTTGTTGAGTCCTGCAGGATAAAAACAACGGGAGAAAATCTCTTCCCCTGAAGCAGCAGCCTCCCTGCCTCCCCTCCCGGGATGACAGATGGCTCCCAGCCTGGAGGTTGCAGCCCTCCCCTCCCCTCCAGTGACACTGTCCTGCCTGTCAGCCGGCGGGGCCTGGGGCTGTCCCCTTGCCCTGGCGAACAGAGCCTCTCTGGTTTCACATCTACTAGATGGTTAGAATTCTCTTAACTGCATGTAGTCCCTTACTTGTTTTGTACACGAACAAGCCCAGAGGCTCTGGCTCCCCTGTGCAGCATCTCTGCTCTATTGGTGTTGCTGAAATTTGCAGCTTCCAGCCTGGTGTGAGCATCTGACACTCACCTTGAGCCCACAGGAAAGCTTTTTGGTGATGTGATTGGGTAACACCTTTTCCCAGGTCACAACTGCGTCCTTTCCAAGGCTGACACTTGAGAGAAGGGCATGTTACAGATGCAGCTCTGCCCTGGTGCAGTGTTAGGGTTGAAGGCAGCAGGATAATGCGTGCTTATCTGTTAACTTTTCACCCTTTCCTCAGCTTGTAGTTATGTTTCTTGATGGTGGGCAACAACATTCAACTTGTCTAATCATTCTAAAAGCTGAGGGTGCTGGTGAAGGGGAAGCTCTTTGTAAAGGCTCTGGAGGTTCATAAGCTGTGTTGTAGCAATGAGACAGTCAGTCTTCATCTGTACCCTTTGCAGGCCATTGTGTTGTTTAAAACATTTCTCAGCCTTGTCATTTTTATCAGTTTTAACCCAAAATGTCCAGGGTGCACTCTTGTTCTACTTCATTCTGGGACACTAGTTCTTCCAGGTTACAGTTTATCCTTTGTAACAGGCACCTATGAAGACACTGCTTCTAGTTGTAGCTTCTCCTGCTTTGGCTGCCTGTGGCACTGTGATGGAGGTGAAGGCCTGGGGCAGGGACTGCAGTGTGCCAGTGCCCCTGGTTCCAGGCTCAACCTCACTTCCCTGCTCCTCATTTCTGGTGTTCCAGAGCTGAGACATCTCTGGGGGTCTCAGAGGGTTTTACCTTCCCCAGTGCCTCTCTTGGCTTCATTTGAACTTACACTTGTGTCCTCAGTGAGCACATTTTTGGTTCCAGATTTCAGATGGGCTTTCGAGTCACCTTTAGGCCACGTAGGAAACTCGCATCAAAAGAAGTGTCAGCTGCCTGTGATTCCAAATCCCTTTGTGGGCTCCTCTCCAGCAATGAATGCATGGAGCCTGCAGACAGAAGGTGAGGGCTGTGTTAGGGCCCTTTCCTCCTCACTCCCATGCTGTGCTGGATCTCACAGCAGTTCCTCAGGCATCCAGCAGGTTCTGCACATCTGCTCCACACCCATGCCCAGGGCCTAGGACAGATCAGTGGCTGCTCCCAGTGCCGCCTGCTCTGTGGTGCTGGTGGCAGTTGTGCTGCCTCAGGTCCTGTTTTGGGGAGGTGAGGTCTGGTCTGCCTGCTCGTGTCCCATAGGAGGGAGTGTGCAGGTGCCAAAAGAAGGCAACAGAGGAGAATTATCACTAGCTTTTTTCCTTTAGAGGAAATTTCCTTTAGAGGAATTTAAGCATTTAGTATGATTTTCTTGGAATGCCCTTGAAGTCTTCCTGTGGGGAAAATGAACTCATGGCTTCAGTAGATGCTGGCCCCAAGATAAATCCCCAACTCAGAGACAGTACTGTAAGGAGGAGGAAGACAGCACAGGCAGTGTTTTCAGAGAATTCAAGTCCCATCTTTTTTCAGTCCCACAGACCAAAAGGTAGTGGATAGACATCTGCTGTGCTCATTCCCAGATGCAGTGTCTGACTGCTGGATGTGCCAGTTGCAGACACAGCCTCCTCTAGGCTGACCTGGATGATTGGGTGATGGAGAGGGATCTGACATCCATCTAGACCTGTGCCCTGTCCTTAAGAGTGTCTGCTTCATACGTTCATACTAACACAGAAAATATGCACATCCACTCCGGGTATTTGACATAGTTAATATTAGCATTTTTTAACCAAAACTAATCTAATAACCAAAAGTAGATGGATCTAGTTTAGTTATTCTTCCTCCAGTCCAAAGCATAAGATTTGATTTATGAAATTAGCCAGTAACTAGTGTATAATAACTATGCTTATTTACATCATTTTTTAGGCATTTTTTAGCTTTGCCTACAGGGAAGTGGATTATGAAACCTTTAAGGCAATTAATGATGCTTGCCTTGTTTTTGATGGAAGACTAGTGATTGACACTGAGTTCCATACAAATGATGTCAGTATCAGGGCTGCAGGTCCTTTAACAAAGTACTCCAGGAGATACTATGCAGATGAATGGACACACAGCAATTTCAGCTCCAAAGAGATTGGCTTTGAGCTTGCTACATCTATGCTGAACCTCTTTGATCCAACTCGTGAGCCCATTTCCAAGCCACCAGAAGACTCAGATAGAATCATCCCCATGTACAAGGGGTGTAAAATTAAAGGTATGTCAAAATGGATTTCTGTCACTCTTTCATACCTTCTTTGCTATTTTTGCTGCTATATAATATGGGCAGGTCTGTCTCTCCTAAGGTGCCATCTAATGGCAGTGAATTTCTCAAAGCTGTAGATTTTTGCTAGTAACAGACTAAGTTGTTCCTTCATTTATATTGCAGTAAACATGGAGTGTTTCCAGCGAAACTTGGTGTCTGTATTCCAAGTTCAAGATGAATAAAACTATAATGAGAACTTCCCAATGTGGGGTTACTGCACAACCATGTGCAAGAGTATAAAAAGTTTATAACATGAAGTCCACCAAAACAAAATAAGTTCTTGTTTTCTTGTCAGAGATATTAAGTAAAAAAACAAAAGATTATAGGAGAGGAGGACAAACCAATACTTTATTTTCTTTGTTGCTTATGATTTATTAAATCTCATATTTTCATTTATGGCAGGAGGTGTTCTTCCTGGAGGTTATAATTACTTGCATATTTCCAAACCAGAAATTCCCATCCGCTTGGACTTAAAACTTGCACTGTCTGATCATGTAAGTTTAATTATTTAACTCTTCTTTGTTTTGTCCTCCAAAGGTGGAAGGGTGTTCATATTTAGGATCGTACATATTAAAAATGCATCATGCATCTTAAAAAATATCTTGAGTAAGCATGGGGTTTAAGTATGCATTCAGAGACCATCTGGAGCTGAGACTTACCAGTAAACTATGGAATGGAACAAACCATACAAAACCAAATCTCGGTTTTCACTTGAAAATGTTCCATTTTTTAAAATCTAAATTCACTGTCATATTTTAAATGTGAAATACATAAAGGTAACATTATCCAATTAGATCCTTTACAGCACTTCTTAATTCCCTGGCCATTAAATCAACCCAAACCCAAGAGGTTTTTGGTCCTTGAAGGCAGGAAATATTTGTTAAGTCCTCATGCCCTGAACTGTTCATTACTGTTTATAGTACTTTGGGTTCTGATAGTTCCCTAATAGGGCACTACAACTTCAGTCCTTGACCCTTTTATTCCAGGACTGTACCTGGTTCCTTAGGCATTTGTTTTAGCACAGGCATATGTATTTAATGTAAGTTATGCATATATATTTTTAAGGGCAATGTTTATTAATAATTTAAAAGTCTAGAACATATCTTGAGTGAAATGTCCTAGCAGATCAAAGCCAGTGTCCTGCAGTTGCAGGCAACTGTCTAGTACATAGTGCCATTCACAGTTTATAAATATTTTTACAACTGAACCAGGTTCTTCTTGGTATTTCTTCCCTTGTTGGAAGGCTGATCCATCACCTCATACCTTTGGCTACTGAAACACTTCTCTACCAAGCCAAAAATGCTTAATTGGCATGTGATAAATCTCTGAGTTGTAACATAGAAGTTTGCGATCTAACTGATAGATGTGGGAGTGTTAACCCTCTGCCTGCAATTGTGTTGCTTCTGCCATGTGCCATAAGTTTGGACCCTGCTTATGTACCATTTGCATATTAATATATAAAAACATGTGCATTAGTTACAAATCTGGAGATAGAGTAAAAGTATGCCAGTGAGTTCTCCATCCATCTGGGTGGTATCCTGCAGTAAATTTTTATATGCCATGTCTGTGCAGTAATATGGACTCTGTATAAAAAATTAGGATGAATGGAATTCAGTTGCTTAGACAGAGGCATCCAGTGTTGTTTGGGATGCCTTAGGGCATCCCTCCTGACCTCCAGCTGCTGCTCCAGGAGGTCACAGGTCTCCCATGGATCCTGTGTCATTGCCAGTGCAGTTCCTATGACCCAGATACCCTTAGGTGTCTCTGTGGCACTCAGGATTGAGCAGCTAAAGCCCATGCTGCTCACACAATCATTTTGTGTGCAGTTAATCAAGGTCTAAACCAAACAGAAAATCTTTGTGTCCAAGCCAAAGTGCCTTGTGCTGTAAACCACATTACATAGAATATTCTTGATTTTAAAAAAGGGTTGTAGATTTTAAGGAATGGTACATATCAAGTAGGAGACCCTAGCTCAGCCTGTACACATGCCAAGTTAGATGTTCATTCCATCTCCACAGCTTTCCTTTATATTTTCTGTTCCAGGGGATGGAGATTGTAACTGGAGAGGCAAGATGTGGGAATTATTTCAGGATACACATTGACAAATACAGTATGGTAGACAGCATCACCTGCTTTTCAGAGGAACCCTTTCCTTCCTCCAACTACATTTGCTTGTATGGACAACACGAGCGTCTTCTGAACGATCTTTGTTACCGCTGGAATGAAGGGCAGATCACAGATCTTTACAGGTAAGATAAACTCAGCATTCTTCATAAAATCTACATGCTGGCACAATTACAGTTTTATTTTATTATGGTTTATCTTTTGACTGTTTTCTCTTAGAACAAAAGATTTACTTTAAAAAACATTTTCCGTTATTTTCCAAAATTGTCAGTGGTACAGTGCAAGCCCTACAGACCTTCCTGGAAAGAGCTGTGTGTCTGAGGTTTATTTAGAGAAGGAGGAGTGGTTTATTTGGACCATTTTTCATCTCAGAGAACTTCTCAGTATCTTTGTAACCTTTTCTTAGAATACTCAGTAGGCTTAACTCATTAAGCCAAACATGACCAGTATTTTTTTGCTCAAGTTTTCTGTTTAGAACTCACTTCTAAAAGTTAGTTTTTTTGCCACTTGTAATCAAATTTTTAAGCCAGATGTTTCTAGGGAGTTTTTAACTCACTCTTGATGAAAGTCAGCAACTTGCCTGCTTATCTGGTGGTAAAACAAACCCAAAAAAATCCTCTAGACTGGGTTCCTTGTGTGAGAGAGTTATCCTCTCTTAAGTTTATAGATGGAGACTTCTTCCACTGCAGCACCTTGTAGCAGTGCAGCAGGTCTCACAGGGTTCCTGGGGTGCTGCCCCAGTCTGGCTCCTGGGGGTTTGGTGTTCTGAGGTGACTGAGCTTCTCTGAGAGACTGAAGACCCTGGCTATTTCTAGCCAAGATTTATGTGCTTCTCTCTGAGACAATTTTTCCATGCTTTTGGAAATGCAAACTTAATTAAATAAGTTATTATGGAGAGAGGAGTACCTGAAAAAAAATGCAGTCTACTGTATCTTTAATCTTCTGCTACTTCTCAAAAATTTAATGTCTTAAAAAATTACCTGGCCTTAAAACTCAAACTTGTTTTTTTCCTTATGACTCCATGAAAACAAGTGCTCTAGAGGTCAAGCTTCTTTAAAAAAACAAGAAATTAAAAACAAAACCAAAAAATGAACCAGGCCTTCAGTTTCATTCATGGGGTAGAATTCTTTGAGCATGTAATCAAAACAGGAGGTAAAGAAGAACTTGATGATGCATCTTACTTTGATTCTCATTTTTAAAATTACCTCACAAGTGGTAGCTTGGGGACCTGGATCGTCACAGGTAGAGAAGTGAAGTACCACACTGCATAAGATGCTTTAGAGACAGAAAGCCAAGCACAGGAACAAATGGCAAATTTCTGTTGTGTTACAAAGGTGATGGTGGTGCCTTAAAAAGTCTCCAGGTCTGAATTCCTGCACCTCTTTCTTCAGCTTTTGCACTTGTGCTGTCTCAGTGTTCAAAAGTTTCAGCAGAATACGGGTAAGGCGTTGTACACTGGTAAGGACAGAGACAGGAGAATGTCTGCTGAAAGCAGGGAGCAGGGAGGGAGGCAGCTGGGCACTTCAGCTCCTGACAAAAGCTCGGTGTGTGCCATGCTTGGAGTGTCAGCTGCCCTCTCCAGGGTGAGCTCAAGCAGCAGGACTGGGGCTTCACCGGGGCAGCTCTTGCAGCTCTTCTGATGTGTTCTGCAGTTGTCTTTACTACAGAGACTAGCTCCTCAATGTTCCCTCCTCATCTTGCACTGAAAGACAGGATGAACCCAAACTTCCACAGTCAGGTTGAAGAGTTTCTCTGACAAAAATGCTGCTTTACAAGTTTCACTTCAGGAGGCGTTTGTCTGTCTCTGCTGAGAGGAGTGTGAAATTTGTGAATTATTGCTGCTACAGGGACCAATTGTGATTTATAGAAACTGCTGGGTTTGTTTTACAAGAGAGGAATGGCACACAGCAAATGTAAAGTTCACATAAACAGTATATTGTCAATAGGTGTTAAGTAGAAACTAAAGAAGGATGACACAACTGGATGAGAGAGGGGCTACAACAGCAGGTAATTTTCTTTCACTGTCACAGCTGATGCTGATCAGCAAATGCATTTTGAGCACTGGGAGAAACTCAGTATTTAGGTTGTAGCAAGGTATCATCAGCCTGTTTCACAGTGTCACAATATGCAAATACAGGTGTGACCTAACCTTTTCTGTGACCCACAAATGTTGCAAACACTTACACTTTTGTGGTTATATGTAGTAGCATCTTTCACACAAGTATCAACATCTGGAAGAACAAGTCATCTCGCTTTGGGATTTCTTCCTTCAGCACAGGTAGAGCATTTTCCTGACCCTGACATAACCAGTGCTTGTTCCCTTTCTCTCTGTTGTGGTGTGTTGGGCAGGTAGCCCAGCCCAGGGGTCTCAGTGCACCTGCACTGACCTGCACTCCCAACAGCTATCCAGGGAGAATTTGGAGAGATGAGACATTAACTTTCTGAATGGATGGCTTATTTCTTCATGAGAGAAATTAAGGGTGTATTTGCCTGCCTTGCTCTCGTGATGGTGATAAGATCCCCACGCAGCAGACAAGCTGATCAGGGGATTACAAGATCAAGTTCTAAACATCCACAGAGATTTAAAAAATCTCAGGAGAGATGAAGATCCCAGTGATGATCTGTTAATGGGATGCCAGGACAGACAATGTTGCAAGAGTGGTAAGTGTGCAGCTCTCCTGATAGCAGCTCATCAGCTGACAGAGGCAGTCAGCCACTCCTGCCAGACTGCTCATGTCTCAACTGTCCTGTGCTCACCAGGACCCCAGGCCATGCAAGGCAAGGGTCCTATTGCATCCCCCTGCTCGCAGGCACTGTGTTCTGCCTGTCCAGGTGGTCTGGCCAGGATCAGCACTGTGCCACACAGAGGGATGCCATGTATCCGGTCCTCATCACATCTCTTGAGCTCTTCTTAATTAGTGATGATGAAATTATTTTGGACCTGTCTTTTACAGCCTTTAGATGTGGATGTTGTTGGGGATCTTTTGCCTCATTATTTTATCTCACCTCTCATTAGCCTATGGCAAAATTCCTGAATTGCAGTTGCCAGGGTTTTCTTATCTGGTTGTTTTATTGCCTCCAGTCCTGTTTTTTACCTTCTTTATACCTTATCTAAAGATAGGTTTGTTCCTTCTTGCTGTTTGGTCATTTGGATGAACCCACATGTGTTGCTCTGTAGCAATTAACATATGCTGCTCTTTAATCCTCTCACGCTTGTTTCTTCTGGCACTTTCACACAGATGCGCACACACATGCGTTTCCCTTCATCCCAGTCTTGATATTTCTGTTACAAATGTCCATTCTATGAAAGATTCTCTAGCTAGTTCAACAGGTAGGAGAGAGAAGAACAGCCCTCTGCAGTAAGGGAAAGCAGGCAAGCCCTTTGCAGTCAGCCACAGCAGCATGAGAGGACCAGTGAGGAAAGGAAGAGACAGGGACAAGAAGAAGCAAACTGCCCGTAATCTCCACAGAACAGTTCCAGCACAAAGCCAACTGGCACAGGAAATTGCTTCTTTCAGGATGCAGAGCAATGGAAAAAGCTAGCCAATGTAATGTCTCATTATATATAGTGTCCCCTATACAATACATATACATCCATATAATGCAGTATTATATACAGTGTATATAAATATGTGGAAAATACACAACAATATACAGTGTTAAATGAGAGCCACGAAGAAGACTCTTAGAAAATCATTAAATTGAAAAATGTTTTAGGATAGGTTCTTTTGTGAGGTGAAAATTGTCTTGAGGCTTTTATGCAGATAAAAGGTGGTATCTCTTCTTTTGGCGAGGAATGTGAAAATGCATTTGTTGATTTTTTTGTGTGATAAAAAGAAGAAAAGCTGTTTTGTGTGGTATTCACATGCTGTATAATGATCTCACATGACTCTGTGAATGCAAACCTGATGTTAGGGCTGAATTTCTCTCTGTGACTTTGAAAAAAATCCTTTTAAACTAATACACATTACATTTACATCCACTTGCAGTATCTTCTAGCAAGTTGTGAAGTGCCCTTAGAAAATGCAGACCGTGAAAATGTTGTGGTTTGTTAGTTAAGCTTCTAAGCTTGCTAGTTTGAAGCATTCATTCCCCTACTCTCTTCTTTATGCCTCTGTTTTGGGAAGGCCTTCCTATAAGGCAAGAAAACTCAATGTTTTAATCTTTTGGTCTGCATTTAGATTTCCCAGCATGGCATCTAGTTCCAGGAATGGACACAGTGGAACAGCTGTCACCTGTGAGCTAATTTATTTCTGTGTAACATGCAAATTATCTTTTAAATAATTAGAGACTACACCTAGCAATGAATTTCCTCACTGATTTGTGTTTGGTATAAGGGCTGAAACTTAACCCCCTGGTACCGGATTTCCTGACCATAAAGTGACAGTGCCATTTTCAAATTGGCATGAACAACAGCCCCTCAAGATCCAGCTACCTGCAAAAAGAACCCATTCCAGTCGTGCACGTAAAGCTGCGGCTGATGGCAACAATGAGATAAATAATAATTTCCCTTTTGCTGATATAAAAGTTCCATTGATTTCTGTGCGAGTTCAACATGATTAAAAGCTGCAGGACTTGACCCACAACCAAATGAAAAACTGAAATCACTTCTCTTGCTCCTCCCTTGCCCCCTCAGTAAAAGCACTTTGTGGAGAGGCTGAGCAGGGCAGTGCTGGGGGCGGCAGCTGTGCAGAGGGGAGGAAAGGGGAGAAAGCCTTTCAGCCCCTAGGTCTGCCAGACCAACAGTCTGGCATCCCTGGTCACACTTATTGTGTGCATCCAGGCTGCTGCCCTTCAAGACTTGAAGTTCTCAGATGTATCATCCTAGCAAGCAGTGACCAGAAAGCCACCATGAAGTCATATGGCAGCACTGCCAGAGTCACTGGTGCAGGAGCACACTTGAGAGCAACAGCTCTTTGTGAGTTGATGAGGGTACCTACCTCTTCTCTGTATTACAGTTGTCACAGCTCACTGGAAGCCTCAAACACTTTTGAATTAGATTTTTTTTTTCCGGGGAAAGGATGCTTTTCATTCTTAAAGTTGAGCTATCTGATGGAACAAAAAAGTTTTCAAGTTCCTTTTTCCTTTCTTGTTCTTCAGCAGACAGGTACCATTGATGTTTTCAGAGGAAGTCTCGTTGCAACTCTACAACTGCACAGTTAAAATGAATGCTCCTCCGAATGCATAGCTGCCTTAGCTGTGATCCCAGTGATATAGATATTAACGTGATAACAACAGATATTAGTCTTTTTCAAAAATATTTGCCTATAGTTAAGCTTCTGCAGCCATACATGGGCCTGATTCTCATAGGTGTTAGGTACTCCATGTTAACTCAGAGTAATGTCTAAGTGGGCTCAGCTCATCACTTAGTTAAACATCAACTGTAGAGCTGGTGCTTTTGTTCCTACCTGTGCAAACAACAGGAGGAAATAGGCTGTCATACCACAAGATGACCACATCCAGTCAGACAGTTGTCTCTTCTGACTGCTCCACAGTGGGATGCATTTCATCCTTCCAACTCAGGCCTACTGAGCAACTTATCAGGGCGTTGGACAGGCAATTTTTACTGACCAAGAAAAGACTCAGCCTTGCTTGTCATCGTGCTGCAAGAAAAAGGCACCATTGCCACAATGCGATGGTCACTCTTCCATCTGCCTTGTGCCACCACTGTAGGTGTGCTCTGGGCCTCGGACACTATGTTCCTCAGCAGAGAGGACTTACAATACAGTTTTCTGATGGCAGGACAGGCAAAACCATAGGAACCAAACCTAAAGCCGAGGATTTTGTATACAAATTTTTTGTCACCTGGAAACTTAACAGCATTACTCTCTAGATTTGGAATCCAGTTCAGGAAGGAGTTTATGCAGTTTTGATGCATTTCCCCTAAGGCTGCATCTCAAAGAGGGCTCAACTGGAATTTGAGCACCCAAGAGTGAGGTTCTTTCCAACAGGGAAAGCTTCTCATGAAGGAAGAAGAAAGCAAACTCCAAACTCCAGCAGGTTTCATGTGCAGCGTCCCCTGTACCACATTCCTTCCCTTCCCTCAGAGGTTTCTGGTGCTTGATTGAAAGCCTTCTCATTCTTTCCATTGCCACAGCAGCAGATAAAAGAGGGGGAGCGGGAGTTAGTTCCAAAATACTTATTTTATTTTTAAGCTCACAAGTCTGTTACTAGTCATCAGTGCTGCGTACTGCTTCACAATGGAAGAATGTCACTAGCCAGTGCCACCCTTTTGTATTCTCCTGAGATGAAGGCAGTTGCCAAGTTATGGAACGTGTCCTCAGAGCGGTGGAATCTCCCTCTGGTGCATCTGAAGGACAAAATGGATAATTAGAGGGGTCTCCTGATACTTGGCAACCAAATGGAGGCTCACTGGCATTGCCTTTAATGTGAGATAGCAGTGCTTCAGGTAGGCTTCATTTGGCATCCATACCTGTGCAGGGGCTGAAAAGGACAGGGGATTTTGCTGAAGTGTAGTGACAAAGGAATTTTTTTCCCCATGCCATAATAGCAGGTAGGATTCAGAGCTCAGATACAAAGGAAGCAAGCAACTTAGCCATGCACAGATGGGTGATGATCACCCCAGATGTCTGGGAGAAGATCTGTACCCACTGCTGTTAGCAGGGAAGAGGCCATACAATTTTTGAATTAGCTGTCTAAGCTAAATGCTCAAAAACATTTTGAGCTGTATAAACAACAGAAGCAGAAGCATCATACTGGCTTGTTTACTCATGCAACTCTAGGAAATCATACTATAACAAATAAATTAGGAAAAGGGAGAATATTTTATGTTTTCAGTATTATTAGTTAAAAGACTAGGTAAAAAAATACTAATTTATTACTTCTAGCCTGGATGTTCAGCTATTATTTAAACATGAAATGCATACTACGTAGAAAGGATATTTTTAAACCAGACTTTCAAAAATGAAGAGTGATTGTTTGTTAAGAAAAATACTACAATGTACTGCTGTCTGGAATTTACTGGATCCCGTACCATTAGCACACTGTGATTACATTTAAGGGATTCCACCTTAGGCTTCTGTTCATTATGCAGGCTGTGAGGCTTATTTTCTGCAGCGATGAAAAAAAACAGAAAGGAAATATGGCAGGTAGTGAGCATGGTTGAGAGGGACTAATGCCACTCAGTACACTTTACAGGCTAATTAGAGGAAAATTTCTGTGCTTTTTATGAAGAGAGACAGGATAAGGAAAGAGGAACACATGAAGTGATATCAAAGCACTGACAGCTTTTTTCCTAACCAGATTTAAATGCTAACCCCGAGGTGCACTGGTAAAGAATTGCTTCCACGGCAAATCAATATATGTGGTAGACCCCTTTAGGTGGCTATAGTTGTCTATATATTAATATAATTTTAAAGGAACAGCTAACTCACTGATGAAGAGCTACGTTACTAAGAAACCCCATGTCCAAATTAGTAAGGGCTGGTCAGCTGAGTCCTACCACATTAATTTGCAGGCAAACCTTGCTGATTCATATTAGTAATTATGCAAACCATTATGAATGATTGAACTCTGAATTCATAAACAAGTAATTGCAGAAAAGTAATCATACTACTGCACGCAGTGTATTTGTTGAGTCAGATTTAATTTCCTTTTAATTGTTTTCCATCACACATTACATGCAAAAAAGCACTATGTGAAAAAATGCAATAAACCTTGCTTCAGGTCAGCCATAATTGTCTGATAAGATGAGCAGACAGCAATGTTTTTATATCCATTTTAAAGAGCAGAGAGTTTAGAAAGTTTGAAGAGCAGTTCAGTGAGAATCAGCCACCTAAGTGCTATATCTAGTAAAGCATGTAGACATTACCAGTCAATTCCAGTGCTGACATCATGGAGAGTATCTCTTAGGGATGCTTAGACTAGGACAGGATGGCAGTATCTCAATGTGAAGCAGGCATTGCCCAGATCTGCTGCCTGATGGTGCCTCCAGGTAATGGCACTTTTGTGCGACGCGTCTGGGATATTCGAAACGCAGAAGGCAGAAAGGATTTATCAGTCCCAGTGGGTAATAGCCATGGGCAAAGCAAAGGTGCTTGCAGGCAGCACGCAGTGTAACCCCTGCCCCAACCCCTTTGCTCTGAAGGTCTCTGCAGTAACCCCAATGAGTTTTGGGATGGGCCCCAGTGGGGTCAGTGGTGTGCTCAATGAGTTCTGTGTTCCATGTCCATTTTACTCAGGAAGAACTTCTGGATCAGCCACATGGCACTGTGGTTTGTGCTGCAGCAACAGAAAAAAGGGGTTTGTGAAACCACAGGTCTGAAACTGGTTGTCCAAACAAGAGAGATTGCAGGTCTGGTCATAGTTCTGCTTAACATGGTAAAAAGCACGGGCTTTCTTTCTGTGATTTACTTATCAAAAAGTACAAAAGAGATGTCAGCCTATAAATTAGTAAACATTATCATTATTTTCTAAATCTGCCCAGTAAAGTAAATCACAGATTCATTGTCCATAAGACCACTGATTTCACTAGTTACTGGGTCAGAGCTATTGCTTAGTCCTTGATGAATTAATTTAACAGGAGTGACTAAAATGCACAGGCAAATGGATGCTTGGTGAGTAGAACCACAGAGCAAGGAGGTAAATGGCTTCATTGCTCCCATGCTGTTTGTTCAACATTTGCTTGGTTATTGAGCAGTTTTAAGTGAATTTTAAGAAATTGTAAACCAGGGAACATTTTAAATTCTTTGTGATTAAGAACAATGCTTCCAGGTGGTGCTTTACTGGATTTTATACGAATTAGTCCTGCTTTTTACCTATGTAAACAGTCTGTCTTTCAAAAGTAGCAGTCAGCTGATATTTAGCAAGAAATGTTCAGTGGTTTTATTTATATTGTCTTTACTATTAGCAGGTGAACTTACACTTTATGATTCCTGGTCCAGCTGTGCTGGAAATATTCTTTATCTTTTACTGGAACCTTTGTAACCAAGAGTCTTTAGAACATCTATATATTGCCTCCAAAACAACACACCTTCTTCTTTCTGGGCGAGAGGTGATGTTTCTTAAGTGCACTTGTGTTGGAGAAAAGACTTTTACTGATCTGCAGACTGTGTTTGGGCAGCACCATAAGAATGACTTGGCAGTAAGAACTGCATTGCATCCCAGCCCACCCAGTGCTCTCTCCACTCCCAGGAAGTGGAATTCTCTGCTCTTCATGGGCACTCGTGCAATTGTGTTGTACTCGAGCCCCTGTCAGCTGACAGGCTGCTCCACTTCACCTGGGTTTGTCCTGGTTGGGTTCATGGTGTCTGCCAGAGCAGCAGCTTGCTTCTTACTGAGTAGCCACTGCAAAACCAGGCTGGAGTGAGGTGTATGCTGCAGGGAAACAGCAAGAAAATATGGGGGGGTTTCCGTCATGTGCCAAAAACACTGATGAGGAGCTCGTTGTCTGTAAACTGCCAAAACATTCAAGTTTTCGAACTAAGAATTCGAAGGTGGTAGGGAATGACTGTGAATATTATGAGCTCTGAGCATTTGAGAACTGGTAGAGTTCCAGATGCAGCTGATACAGCCTGGAGATTCTGCATTTCAAGCATTACATTTTGCCTTAAAAAAAAAATAAATTTAAACTTGGAAAAATAGCTCAAATTCACCACGTGGTACTAAGTATGGGAAGCTAGAGAGAGGAAAGGAGACTATTTGCTACTTGCACATTAACAGGATATGAAGTTTATCAATGACTCTGCCTGATACTGGGCACTAAAAATGTGTGTGTAGCTCTGCACATGCTGTGTCCCAAGGAATGGGTGCCACCTGCCCTTCCAGCTTCTGCAAACCCTGGCCTTGTCCTGCTCTCATGGCAGAGGGAAGTCCCCAGAGCAGCAAAGGGACAGCTGATGAGGGCTGTGGTTGGCATTCCCTCACCTGGATGCTACAGCAGAGCACGGCTGTCTGGGTGTGCACAGGTAGTTGATGAGCTCAGCTGCAGGGAGGGATTGTTCCATGTGACTTAATGAGCTGTGGGGGCTGCATGCCCAGGGCTGAGGGTGCCCACAGGCCTGCCCACAGTGACACCAGCTATCTCTGCTGTCATCAGGAGCATGCAAGCAGCAAGAAAATAAATGGAAGTAATTAAAAACATATTACAATCCTCATATTAAAAAGAAAACCACTATTTTTCAGGCTTTAATAATGAGATTTTCTTTCACAGTAAGAGCAATGAGGAAATGAAACCTTTTTTAAAAATTTATTTGATACATTCATATCATTGCTTTCAGGTTCTTTTTCCACCAGGGACTTGCTTTTTTGAAGAGGATTTCAGCTGAGATTTTTCAAGAAAAGTACTCAATATGTAATATGTAAAGACAAAATCAACAGTGGTCCTTAGAAGCCCATCTTTAATCATATAAGTGGAAATTATTCAGGCCTTGCTTTCATTCATTTTCATGAGGGGAAGCCAGATTGCAGAGGCTTGGCAAATGTGGCAGTGGTGTGACAAAAATGGTCTGTAGGAGTACTGCAGTTATGCCAAGCTTGTGATAAAAGATCAGGTCTACTAGAACAGTTAAGCTCAGTCTACAGAGCTGGTCTATACCTTTCCACCATTGCTTAAAATTGCTTAGAAAACTTCAGTTACTGATTATTTTCTTTATCTTTACATCTTGCTCTTTGTTTTCTTGTTGCACGAACTGAGTCTCTTATTCTGAAGGGTTTTCATTCAATTTTAAGGTTTTCTGGCTTTCACATGTTGCTGTGGGTGATTTATACTGTACTGTTAGACCTGCCTGGGAGGGCAGGAGCTCTGCCAGAGTTCAGTGTTGAGTCCTGGCTGCCTGGAGTGCTGGGACACACCGCAGGTGTACGGCAGGTTCAAGGTTTGCTGTCACAGAGGCAGACGTCATGTTCTGCAAAAGTGGTGTAAAGTTGCAAATGAAATGGAGAATAAATACAGCTCCTGATAAATAAATACTCTCTCCTGAGCAGAAAGCTCTGTGTGTGCACGCTCCATTTCTGCTTGCTAGCAGTGGCCAGATTTGTTTGGGTTTTTAACATGGTGTGTCTTGGAAAGGGAAAGATTCCATCTCTTTTGTACAGGAGCCCACCAAATATTTTCCTCCTCCTCCCCTTTCATCTAATGTAGGTTGCACATCACAAATGAAGCAGAACAGACTTTAAATATTGTTTGTCAATGGAAGGCAAGACCAGCTTCCTAGCAACAAAAAGGATGTGGCTCATTGTCTTCAAAAGGGGAGACCATTTCATCCCACCTTGTTACAAATGCCTTCCCATGATAGCTTCTGTCAGTAAAAAGTCTGACAGCAGGGGATCCCCCAGTTAGAAAGTGACCAAGTTTGAAATCCCGTTACGCTCCTGGCAAACTTTGTCATCTTGTACATATTTAGCCTGATTGCTCTGGCAGGTTATGAAAGAGTAAATGGTGCAAACACATGTGGCAGATGCCGTTCTCCTGATAGTGGAGGAGCCTTTGAGCCTCTGTTGGTCGCATGCCAGCTCCATCCTGTACACTGAAGAGCATTATACTTGCAAGCCGTCTACAGCTTGCCCTGGGGGACTGCTGCTGAAGTGGTAATAAAATTCAGAACGAGTCTCAGAAAGTCGACTTGTTGGTTTGGCTTCAAATGGGTTTTTTCATTATTAAACTTTCCTTTAGCTGCCATATGTAGATCTGCTTTCTCAGAAACACCATGTGCCCCACTAGGAAGGTGATTCAAACTGGAAAGATCAATAGATAAAAATGCAGAGACAGCCAAGAAAGTGTATTGTTTCTGTGAAGTGTATCTTTAAATTGCTGGTGGTGGTTATGTTTCTTTAGGTGAAGGGAAGGGGATCTGGGAGTAAATGTTGTTTACTGGTAGCTTCCTTTAGCATCCATCTAGAAAATACAGACAAGACATTCTCTATTACTCAAAAAAAGGGCATTTTATTTGCATCAAATATTACAAGTTGGGTAAGGCATTTCAGGTTTTTAGCTCCAAACCTGTGAATATTGACAAGAACAACTAAAAATGCAGTTCTGGACCGAGCTGGTAACAGTAGCAGTAATATGCAGCATCCCTGAAACACTTAATAAACATGATTTAATGCACCATCTCAGTGAGGCAGGTGAACAGCTCAACCAGGGTGAGGCAGTTGGAAGATGTGCCTCAATCAAGAGATTAAATCACCTTATCAGGGTTAGAATTAAGATACTGGCTTGAAAACAAAACGTTTGGCCAGTGGAAAATGGCTTTTAGCAGGGCATATCAGTAAAAACACCCTTTAATTATGTTAATGTGCTCTTGTAGAACACCCCTCTTTTCTCTGCTTTGCTATCTAATATAAATGTCAAATTAAAGGTTTGTGTTGGGTGGGGGTTTTCCTCTGAAATTGAAGGGGTTTAAAATATTTGAAGAATATCCTGTTCTCCTCCCAATCCCCTGTACACGTTATAGGTATATAAATACTTAGAGATTTTTAAAGCTGAGCTCACCTTTTCTAACATTTCACATGCAAATGGACAGGTCGTGGTAAAGTGCTGGCAAAGACTCCTGGGCTGGGTAGCACTTCCTGTCGCAAGAACAGGGTATCTGTAATAGTGGCAATAAATATTTGTACTGTGAAGCCATCAATGGGAAAAACCCTGCTGTGGTGGGCACTCTGCAGACCTGGCAGAGGCATCCCTGGCCAGCCTGCCACCCACAGAGAAACATAGAGGAAAGGGGAAGGAAGCTTATGATGGGGATGAGCAGGTAAAAACCAGCAAAGTTCTGACAGGTGCACAGTGTTAGGCATTGCGCAGGGCATGAGTGGGAGGGGGTAAATGCTGCCATTTGGCACTAATGAAAAAAAAAAAAAAAAAGAAAAATCTTCTGCAGAAAGGAAATGGCACGTTAGTTTTCCATAGACAGATAATGTCAGAATTATTAAACTTGTGTAGCACCTTTTAAGTTGCTTTATCCAGATGGTCCTTTGAGGACCCTGCAACACGTCCTCCTGACAGCAGGGCCAGGCCTGCCTCTTACTGAAGCTGAAAAAATTATTTTTTATTAGAGAGGGAAGAGAAATCCCATCTTTGCAATCTATCTGCCACCAGTTATACTTACAGCCTTGAGGTTCTACATTGTCTCTGTCCTTTTACTCCTTTCTCGCAGAAGAATGCTGTCATGAATGCTGCCACTGAAAGAAAAAGTTATAAGAGCTTCCTCGAATAGGTTCAATTTAGCTTCTGCGTACTACTGCAAAGAACATATTGCAACACTGTGGTGGCCTGTTTTTCTGGCCTTTATTAATCCAGAAACCTTAATGATGAACAACATTTGTGTCATTGTCTACACAAATTTAATTTGTTTATGCAGCAGTTCAGTTAATCCTGCAATCTGCTTTTCTCAAATGAGGACAGATAATGGAGACACCGTTCTTTACAGGTCTTCAGGCTTTTAAATTCTGATAAAATCAGGATTCTTCACTGGGTCTTGCCACAGCTCTGAATTAAGCCACTTTAAATGTAATTACTGAAGCTGGCTGTACATCAGGAACATCCATTAAAAGAATTGATTGACCATGCTGTTACAGGAGGCATTTTATGAACAAACGATCATGATGGGTCCAGAACTGTAATTTATAAAGGCAAAAAAGCAGGTAAATACTTTATTAGTGGTTAATGAGAGGTTCACAAGATAACTAAATTTCTTCTTTTTTAACCAGCTACTTCAGGGAATCTTGGTCCATGGCCATCTACCACGATCGGTTTATTGATCTCAAGAAGGAACTGCGCCAAATCCTGATCTCGGAACAGGTAAGAAAAACGACTGTTGAGTGCATTTTATTATTGAGGTAATTTGTTAGTGTTGTTCACTTAGGTTTCTTCTCTCGCCTTTCTCCTATAGCTTTATATTTCTGTTTAGCTATTTCCCTTCAGACACTGGAGCAGATCCTGTACCTCACAGGGGGGTCACTAGGCACAGCATGTCGGTCAGTGTCATTATTTGGACATATTTTCGAATTTGCTGGTAGAACTTTACATTGCTTTGCTTCCCTTTACAGCATTTGTGTATTGTATGGGCAGTTTAGTACAACTTCCCAGCAGAATCTGAAGGCTTATTTGTCTAGTAAGCCCCCCCCCCTTTTTTTTATCATGTTTGCTACTAAGAGTAAGCTGCAGGCCATCCTAAACCTGAGCTGAGGTTGTGAGAAGTAGATTTTTCAATGTCTCCCCATGGGAAATGGCTTTTGTAGTGGGAAGAGTGAAAGCAACTGGCTTTTCCAGTAGTAAGTAGATTTCCTGAAGGATACAATTAAAATGTTTTCTAGTGCTGTTTCCAGCTTTGCTGCTAGCAGTGTAGACAGAAGCATAAAGTCTTGGCAGGCTGTAACTTTGCCTGCTCAAAATCCAAAGCCCACTGCACCCCATGAAAAGGACTGCTAACTGCAGATTTCCAACAACCCAAAAACTGCCTCCCCCACCCCCTGATGAATTTCTGGCTGATTTCAGACATAATTTGCAGCCTGTATCTCAATACTTCCAACCCACTACTTGGGACCAATTTGTGCTCTTTCTCCTCCTGCTGCTTCTGCTTTTGTTTGGTGCAGTGACATTCCCTCTGATGGCAGGATTTTTTAAAGTATTCACTTAAAAAAAATAATTTTTTTTTTTACTTGTGGAAAACAAACAGAACGAACTGGAAATGGAGGCAGGGTGACAAAAAGAAAAGAAGCAGCAGCCCACCCATTTCCATGGCCCAAGCTGGCATGCTGTAGTGTGTCACAGCTGCAGCCACGCATGCGCTCGACCCCTGCCTCCTCCCAGAAGGGCGAGATGCAATTTTCCTCCTATTGTCATGACACAGAAAGTGCCTCAGCGCACTTTTATTTTACACTCTCTTGGAAGACATCTATAAAAGACCACAGAATGAAATTCTGTGCAGAATGGGAGGCCTGATGAGAAGTGTTTTTCTTGCTGTCATTCAGCTGCATTTCGCATGCTGTAAGTGTGAACAACTTTAGAGAAAGGGGAATTTGTGTCCTACAAATCAGACTCGCTCGCCTTGCCCTCTTCTTGTTGCCCTGACACACTAAAATAGTCTCACTGAACAGACAGAAGGCACCTCTGTGAGCCAGAATTGCTTACAGAACATAGGGGTCAGTATCTGCCTCAGGATGCAAATTTGTCTTTACTTCTTGCATTTTTTATTTGGATTTTCTTTGTGGTGATTTTAACTATATTTCCTAAGTGCCACATTGATGGGACATGTACCTCTTGCGTGTGCCTTCCAGGCACATTGCCACTGTGCAGTAGGTACCATGCACTTAACGGAATATCCCTGGACTCGCTGTAGTTCTATGTGTAGCACGAAACCTTCTGTCCTTGCTTCCTGTTGCTCATATTTCTGCTCAGTTCAGCATGCAGATAAACGAATCGTCAAACGTAAACATGAGGGGAAAAGACACCTTTGAAAGAAAAGTTTAAGAACTAGGATTGTAAATATTTATGGAAGTCAGACATTTCTGGTTGCAGTTTCCACAGAAACTGGAAATAGGTATCATGCGTTTAGGGATAATATTTACAGGAGTGTTCACCAGCAGTAGGTAGTGTGTGCACAGAGGCCTGATACAGCTGGGACGGGGACCACGTTTTTAGACTGTGTAGTGAAATCGTCAACCCGGCATGCACTTGTTGCCGGCGTGACTCCGGCGCGGGATGCCGAGAGCCAAGGGATGGCGCGGGGAATGTTTACCCTCCCGCAGGATCCCAAACATGTGTTTGTTTCAGCATGCGGAGCTCCAGCTATGCAAACATGCAGATGGCGGGGCTGGGTGTTTGCACCTCCGTCAGCTGTTGGAGTGTCGCCGCAAGCTGAGGGCACACACGTGTGGAAGAGCCTCCTGTTCTCCAGGGGAATAGCGGGCTGGTGTGCACACTGCAGCTGGGGTGGCTCTGCGGGGTCGGCTCAGCGCAGGCGGTACATCAGGCATCGGGGGAGCAATTTCCTCCGGGGAGCGCTCGGAACCCCTCGAGGGACGCCTTCAGGGGGGGACATGGCCTGGCGGTCCCTGCGGAGGGGCGGGATGCAGCACCGGGGGAGCGGAAAGCCCATGGGACGCTGGCTGTGCCCGGCTCTCCCGGGGGGGCCTGCCCACCGGGGTGCGAGCCCCGCTCGGCGCCCTCCTGCTGTCTCCTCTCGCCCCAGTTTTTGTGGGGTTTTCGATCCCTGCCACCACACCGAGATCCGACGGCTCTGCCTTGCAGGTGCCCGGGCTATCCCCCGCCGACCAGCCGCGCCCAGAGGACCTCGCCGAGCAGAGCAACGGCCCTCTGGCACTGTGGGACCCCGTCCTGCGCTTCCTGCGCCGGCACCGACACCACTTCCCCATGTACGCCCCGGCCAGGATCACCGGCACCGGACCTCCCCCGACGGCAGGTGAGGCGGCAGCGCCGGTTCCGCTTGGCGGCAGGGCTCCCCCCGCCTTACTAAAGCCGCACCTGGAGGGGAGGTGGGAGTGCAGCTGAGATGGGGGGCGTCTCGGTGTGCATNGCCCGCCCCGCCGCCCGCCGAGTGCCGACTGTGCCCGGTGTGCGGGGAGACCTTCCCCAGCAAGAGCAGCCAGGAGCGGCACCTCCGCCTGCTGCACGCCGCGCAGGTCTTCCCCTGCAAGTACTGCCCTGCCACCTTCTACAGCTCTCCCGGCCTCACCCGGCACATCAACAAGTGCCACCCCTCCGAGAACAGGCAGGTCATCCTGCTCCAGGTGCCGCTCCGACCCGCCTGCTAGAGCCGCATGTGCCTTCCCGGGGCTCCACCGGCACCGGGGCTGGGACCGAGACCGGGGCCGCAGCCGCCCGGCCGAGCGGGTCCCGCGGACTGCGCCTCGGACTCGACACACGATTAGCTTTAATACGGCTTGTGAACTGCTGGAATCTGGCTTTACACTTACCTTTCCGGGGTCTCTCTTTTTTGGTTTGGTTTTGTTTTGAGGTTTTTTTTGTTTGTTTTTTGTTTGTTCGTTTCTCTTTGGTTTTGGTTTTTAATTTTTTTTTGTTTGTTTCGGTTTTTATAAATGTGAACAAATCAAACTGCTTGAGAAGTGATAATTTCCTTTAGTATAGCCACAAATGCCTTGACTCTGCTGTTGATGGTCTCCAGAAAATGCTGTAGAAACTGCCTTAACTGTGATATGCCAACTTTGTTTGTTTTGCCCTTTCTGCGGTAGCTCATGAGTTGACTATCTGTATATGTTGGTTTGAGTAATTATGTTATTTATTCGTTATTTATTTATATTAATTATGAAGATTGATATTATTTGATTGCAGATACTCTAACGCGCTTTTTGTCTCCCCCGCCTGCCATTTCACTGTGCGTTTTAGAAGGTCTTTTTTTCTAAAGGGATCTGCTAAAAAGGTTTTAACTTTTATACCTGGAATAACACATGATCTGAACCATTTTATTCTGTGCAACTGACAGCTCTTACTTTTAGATGCAATCTCTTTTTCTACACACATTATTTTCTTAACTGTTAGCTATTTATAGAGTGCTTCAATAGAACTGTTTCAACTGTATAATTATTTACTATTCAAATAAAATATTTTCAAATTCAAGCGTGCCCCTGCTGCCTCCTGCTTCTCCCTTCCAGGATGGCCCTATGGGGTTTTGGAGGGGCAGGGTCCAGGCTCTGGACTTCAGCTAGCTGGGCACTGGGGTAAGCACCCCCCTGCTCTGCACTTTTTGATCAGATTAATTAGGAAGGAATCAAAGTGATGAGAGCAGGGTGAGGTGTGTCCAGTCCCAGGGGAAGGCTGCCCCACTGTGCGAAGGGGTGCACAGGGACTGCTGCCCCACACCATGCTCTGTGCTCTGCTTCTGTCCCTTGGGAAGAGCTGTGGAAGAGCTTCCAGCCATCTTCCGCTCAAAGTGTTGCAGGGAGGGGGGCACCTTCGAGGGAGAGGATGTGGAAAACTTGAGCAACCATCGCCTGTGCCAGGACGTGTTGTTTGCTTGGGTGGCTTCCCCGCTGCGATGCGGGGCTGTGGTCTGTGGAGAAGCTGCGTCCTGATGTGAGCCGGGGAGGCTGGGCTTTGCTTGCTTGTTTCGAGGCTGGAGCCTGATCCTCTCTGCTCCTGCGGTGCTCTGTGGTGGGTTTTCTGCAGCATCTGCCACTAATGAGGGGGTTTTGGCAAAATAGGTGTGCTAGAGCTGCCCTCTGGAGCATGGGAGGACTATGCATGAGGAAGCCGGGAGGGGCAAGGGGAAAACGAGGTGCAATGCACCCCGGTTCACCCAGCCAAGGGAGGTGTGGCCATGTCCCATGGCCTGTGGCAGGGCTCTGTGCTGGACACACCTGGTCCTAGGAGTGTTTTTAGCAGCAGCAGTGTGGGGCTACCAGCCCTGGTGTGTGGGGGCTCAGGGTTGGGCTCTCTGTGTGGAAATGATGTGAGTCTGGTCAAAAATGGCTTCGTTTTTTTTAGAAAAAATTGTTGTAATACCAGTGTAAGTGGGAAAGATGTGTGCTGGGTCAGTGATAATCCTCTCCCAGGTATTCCAGTGCAGCTGTATGATCTATCCCTTTGCTGGCAGGAATTGCCAGCCTCATGGCAAGCAGGTCTGCTTGGCAACTCTGAGGGCAAATACCTTGTCACCTACTGATGTCCTAAGGGCTAAATCTGGGATGAGGCATCTCAGCTTGGGTGTTTTAGAACCATCTGCCTCCAGGACAAAAACACCTTCAAGGCTTTTGCTGGCTGCAGGAGGTTTCTAACCTGTTCCAGTCATGTGCACTCACCTAAAGTCTCTTGCCTGAGAGGTGGCTCTTTCCCTGGGAAGGGCAGGAGACCTGATGCTTCCTGCAGGAGACCTTCTCAGGACATGACAGCATTTTTTTTTTTTTGATATAGCAAAGCTTCTAGAAAAAGAAAAACTAGTTTGTTGATTTGGGTTCTTTTCATGTTCAGTCAGGCTAAAAAGCACCCAAAACCAGTGCACTCCTCCTGCCTTGATTCCTAGGAAAACAACTGCCTTGCACTGGGCCTGACTTCAGGTCCAGGCGAAGCTGTGGTTTTAGCTGTAGATTGATACTCTGAAAGAGAACATCCCAGCAGCTCGAGAGATACGGGCAGCAAAACATACCTGGCAAGAAGTGTGGGGTGCTTTTCCTGGCTTCCCTGCCCCTGGAAAGCCCCAGATGCTGTCCCTGCCCATCACATCCTTCAGAGAGGCTCCATCCGTGTCTTCACAGTGGTGCCCCTGCCAAAATCTTTGCTTTAAGCATGTGGCACTGAGAGGCTGAAACCACCTGCTTCAAATCACTATTGATTTCCCAGTAGTCAGTAAATTTGTGCCTGTCCTGGTTGGAGTTGGGTAAAATCTGGTGGGATCAGAAGACTGCCCCAGGTTTGTGGGGGGCTGCTATCAGCACCCACACTTCTGCATCTGGTGGGAGGATCGTACCCTGTAGTGGGAGGTGTGACTGGGGAAGGCTCATGTTCTGGGGGTATTAAGGAGAGGTGGAACTGTGGCACTTGATAAGCTGGGCTCCATTCAGAGGCACCCATGGACCAGGGCAGTGGCTGGGCTGAGTGAGCTGCAGGGTCACTCATGGCCTCGCCCCTCCTGTCACCCATGATTACAAAGCCACGTGCTCATGGCCAGCCTCCTCTGGGCAGTGTTCTGGGGAGGGATCTGTCCCACTGCCCAGGCCCCCTGACATGGGACCTCAGCCCAGCTGTCCTCTGCCTCCACCTTTCCATCTTGACAAGTCAAGAGCTGAGCAGCGCAGCTGAAGCTTGCAGCAGCTTCTGGGAATGCAGGTGCTGCCTTGTGGTGCCATGGTCTCCACGTCCGGCCAGCGCTGTGCAAACAAAGCCTCCTGCTGTCAGCTAACAAATCAATTTGCCAATGAAGCATCCAGCAGGAACAGGTTTGGGCACCATGGAAAACACGGATCCTACCTCAAATAGGACCTGTGAGTCTGTTTTGGCACTGGCGTGGTGGCTGCTGGCTGTGGGCAGGAGTCTTAGCCCCTCAGGAGCCTTCTTGTGCTCCCAGCACACCCACCACAGCACATGGGCCAAAACGAGTTGTCTGCAAACCAAAAAGAATCAGGGAGATGAATTACAAGAACCTCTGGGGTCTGAGATGATGTAGCTCCACGCCTCGGTTGGACCGTGGGTGCAAAGGTGGCCAAAGGTTGGGAAGAGCTTTTCCTGTGGGGATGACACTGCCAACACTGCTGCTACTTCAGAGGAACGGGCTCTGGGTGCTGCTTTTCCAGGGTGACCTGTGTGACCACCCAGACCTGCTTGAAGATCTGGGTGGCTTTGTGAGGAGCTGGCAGGGGGGAACTGCTCAAGGAGCTGCAGGTGTTCCTGCCCACCTGTCCCTGGGGGGCTGTGGGGTGGTGGGCAGCAGTGCTGACACACCTCCTGTCTCCTAGCCCACTGCTGGATCCCAGTGGGCATTTTGGGCCAGCGTGGCTCCAGCAGCTGGGTGGTACAGCCAGTACCTGGGGCACCTTGGGGAGCAGGGTGCTGGGGCTGCCTGCAGCTTGCACATTGCATTCAGACTCCTCAAATCCTTCCATGCAGATAAAAAGCCTCATTTACAGCTTTAAATGGTTTTAATTAAATTTAGTTTATAATCTGCAGAAGAAAGGTCTGCCTCCTGGAAATGTTTGATGTTAATCAGAGAGGGGATGCGCCAAGCGTGACCTTTCCTTCCCGGGGCTACCCGGCAGGTGGGGGCTGCAGGGTAGGACACCAGCCAGGACTTTTCGGTTGAAAAGCGTTTTCTGAACAAAGTGCACAGATGAAAAGAAATGTAGTGCCTAGAGAAGGCACAAACATCCCTCCCACACTGACACCAGGTTCTGTTTTTGCTGTCGCCACCAGCGCAGGCCGGCGGAGACTGATGCAGGCAGAGGCTGAGGAGGGGCGGTGGCACCGGGAGGTGGCCTCGGACATCCCCCGCTGCCGAGATTGGGACGCGATTTGTTAATCCACCTGTTCCCCTTGGAAAAGAGTCGCTGTGTGTAGGTAACAATAAAACCGCGGGAGAGAAGCTCCAGTTTCTGATCCACTTCTGATGCGAGGGGGAGGGGGAGTGGATTTACAGAACGCGTTGTGAAGCAGTGCAGAGCCGCTGCCCGAGCAGGGACCGAGAGTTTGAGAGGCAGGGAGGCTGCGGGAAGGGTCGGGGAGATAAATGACCCAACTCCAGGCCTCCTGTTTATGGGGATAAAGAGCCGAGTCAACATTTCATTTGCTAATTTTACAGTTTTCATATGTAAATGGTACGTATTGCAGTAACAGTTCAAAGGGGAAAATAACTGAAGCCAGAGGAAAATGACAAACATCTTCACTGGATGGGGATGTATGGCTTGGCCTCCAAAGTTTTATTTTAGTTGTATACACACTCACACATAAAATAGAGAATTTAATGTATATAATAAGTTATAATTGTACCTAAAATAAATATATTAAAATTGTATTACTTTTGTATCAGCATATTTTATGTTATCTACACAAAGTATACTTCATAATATATAGTATGGTGCATATCACACGTATCATAACGTATCTGTTATGTATTGCCTATTATATCATGCATAAGACATTCCATATGGTGCATAGTATTAATAATATATAATTATTGATACAATATCAATAAATAATGAACTAATATTGGCTTAATTTTTATTAGCTTTATAGGGCTGTATTATGGAGCATAGACTATGCACTAGATAATGCACTGTTGTGTGTGTGCACATACCAACACACACATGGGGGTATGCATTGGGCACACGTATGTGTGAACATAACATACATATTATGGAGAAGCTGTAGTCTATGTGTATTGTACAGACTGCATTGTCTGTGATGTAGATAATATATGCATTGTGCAATGTATAGTGACGTAGTATATATTCATTATATAACATAAACTATTCATACAGTGCTGAGACTGTATAACTTTTTTCTTCGCTAAATCATTTAGTAGAACTATACTATATATGTGCTGTGGATTAAATATTCATATAGTAATGTTATGGTTAGTATACTATTTACTATAATGTAGTAATAATATGCTAATAATTATATATCAGTTAATAATAGGCTTTAAATATAATAATATGATGTAGTAATATACACATATATCTAAAGTGTATACGAGGTATGTGTGTGTATATATACATATATAATGTATATGTAATATATATGTGTAGCCTAGAATCAGTATTTTGAATTAAATTAAGAAATATATAATGAATAATCATATTATTGAGCAGATTTATGAACAATAATAAGTATATTATATAGTGCATATATAGTATACTATACTGTATGTTGAAATATTTCACATTATGTACATCATATAACGGATTATAGATAACAGATTCTGTATATTATGCTTAATGTTATATACATTATATCTGAATATTTACTATCTATAGTATATATCTAATATACATATACATAAAATATTAGATATACAATTAGAGATACTATAGCATATAACTTTATATACTTAATATTCTATATTGTTATTAATATGTAGAACATTTATGTCAATTAATTTTCAATTAATAGATCCAGCAATAAGATCGATAATACATGGAAAAATGTCAGGCATCCTTATGTATATGTGTAAATTAAGTTTTTTTAATTTTAGGTTTTTTACTTGATTCTGTTGCTCATGTCTGTCTGCTTGTGGACCTTTTCGTGTCTCTCTTTGGCTAGGACATGTCAGGGTGTGGGGATGAGATTCTCCATAGGAGGGGAGGAATGTCCCCCATGGCCAGGGGATGTCTGGATTAGCCATGTGCTGTGACTCACCTGCATCCAGGGCTTTGTCTGGAGCCATTTGGGTTCCTTCTCCATCTCTGACTGAAGCTCCTGGAAGCAATTTCAGGGAGAACTTTGTCATTTCCTCTTCGCAAAGGGCCAGACAACTCCAAGCCAAGTGATCCCCTCCCGTGGCCCTGACCCAAGTGGGCAGTGATGCAGGAGCACCCCTGCTGTCATTCTGACCAAGAGCACAGACCCCTCCCTTTCCTTGGGCAGTGTTCCCCCCAGAGCAGAAGATCCCCACTGGACTCTTGCTGTACCTCCTCTCCACGCAGAACACTGTGGCCTGACATGGCAGGGCTGGGCCAGCCTCAGCAGCATGTATCCCTCGCACCCAGCCACGTGTCACCGATGTCCCCTGGGGTTCCCAGCAGTCTGTGACTGTCATCAGCCAAGAGTCACCACCCCCTTCAATGCCGGCTCCTGAGGGTGTCCCTGGGTGACCCACCACATCAGCTCCTGCCCTGCAGTGCCGCACACCCCACCACATACACAGGAGCTGCTGTGAGCTGAGATTTATTAAGGTTGGGAGGAGTGACAGAACAGCTTTGTTATCCAGTTCATAGTACAAAAAACATAGCTGAATTTTTACAAATTGATATTTTTAGTGGTTTGTTTTGTTTGTTTGTTTTTTTTATATCAGTGTTCTTTACATCATCAGTGTTTTAATTCTTCCCTGAACTAGAGATGCATGTTGCTATAACAAGAGAAGTCTTGCAGAATAATTACTTTGAAATTATTTAAGACCATTTTATTGGATAAGTAAGAACAAGAGAGCCTCCTTATCCAGTTCTGAAAATAGAATAAATTAAAGTACGCTTTAATTTCCTTTACAGACACACAATCAGTAGGAAGCAAAACCCAAAAAAAAAGGTGAGGCAGGAAATCAAAACCAAGCCCCCTTGCAATGAGGCGCTTTCCAGCAGTGTTGATACATGGTGTCCTGAGCAGCCATAGGGCTGGGAGTGGACACACATACAGACACATTCACACAAAAGTACAAGTGCAAAACCCATGGTGGCCCCATGGTGCATTTTGCTTCATTTAAACCACAGACCACCAAGTGCCAACGTGTGCATTTGAATGCTTAGCAGCAAACCAAACAGAAACAGAACAAAAAGTGGTTTTTGTTTTTTTTGTTGTTGTTATTGTTCCTGAGGAGGGTTAGGAAGGCCCGGGGTGGGGGG